>CM062806.1:906811655-907411655 GCA_031772625.1 Pinus tabuliformis | reverse complement strand
GGCAGATTTCCTAAGTGGGTTTGATTTCGAGATAAGGCATTTAAAGGGCAAAGAGAACCGAGTGGCTGAAGCATTAAGTCGAAAGGTTCATTGTTTATGTGAACTTTCAGTCAGCAAGTGGCGGAATTCGCTGGTTGATCAAATAAAAACAGCAGCAAGTCGTGATGCTGAATACCAACACTTAAAACAGCAGGTACAGCAATCTGATAATGAAAGATTACAGCAAGGATACACACTAGATGGTGCTGGAATG
The DNA here is from genome assembly GCA_031772625.1 of Pinus tabuliformis. NCBI lineage: Eukaryota > Viridiplantae > Streptophyta > Pinopsida > Pinales > Pinaceae > Pinus > Pinus tabuliformis. The sequence continues at coordinate 907,411,402 of CM062806.1, read as the reverse complement.
CTGTGTTTTAATAAGAAATTGTATGTACCTGATTCAAATGACCTTAAGAGACTGATTCTGGATGAGTTCCATATCAGCCACTACACTGGCCACCCAGGGTACCAAAAGATGATCACTGCGCTTAAGAAGGAATATTATTGGCCAGGAATGAAGAAACAGGTAGTTGAGTATTTGGCGCGGTGTTTGGAATGCCAGCAAATTAAGGCAGAACATCAGCATCCAGCAGGACTATTACAGCCTTTGCCTATTCCGGAGTGGAAATGGGAAACCATTTCCATGGATTTCATAACTGGGTTGCCACGAACAAAGAAGGGCAATGACTCTATCATGGTAGTGGTTGATAAGTTGAGTAAAGCAGCACACTGTATACCTGTGCAATCCACTTATAAGGCGGTGCAAATTGCTCACCTCTTTATGCAAAATGTGTTCCGATTGCATGGGTTGCCAAAGGTAATTATAGCAGACCGCGATGTGAAATTCACATCCACTTTTTGGAGGACATTGTTCGCTGAGTTGGGTACTCAGTTGAACTTTAGCACGGCCTATCACCCGCAGACCGATGGTCAAACTGAGCGAGTTAATCAGGTGTTGGAAGACATGTTGAGGGCGTATGTGATGCTGAAACCAAGCCAATGGGAAGAGTATTTGCATTTGGTTGAATTTGCATATAATAATGGATATCACACCTCAACCCAGCTAAGTCCCTTTGAGGTCCTGTATGGACGAAAGTGCCGCACACCCTCAAGTTGGGGTGGACCTGAGGACAAGCTGAGTTTGGGTCCAGAAATGCTTAAAGAAATGGAAGATATGGTGAAAAGAGTGCGTGCCAACTTAAAGGTTGCACAAGACAGACAGAAAAGCTTTGCGGACAGAAAAAGAAGATTCACAGAGTATCAGGTTGGTGACCATGTGTTTGTGAGGATTCAAGCCAGAAGGAGCACACTGCAGTGGAGCGGGTGCGCCAAGCTAGCTCCTCGGTACTTTGGACCTTTTCAGATCTTGGCTAGAGTGGGGCCAGTGGCCTACCAACTTGCCTTGCCAAGTCATATTAGGATTCACAATGTGTTCCACGTTTTTGTCCTAAAGAAATATGTATATGACCCTAAACATGTTATCCGATGGCAAGATGTGCGGGTCGAACCGGAAGGCGAGGTTCTAGTCGAACCACAGAGCATTCTCGACCGGAGAGAAGTGCGGCTGCGGAAACGGGTTATTACCCAAGTTAAAGTGCTGTGGCAGCACTATGGGCCTGAGGAGGCTACATGGGAAGACGAGGAACTCATTAGGAAATTGTACCCAAATTTATTTAATGGGAATAGACATCGGGACGATGTCCAATCCCAGGTGGGGGAGATGTGATGACCCCGGGTAACTTGTAATTTTGGAGTAATTACTGTGGTAAGAAATTGTATGAGTGGTTACTTATTGTTACTGAATGACATTATTTAATTATGGAAGTTGATATATTGGATTATTTTTACATGTGTATATTCTTGAAATGCTGGCAGCCTCCTGGTGGAGGATTTTCTATTAAAAGAAAAGAATCAGTTATGAAACTGAAGGAACTGCCTCTCACCCAGGGAAAAGTCCTGGGAAGGAAAACCTCTGGGCTGTTTAGGAACAGACAGGGAAGGAATTCCAGGAGAGAGCAGAGAGAAAGGAGGTTAAGTCTGGTAGAGACCAGATAACCCAGCACAGCAGTGCATGAGTCTTGTTGAGGGCTGCAGGCCTGCAAGACGGCTCGGGGGGAGAATCCAACGTAAAGTGGATCTCAAGGTTGGGAGGATAAGAGCAAAAATAATTGCAGGTGAACCTTTGGAGTAGGAACGTCGGTAGCAGACTGACCAGGTATGCATTTTCTATAGAGTTATAGAATGATAAACAGGTACTGGAAGTGTATAGACAGAGAACAGTTATCTGTGTTTCTTTTCATTAGTTAACTGTAGTTATTATAAAAGATTAATGCATACAACTTCAGAGACATCTGTAAATTAGTTACTGTGACTGTAGTCACCTATTCATCTGCAGTAATAATTCGGGTTGTTTAGATACAAATGTTCATAACAGAACCAAACCGTAGGGGCGGTTTGAGAGACCGCAGCAGTATAACAGTTGATAGGAATAAAGAAAATAAGTAAACAGAACCCCTCGGTTATGAAATGGTGCCGAGCTAGCAGTCATAGAATGCTTGGTAGCTATCAGAACCTTAATAAAACACAGTCAAAGAACCAGCGCAGAACTAGCGCTTATACATAAATGATAATGCTGTGTAAACCAAGGAGATATTACATGAATATTAATGCTGTGTGAATCGAGAGATATTACAAAGATATTAACGCTGTGTAAAGAAAAGATACATTGAAAACCACTGTCGAGGGTTTACATTCCTTGCTAAACAAGACCCGAAGGATTAACTATCAAGGATCTACATATAACCATACAAGTTAAGCCTACAGAAAAGCCATTCACAGGTTATCTTGTATAAGGCTAACGTTACCAGAAATGCGGAACTAAACAATATGCATATATCAGTCTCAGGCAAATACCAGTCATTGATAAACGACTGTGTATGCGGACAGGGTTTGTCTCTACATTCAACTTATCGAATGCAAGATTTACCCCTTAATGTCGTATTAAAACAAATATGAGACGCATAAAGAGCTTCGAATTGGAAGCATGTGAAACATAACTAATCCTGTAAAGATTCAAGATCTATGCCGTAGATAAATGCATTACTGTCTAGTAAACCCTATAGGGTAGCATCTTACAGTTAAGCAAAGGAAAAATGTTAATACAGTAATAACATTTGAATGGTAAATCATTTCATACAGAAACGGTAGCATAAAGACAGAGTCGGCCATCAAATACATCGACAGAGCCTGTGAACTGAGAATAATGTATTCGTTAAGAAATGCGAACTGATAACTTAGTTATATAAGGAACCCTGACGAAAATTGAAGAGCTGTAGAACCAAAAGAAATAATACATCTGCACCGAAGCATTGAAGCTCTATTTAACTGTTGATAGGTCAAGGAACGCTTTAAAAATATATACACAGACTTTGACTCATTCAATCCCGATCTGGAGACCCTAGTTCGAAACCAAATGTACAATATACAGACGGCATGTAAGCCATAATCATTTCCTAGCTAAACCCTAATAGGTTAACGCAATACAGGTTCTGGCATGAAGAGGCCGCCTGCAAGACGTAACCAGGGTTTTGGAAAATAGTAGCCAAACCTGAGACATGTAAATAGAGAGTCATGAGCCACGTCTCGGGCCAGAAGACGACGCTAATCCAACTTCATAAATAAACCTTTCTTAACAAGGGGAAGACGCTTAACCACGAGGATGACATACCTGTGATGCTCGTAGCCAGCAAAATCCTCCTGTGGGCGGTAGGAAGATGTGGAGGCAAACCCACCTGCACATTGCCACTCATTGTAAACAACCTGGAACAGACGAGATAACCAAAGGGTTACAAGGTAGTATGCAATGCATTCCCTGTGAGCATAACTGTAAAATGGATTACCAGGTTTGACAATGCGGAAAGATCGATACCTGAATAGCAGGGTAAGAGCTGGAGTGGTTGCAGAGAGAACTGTCGAGATGTGGGAGTGTTCGGCTGCGTCTGTAGTGTGCAAATGGACTGATCCGAAGAACCCGGTGCCTTATGTATTGTCCGCCAAACCCTTAAACAGATCTGAGCCATACGATGAGGTAGGTGGATCTCCATCGTCCGTTTAAGCGGGAGAACCTGGCGCGAAACCCTCAGTGGGTCAACCTCCCGAGAGTCACATGGTTTCACGTGAATCTATGCCACCTGGCCATGGAATGGTTGAGCTGGGTTAATCCCCGTCCACCATCTGGCACTATATTAAATGAAGAGAGTTAGGGCATAATGATTAAGGTTCAACCATAACGCCAAAGGTTTGCACCATATACCATATGTATTATGCGAAGGAGGTAGTACATACTCGGTGGGGGTTGATAATTAATGTAAGGTTTAGTCATATACATGCGCATAAGCCTGGTTTGAAATACCTTAGGTACATGTTTCCCTTGTTAATTAGGGGGTGAATTTAAGAGGTTAACCACCATAAAAATTTTATTTTTACTGTTGTACATATAATGTTGATGAGATCGTGACAATGTGGTATCAGAGCAGAGGTTTCAAAACTGTGGCCTCTGGAGCAGTAAAGCCCAGCTGCATGGAAAAAAAATTATTATATAGTACCTACATGAGGAAGAAATAATTCAGCTAATTGATTTTCTTGTTTATCAATTAGGAGATCAATACAGAAACAACAATCCGCTAACAGTCAACAAGCAAGATGGAGGAAATGCAGGGAGCTGACAGCGTCCCTCGGGAAAATCCAGAGCTGTGGATACAGCTTGGTGCAGAGACACGCAGTACCAATCTGGCAATACTGCAAACTGTTCAAGAACTGAAAAGTGAGATGGCGCGTCTGCTAGAAGACAATGCGTGACTGACAGTGGAGCAGGAAATAATATTGAAGAGTCTGTCAGACAAACAAAATCCACCATTAGCCAACCCCAGTGCAGAACAACAAAGGGCAACTGAAGAACGGGATTACGCACCTGAAATCTCAGAAGAGAAGGAAGACCATTCTGACAACGTACTGGAGCAGCAGACCTCAAAGAGACAGAAAATGGAATTACAGGGAGAATTCCGGAAAATTAAACCTCCACATTTTGATGGAGAGCAGGAAGAAGCGGCAGAGGCTTGGTTAATTAACATTAACAAGTATTTCCAGCTATACGAATATGACCAGAATCTGAAGGCGCAGCTGGCCATTTTCCAGCTACAGGGCAAAGCAACCTTGTGGTGGGAAGAAATTAAAATTGTAAAAAGTGTGAGTGAGCAGAACATCACTTGGGAAAAATTTCAGAAATACTTTAAGGAGAGATATCTAACCGAGCGTTTTTATGATGAGAAGGCACGGGAATTCCATGATTTACGACTGGGACAACAGTCCATGGACGAATTCATTAACCGCTTCACTTCCCTGCTTCGCTATGTGCCATATATCAAGGAAGAGAAGGCCAAAGTGCAAAGATTTGTGAGCAGCCTACCAGCCTATATAAGGGAACGAATTGAATTTGACAATCCCCGAACCATGGATGAGGCAATTCGTAAGGCAAGAATTTGTTACCAGCAGAACAAACAAAAGGGAGACATTTCAAACAAAAGATGGAATGAAAGAAAAGGCAACAGAGTTGCTGGTAATAACAAAGGAAGTCGTGGTAATGGCGGTAAGGGTGCTGGGAAGGGGCAGATTAACAGAAACATAACCAAAAGTACATTCCGGGCTAAGCCAAGTGAAAGCAGGATCAGTGAACTACCTGCCAGATCAGAGGTTGAAGGGACCAGACCTCCAGTCCAGTGTTGGGGATGTGGAGGACCGCACTATGTTAAAAACTGCCCGCAGCGTAAAGGAGTCGACAGGATATCCCAGATCCATGAAGCATCGACCGTTGGGGATGTGGCACGCAGCGTACCAAGAATTAACGCAGCCTTGGAGGACCGGCAAGCGGAATATCAACCGACCATGGTGGAGTTTGAAGGTAAGATTTCAAACCTTTCTATAGCTGTTCTTATTGATCCAGGAGCTACTTTAAGTTATGTTAGCCCAAAAATAGTAGAACAGTGTAAGCTATCATCGGAAAGGTTCAAGAATCCATGGTTGGTACAGTTAGCTACGGGAGCCAAGAGACGGGTTCTAGCTAAAATTAATAACTGTTCCTTAAGCATACCTGGACAACCAATAACAGCAGACCTGAATGTACTCCCATTAGGTTCTTATGACATCCTGATTGGTATGGATTGGCTGGAAAAGCATTGGTCATTGGTAAACTGCAAGACCAAAACCATTTATTACAAGGATGACTTGGGGCAGCAGCAAGAATTGCAGGGGATTAAACACCCTGTCCAGATTCGACCTATCACCGCTTCCCAGTTAGCCAAATGTCTCAGGAAGAGATGTCAGATTTACGCCATTCAAGTTGGTTATGCAAACCAGAAAGATAAAATATCTGCACTAGGCAATATTCCCGTAGTACAGGAATTTGCAGATGTTTTTCCTGAAGAGGTACCAGGGCTGCCTCAAAAGAGGGACATAGACTTCACTATAGAATTAACACCGGGAGCAGTACCAGTATCACGGGCACCATACCGAATGAGCGTACCAGAGTTAACAGAGTTGAAAATGCAACTGCAAGAGCTGTTGGATAAACATTACATCCGTCCCAGTGTATCACCGTGGGGAGCTCCAGTATTATTTGTGAAAAAGAAAGATGGAACTCTACGTATGTGTATAAACTATCGATAGCTGAATAAGCTCACGATCAAAAACAAGTACCCCTTACCTAGGATAGATGAACTCTTTGATCAAGTGAAGGGGGCAAAAGTATTTTCCAAGATCGATTTGCGATCTGGTTATCATCATATCAGGATTAAGGATGAGGACATTGCCAAAACCACCTTCAGGACACGTTACGGACACTACGAATTTGTAGTGTTACCTTTTGGTTTGACCAATGCACCTGCCACCTTTACGTGTATGATGACCAGCGTGTTTCACAGGTTTTTGGACAAGTTTGTGCTGATATTTATCGATGATATTCTGATATATTCTCGTTCCCAAGAGGAACACGAAGAACACCTTAGGATGGTGTTACAAATTCTTCGAGAACATCAGCTATACGCTAAGTTCAGTAAATGTGATTTCTTCAAGGAGGAGATCCAGTATTTGGGCCACGTGATTACTAAAGAAGGAATTGCAGTAGACCCCGAGAAAATAAAAACTATTATGGAATGGCCTATAGCCAAGGATGTAGTTGATATCAGATCCTTTATGGGATTAGCTAGTTATTACCGGAGATTTGTGGAAGGTTTCACTAGGATAGCCTATCCTATCACCTCATTGCAGAAAAAAGGGAAGGTATTTAGGTGGACACCGGAATGTCAGCAGAGCTTTGATCGCTTGAAGCACTTACTCACCACTACACCCATCCTGAGTATAGCTGATCCTAACAAGGATTACGTGGTGTGCACCGATGCAAGCAAGGAGGGTGTGGGAGGAGTACTAATGCAGGAAGGAAAAGTAATAGCGTATGAATCAAGAAAACTAAAAGAGCATGAGCAGAGATACTCTGCTTACGATCTAGAGTTAACAACTGTTATTCATGCGCTGAAAATGTGACGACATTACCTCCTAGGGAGGAAATTTCTGTTGTTAACAGACCACCACAGTTTGACACATTATTTCAGCCAACCTACTCTGAATGCGATACAAGGCCGTTGGGCAGATTTCCTAAGTGGGTTTGATTTCGAGATAAAGCATTTAAAGGGCAAAGAGAACCGAGTGGCTGATGCATTAAGTCGAAAGGTTCATTGTTTATGTGAACTTTCAGTCAGCAAGTGGCGGAATTCGCTGGTTGATCAAATAAAAACAACAACAAGTCGCGATGCTGAATACCAACACTTAAAACAGCAGGTACATCAATCTGATAATGAAAGATTACAGCAAGGATACACACTAGATGGTGCTAGAATGCTGTGTTTTAATAAGAAATTGTATGTACCTGATTCAAATGACCTTAAGAGACTGATTTTGGATGAGTTCCATATCAGCCACTACACTGGCCACCCAGGCTACCAAAAGATGATCACTGCGCTTAAGAAGGAATATTATTGGCCAGGAATGAAGAAACAGGTAGTTCAGTATTTGGCGCGGTGTTTGGAATGCCAGCAAATTAAGGCAGAACATCAGCATCCAGCAGGACTATTACAGCCTTTGCCTATTCCGGAGTGGAAATGGGAAACCATTTCCATGGATTTCATAACTGGGTTGCCACGAACAAAGAAGGGCAATGACTCTATCATGGTAGTGGTTGATAAGTTGAGTAAAGCAGCACACTTTATACCTGTGCAGTCCACTTATAAGGCGGTGCAAATTGCTCACCTCTTTATGCAAAATGTGTTCCGATTGCATGGGTTGCCAAAGGTAATTATATCAGACCGCGATGTGAAATTCACATCCACTTTTTGGAGGACATTGTTCGCTGAGTTGGGTACTCAGTTGAACTTTAGCACGGCCTATCACCCGCAGACCGATGGTCAAACTGAGCGAGTTAATCAGGTGTTGGAAGACATGTTGAGGGCGTATGTGATGCTGAAACCAAGCCAATGGGAAGAGTATTTGCATTTGGTCGAATTTGCATATAATAATGGATATCACACCTCAACCCAGCTAAGTCCCTTTGAGGTCCTGTATGGACGAAAGTGCCGCACACCCTCAAGTTGGGGTGGACCTGAGGACAAGCTGAGTTTGGGTCCAGAAATGCTTAAAGAAATGGAAGATATGGTGAAAAGAGTGCGTGCCAACTTAAAGGCTGCACAAGAGAGACAGCAAAGCTTTGCGGACAGAAAAAGAAGATTCACAGAGTATCAGGTTGGTGACCATGTGTTTGTGAGGATTCAAGCCAGAAGGAGCACACTGCAGTGGAGCGGGTGCGCCAAGCTGGCTCCTCAGTACTTTGGACCTTTTCAGATCTTGGCTAGAGTGGGGCCAGTGGCCTACCAACTTGCCTTGCCAAGTCATATTAGGATTCACAATGTGTTCCACGTTTCTGTCCTAAAGAAATATGTATATGACCCTAAACATGTTATCCGATGGCAAGATGTGCGGGTCGAACCGGAAGGCGAGGTTCTGGTCGAACCACAGAGCATTCTCGACTGGAGAGAAGTGCGGCTGCGGAAACGGGTTATTACCCAAGTTAAAGTGCTGTGGTAGCACTATGGGCCTGAGGAGGCTACATGGGAAGACGAGGAACTCATTAGGAAAGTTTACCCAAATTTATTTAATGGGAATAGACATCGGGACGATGTCCAATCCCAGGGGGGGGAGATGTGATGACCCCGGGTAACTTGTAATTTTGGAATAATTACTGTGGTAAGAAATTGTATGAGTGGTTACTTATTGTTACTGAATGACATTATTTAATTATGGAAGTTGATATATTGGATTATTTTTACATGTGTATATTCTTGAAATGCTGGCAGCCTCATGGTGGAGGATTTTCTATTAAAAGAAAAGAATCAGTTATGAAACTGAAGGAACTGTCTCTCACCCAGGGAAAAGTCCTGGGAAGGAAAACCTCTGGGCTATTTAGGAACAGACAGGGAAGGAATTCCAGGAGAGAGCAGAGAGAGAAAAGAGGTTAAGTCTGGTAGAGACCAGATAACCCAGCACAGTAGTGCATGAGTCTTGTTGAGGGCTGCAGGCCTGCAAGACGGCTCGGGGGGAGAATCCAACGTAAAGTGGATCTCAAGGTTGGGAGGTTAAGAGCAAAAATGATTGCAGGTGAACTCTTGGAGTAGGAACGCCGGTAGCAGACTGTCCAGGTACGCATTTTCTAATAGAGTTATAGAATGAAAAATAGGTACTGGAAGTGTACAGACAGAGTACGGTTATCTGTGTTTCTTTTCATTAATTAACTGTAGTTATTATAAAAGATTAATGCATACAACTTCAGAGACATCTGTAAATTAGTTACTGTGACTGTGGTCACCTATTCATCTGCAGTGATAATTCGGGTTGTTTAGATACAAATGTTCATAACAGAACCAAACCGTAGGGGCAGTTTGAGAGACCGCAGCAGTATAACAGTTGATAGGAATAAATAAAATAAGTAAACAGAACCCCTCGGTTATGAAATGGTGCCGAGCTAGCAGTCATAGAATGCTTGGTAGCTATCAGAACCTTAATAAAACACAGTCAAAGAACCAGCGCAGAACTAGCGCTTATACATAAATGATAATGCTGTGTAAACCAAGGAGATATTACATGAATATTAATGTTGTGTGAATCGAGAGATATTACAAAGATATTAACGCTGTGTAAAGCAAAGATACATTGAAAACCGCTGTCGAGGGTTTACATTCTTTGCTAAACAAGACCTGAAGGATTAACTATCAAGAATCTACATATAACCATACAAGTTAAGCCTACAGAAAAGCCATTCACAAGTTATCTTGTATAAGGCTAACGTTACCAGAAATGCGGAACTAAACAATATACATATATCAGTCTCAGGCAAATACCAGTCATTGATAAACGACTGTGTATGCGGAGAGGGTTTGTCTCTACATTCAGCTTATCGAATGCAAGATTTACCCCTTAATGTCGCATTAAAACAAATATGAGACGCATAAAGAGCTTCGAATCGGAAGCATGTGAAACAGAACCAATCCTGTAAATATTCAAGATCTATGCCGTAGATAAATGCATTACTATCTAGTAAACCCTATAGGGTAGCATCTTACAGTTAAGCAAAGGAAAAATGTTAATACAGTAATAACATTTGAATGGTAAATCATTTCATACAGAAACGGTAGCATAAAGACAGAGTTGGCCATCAAATACATCGACAGAGCCTGTGAACTGAGAATAATGTATTCGTTAAGAAATGCGAACAGATAACGTAGTTACATAAGGAACCCTAACGAAAATTGAAGAGCTGTAGACCAAAAGAAATAATACATCTGCACCGAAGCATTGAAGCTCTATTTAACTGTTGATAGGTCAAGGAACGCTTTAAAAATATATACACAGACTTTGACTCATTCAATCCCGATCTGGAGACCCTAGTTCGAAACCAAATGTACAATATACAGACGGCATGTAAGCCATAATCATTTCCTAGCTAAACCCTAATAGGTCAACGCAATACAGGTTCCGGCATGAAGAGGCCGCCTGCAAGACGTAACCAGGGTTTTGGAAAATAGTAGCCAAACCTGAGACATGTAAATAGAGAGTCATGAGCCACGTCTCGGGCCAGAAGACGACGCTAATCCAACTTCATAAATAAACCTTTCTTAAGAAGGGGAAGACGCTTAACCGCAAGGATGACATACCTGTGATGCTCGTAGCCAACAAAATCCTCCTGTGGGCGGTAGGAAGTTGTGGAGGCAAACCCACCTGCACATTGCCGCTCATTGTAAACAACCTGGAACAGACGAGATAACCAAAGGGTTACAAGGTAGTATGCAATGCATTCCCTGTGAGCATAACTGTAAAATGGATTACCAGGTTTGACAATGCGGAAAGATTGATACCTGAACAACAGGGTAAGAGCTGGAGTGGTTGCAGAGAGAACTTTCGAGCTGTGGGAGTGTTCGGCTGCGTCTGTAGTGTGCAAATGGACTGATCTGAAGAACCTGGTGCCTTATGTATTGTCCGCCAAACCCTTAAACAGATCTGAGCCATACGATGAGGTAGGTGGATCTCCATCGTCCGTTTAAGCGGGAGAACCTGGCGCGAAACCCTCAGTGGGTCAACCTCCCGAGAGTCACATGGTTTCACGTGAATCTATGCCACCTGGCCATGGCATGGGTGAGCTCAGTTAATCCCCGTCCACCATCTGGCGCTATATTAAATGAAGAGAGTTGGGGCATAATGATTAAGGTTCAACCATAACGCCAAAGGTTTGCACCATATACCATATGTATTATACGAAGGAGGTAGTACATACTCGGTGGGGGTTGATAATTAATGTAAGGTTTAGTCATATACATGTGCATAAGCCTGGTTTGAAATACCTTAGGTACATGTTTCCCTTGTTAATTAGGGGGTGAATTTAAGAGGTTAACCACCATAAAATTTTTATTTTTACTGTTGTACATATAATGTTGATGAGATCGTGACAATGTGGTATCAGAGCAGAGGTTTCAAAATTGTGGCCTCTGGAGCAGTAAAGCCCAGCTGCATGGAAAAAAAATTATTATATAGTACCTACATGAGGAAGAAATATTTCAGCTAATTGATTTTCTTGTTTATCAATTAGGAGATCAATACAGGAAACAACAATCCGCTAACAGTCAACAAGCAAGATGGAGGAAATGCAGGGAGCTGACAGCGTCCCTCGGGAAAATCCAGAGCTGTGGATACAGCTTGGTGCAGAGACACGCAGTACCAATCTGGCAATACTGCAAACTGTTCAAGAACTGAAAAGTGAGATGGCGCGTCTGCGGGAAGACAATGCGTGACTGACAGTGGAGCAGGAAAGAATATTGAAGAGTCTGTCAGACAAACAAAATCCACCATTAGCCAACCACAGTGCAGAACAGCAAAGGGCAACTGAAGAACGGGATTACGCACCTGAAATCTCAGAAGAGAAGGAAGACCATTCTGACAACGTACTAGAGCAGCAGACCTCAAAGAGACAGAAAATGGAATTACAGGGAGAATTCCGGAAAATTAAACCTCCACATTTTGATGGAGAGCAGGAAGAAGCGGTAGAGGCTTGGTTAATTAACATTAACAAGTATTTCCAGCTGTACGAATATGACCAGAATCTGAAGGCACGGCTGGCCATTTTCCAGCTACAGGGAAAAGCAACCTTGTGGTGGGAAGAAATTAAAATTGTAAAAAGTGTGAGTGAGCAGAACATCACTTGGGAAAATTTTCATAAATACTTTAAGGAGAGATATCTAACCGAGTGTTTTTATGATGAGAAGGCACGGGAATTCCATGATTTATGACTGGGACAGCAGTCCATGGACGAATTCATTAACTGCTTCACTTCCCTGCTTCGCTATGTGCCATATATCAAGGAAGAGAAGGCCAAAGTGCAGAGATTTGTGAGCAGCCTACCAGCCTATATAAGGGAACGAATTGAATTTGACAATCCCCGAACCATGGATGAGGCAATTCGTAAGGCAAGAATTTGTTACCAGCAGAACAAACAAAAAGGAGACATTTCAAACAAAAGATGGAATGAAAGAAAAGGCAACAGAGTTGCTGGTAATAACAAAGGAAGTCGTGGTAATGGCGGTAAGGGTGCTAGGAAGGGAAAGATTAACAGAAACATTACCAAAAGTACATTCCGGGCTAAGCCAAGTGAAAGTAGGATCAGTGAACTACCTGCCAGATCAGAGGTTGAAGGGACCAGACCTCCAGTCCAGTGTTGGGGATGTGGAGGACCGCACTATGTTAAAAACTGCCCGCAGCGTAAAGGAGTCGACCAGATATCTCAGATCCATGAAGCATCGACCGTTGGGGATGTGGCACGCAGCGTACCAAGAATTAACGCAGCCTTGGAGGACCGGCAAGCGAAATATCAACCGACCATGGTGGAGTTTGAAGGTAAGATTTCAAACCTTTCTATAGCTGTTCTTATTGATCCAGGAGCTACTTTAAGTTATGTTAGCCCAAAAATAGTAGAACAGTGTAAGCTATCATCGGAAAGGTTCAAGAATCCATGGTTGGTACAGTTAGCTACGGGAGCCAAGAGACGGGTTCTAGCTAAAATTAATAACTGTTCCTTAAGCATAGCTGGACAGCCAATAACAGCAGACCTGAATGTACTCCCATTAGGTTCTTATGACATCCTGATTGGTATGGATTGGCTGGAAAAGCATTGGTCATTGGTAAACTGCAAGACCAAAACCATTTATTACAAGGATGACTTGGGGCAGCAACAAGAATTGCAGGGGATTAAACACCCTGTCCAGATTCGACCTATCACCTCTTCCCAGTTAGCCAAATGTCTCAGGAAGAGATGTCAGCTTTACGCCATTCAAGTTGGTTATGCAAACCAGAAAGATAAAATATCTGCACTAGGCAATATTCCGGTAGTACAGGAATTTGTAGATGTTTAGTCTGAAGAGGTACCAGGGCTGCCTCCAAAGAGGGACATAGACTTCACTATAGAATTAACACCGGGAGCAGTACCAGTATCACGGGCACCATACGGAATGAGCGTACCAGAGTTAACAGAGTTGAAAATGCAACTGCAAGAGCTATTGGATAAACATTACATCCGTCCCAGTGTATCACCGTGGGGAGCTCCAGTATTATTTGTGGAAAAGAAAGATGGAACTCTACGTATGTGTATAAACTATCGATAGCTGAATAAGCTCACGATCAAAAACAAGTACCCCTTACCTAGGATAGATGAACTCTTTGATCAAGTGAAGGGGGCAAAAGTATTTTCCAAGATCGATTTGCGATCTGGTTATCATCAGATCAGGATTAAGGATGAGGACATTGCCAAAACCGCCTTCAGGACACGTTACGGACACTACGAATTTGTAGTGTTACCTTTTGGTTTGACCAATGCACCTGCCACCTTTATGTGTATGATGAACAGCGTGTTTCACAGGTTTTTGGACAAGTTTGTGCTGATATTTATCGATGATATTCTGATATATTCTCGTTCCCAAGAGGAACACGAAGAACACCTTAGGATGGTGTTACAAACTCTTCGAGAACATCAGCTATACGCTAAGTTCAGTAAATGTGATTTCTTCAAGGAGGAGATCCAGTATTTGGGCCACGTGATTACTAAAGAAGGAATTGCAGTAGACCCCGAGAAAATAAAAACTATTATGGAATGGCCTATACCCAAGGATGTAGCTGATATCAGATCCTTTATGGGATTAGCTGGTTATTACCGGAGATTTGTGGAAGGTTTCACTAGGATAGCCTATCCTATCACCTCATTGCAGAAAAAAGGGAAGGTATTTAGGTGGACACCGGAATGTCAGCAGAGCTTTGATCGCTTGAAGCACTTACTCACCACTACACCCATCCTGAGTATAGCTGATCCTAACAAGGATTACGTGGTGTGCACCGATGCAAGCAAGGAGGGTGTGGGAGGAGTACTAATGCAGGAAGGAAAAGTAATAGCGTATGAATCAAGAAAACTAAAAGAGCATGAGCAGAGATACTCCGCTTACGATCTAGAGTTAACAGCTGTTATTCATGCGCTGAAAATGTGGCGACATTACCTCCTAGGGAGGAAATTTCTGTTGTTAACAGACCGCCACAGTTTGACCCATTATTTCAGCCAACCTACTCTGAATGCGATACAAGGCCGTTGGGCAGATTTCCTAAGTGGGTTTGATTTCGAGATAAAGCATTTAAAGGGCAAAGAGAACCGAGTGGCTGATGCATTAAGTCGAAAGGTTCATTGTTTATGTGAACTTTCAGTCAGCAAGTGGCGGAATTCGCTGGTTGATCAAATAAAAACAGCAGCAAGTCGCGATGCTGAATACCAACACTTAAAACAGCAGGTACAGCAATCTGATAATGAAAGATTACAGCAAGGATACACACTAGATGGTGCTGGAATGCTGCGTTTTAATAAGAAATTGTATGTACCTGATTCAAATGACCTTAAGAGACTGATTTTGGATGAATTCCATATCAGCCACTACACTGGCCACCCAGGGTACGAAAAGATGATCACTGTGCTTAAGAAGGAATATTATTGGCCAGGAATGAAGAAACAGGTAGTTGAGTATTTGGCGCGGTGTTTGGAATGCCAGCAAATTAAGGCAGAACATCAGCATCCAGCAGGACTGTTACAGCCTTTGCCTATTCCGGAGTGGAAATGGGAAACCATTTCTATGGATTTCATAACTGGGTTGCCACGAACAAAGAAGGGCAATGACTCTATCATGGTAGTGGTTGATAAGTTGAGTAAAGCAGCACACTTTATACCTGTGTAGTCCACTTATAAGGCGGTGCAAATTGCTCACCTCTTTATGCAAAATGTGTTCCGATTGCATGGGTTTCCAAAGGTAATTATATCAGACCGCGATGTGAAATTCACATCCACTTTTTGGACGACATTGTTCGCTGAGTTGGGTACTCAGTTGAACTTTAGCACGGCCTATCACGCGCAGACCGATGGTCAAACTGAGCGAGTTAATCAGGTGTTGGAAGACATGTTGAGGGCGTATGTGATGCTTAAACCAAGCCAATGGGAAGAGTATTTGCATTTGGTCGAATTTGCATATAATAATGGATATCACACCACAACCCAGCTAAGTCCCTTTGAGGTCCTGTATGGACGAAAGTGCTGCACACCCTCAAGTTGGGGTGGACCTGAGGACAAGCTGAGTTTGGGTCCAGAAATGCTTAAAGAAATGGAAGATATGGTGAAAAGAGTGCGTGCCAACTTAAAGGCTGCACAAGACAGACAGAAAAGCTTTGCGGATAGAAAAAGAAGATTCACAGAGTATCAGGTTGGTGACCATGTGTTTGTGAGGATTCAAGCCAGAAGGAGCACACTGCAGTGGAGCGGGTGCGCCAAGCTGGCTCCTCGGTACTTTGGACCTTTTCAGATCTTGGCTAGATTGGGGCCAGTGGCCTACCAACTTGCCTTGCCAAGTCATATTAGGATTCACAATGTGTTCCACGTTTCTGTCCTAAAGAAATATGTATATGACCCTAAACATGTTATCCGATGGCAAGATGTGCGGGTCGAACCGGAAGGCGAGGTTTTGGTCGAACCACAGAGCATTCTCGACCAGAGAGAAGTGCGGCTGCGGAAACGGGTTATTACCCAAGTTAAAGTGATGTGGCAGCACTATGGGCCTGAGGAGGCTACATGGGAAGACGAGGAACTCATTAAGAAAGTTTACCCAAATTTATTTAATGGGAATAGACATCGGGACGATGTCCAATCCCAGGGGGGGAGATGTGATGACCCCGTGTAACTTGTAATTTTGGAATAATTACTGTGGTAAGAAATTGTATGAGTGGTTACTTATTGTTACTGAATGACATTATTTAATTATGGAAGTTGATATATTGGATTATTTTTACATGTGTATATTCTTGAAATGCTGGCAGCCTCCTGGTGGAGGATTTTCTATTAAAAGAAAAGAATCAGTTATGAAACTGAAGGAACTGTCTCTCACCCAGGAAAAGTCCTGGGAAGGAAAACCTCTGAGCTGTTTAGGAACAGACAGGGAAGGAATTCCAGGAGAGAGCAGAGAGAGAAAAGAGGTTAAGTCTGGTAGAGACCAGATAACCCAGCACAGTAGTGCATGAGTCTTGTTGAGGGCTGCAGGCCTGCAAGACGGCTCGGGGGGAGAATCCAACGTAAAGTGGATCTCAAGGTTGGGAGGATAAGAGCAAAAATGATTGCAGGTGAACTCTTGGAGTAGGAACGCCGGTAGCAGACTGTCCAGGTACGCATTTTCTAATAGAGTTATAGAATGAAAAACAGGTACTGGAAGTGTACAGACAGAGTACGGTTATCTGTGTTTCTTTTCATTAGTTAACTGTAGTTATTATAAAAGATTAATGCATACAACTTCAGAGACATCTGTAAATTAGTTACTGTGACTGTAGTCACCTATTCATCTGCAGTAATAATTCGGGTTGTTTAGATACAAATGTTCATAACAGAACCAAACCCTAGGGGCGGTTTGAGAGACCGCAGCAGTATAACAGTTGATAGGAATAAAGAAAATAAGTAAACAGAACCCCTCGGTTATGAAATGGTGCCGAGCTAGCAGTCATAGAATGCTTGGTAGCTATCAGAACCTTAATAAAACACAGTCAAAGAACCAGCGCAGAACTAGCGCTTATACATAAATGATAATGCTGTGTAAACCAAGGAGATATTACATGAATATTAATGCCGTGTGAATCGAGAGATATTACAAAGATATTAACGCTGTGTAAAGCAAAGATACATTGAAAACCGCTGTCGAGGGTTTACATTCCTTGCTAAACAAGACCTGAAGGATTAACTATCAAGGATCTACATATAACCATACAAGTTAAGCCTACAGAAAAGCCATTCACAAGTTATCTTGTATAAGGCTAACGTTACCAGAAATGCGGAACTAAACAATATACATATATCAGTCTCAGGCAAATACCAGTCATTGATAAACGACTGTGTATGCGGAGAGGGTTTATCTCTACATTCAACTTATCGAATGCAAGAATTACCCCTTAATGCTGCATTAAAACAAATATGAGACACATAAAGAGCTTCGAATCAGAAGCATGTGAAACATAACCAATCCTGTAAAGATTCAAGATCTATGCCGTAGATAAATGCATTACTGTCTAGTAAACCCTATAGGGTAGCATCTTACAGTTAAGCAAAGGAAAAATGATAATACAATAATAACATTTGAATGGTAAATCATTTCATACAGAAACGGAAGCATAAAGACAGAGTCGGCCATCAAATACATCGATAGAGCCTGTGAACTGAGAATAATGTATTCATTAAGAAATGCAAACTGATAACTTAGTTATATAAGGAACCCTGACGAAAATTGAAGAGCTGTAGAACCAAAAGAAATAATACATCTGCACCGAAGCATTGAAGCTCTATTTAACTGTTGATAGGTCAAGGAACGCTTTAAAAATATATACACAGACTTTGACTCATTCAATCCAGATCTGGAGACCCTAGTTCGAAACCAAATGTACAATATACAGACGGCATGTAAGCCATAATCATTTCCTAGCTAAACCCTAATAGGTTAACGCAATACAGGTTCCGGCATGAAGAGGCCGCCTGCAAGACGTAACCAGGGTTTTGGAAAATAGTAGCCAAACCTGAGACATGTAAATAGAGAGTCATGAGCCACGTCTCGGGCCAGAAGACGACGCTAATCCAACTTCATAAATAAACCTTTCTTAACAAGGGGAAGACGCTTAACCGCGAGGATGACATACCTGTGATGCTCGTAGCCAGCAAAATCCTCCTGTGGGCGGTAGGAAGCTGTGGAGGCAAACCCACCTGCACATTGCCACTCATTGTAAACAACCTGGAACAGACGAGATAACCAAAGGGTTACAAGGAAGTATGCAATGCATTCCCTGTGAGCATAACTGTAAAATGGATTACCAGGTTTGACAATGCGGAAAGATCGATACCTGAACAGCAGGGTAAGAGCTGGAGTGGTTGCAGAGAGAACTGTCGAGCTGTGGGAGTGTTCGGCTGCGTCTGTAGTGTGCAAATGGACTGATCCGAAGAACCCGGTGCCTTATGTATTGTCCGCCAAACCCTTAAACAGATCTGAGCCATACGATGAGGTAGGTGGATCTCCATCGTCCGTTTAAGCGGGAGAACCTGGCGCGAAACCCTCAGTGGGTCAACCTCCCGAGAGTCACATGGTTTCACGTGAATCTATGCCACCTGGCCATGGAATGGGTGAGCTGGGTTAATCCCCGTCCACCATCTGGTGCTATATTAAATGAAGAGAGTTGGGGCATGATGATTAAGGTTCAACCATAACGCCAAAGGTTTGCACCATATACCATATGTATTATGCGAAGGAGGTAGTACATACTCGGTGGGGGTTGATAATTAATGTAAGGTTTAGTTATATACATGCGCATAAGCCTGGTTTGAAATACCTTAGGCACATGTTTCCCTTGTTAATTAGGGGGTGAATTTTTGAGGTTAACCACCATAAAAATTTTATTTTTACTGTTGTACATATAATGTTGATGAGATCATGACATTGTTGCTCCAAAATAAATTAATGTCATTTAAATTGGTACATTGCTTTTCAAATAACTATATAAATAAGTTTCTACAATATATTGATTTCATTCAAATAAATTTGTTTGTTTCTTAGTAGATTAATTTAGTTCACTATTTTTCTATAAATTAATTTCTCTCGTATTAATTCGTTGGTTATCCAATTTTTATATTATTAATTTTTGATAGTTTACCATACTCCAATTATTATATTTTCCTTTCCAGAAATTAATTTTCCTAAAATAAATGCACTGGTCTTTAGTATTTACCTATAGAATGTTTGAAATAGCTTAATGAAAGTTTTTATTAATATATATAACTATTATATATTAATAGTACCTTTATTTTCTGATATCTAACTAACCTCTAATATTAAATTGATTTATTTTATAAACATATGGCTACTATTAAATGGTAACCATTTTATGGGACGATATCTATGTGGTACTTTGTAAATATATCATAGCAGAATGAGTAAATTTATCAAGCTAGTTATAAGTTTGTTTTCATGTTTGTAATACTTATATGTTGATATTATAATAATAATTAATTGGTTTGGGTGATTCAATAAAATTTTGACAGAAATTTATTTTTATTTATATGATATTTTTTTAATTTAGTAGTTTTTAATGTGATATTTTGGAAGTTTTTTTTGAGTTTTTTTTATCTATTTTCTTTAAAATTCAACAAAAAATTATTGAAATCACAAATTTAATAGTAACTCCCTTACTGAGCATTGAGCAATGTAACTGACTGCCTAATTTTACAGGGGGAAATCCTTAGGCCCCGGCCCCCACATTGTACCTTCATTCACGGATACCAAACTCATGACCACAAAATTCCGGCGTTCCGGAGTCCTACGACTCCGGTGATAGCAGATTTCCTCCGACAAGGCCAATCGGCAATTTCGCCTACTGAGCCGGCGGCTTTGAATGCGGAAGAACATGGTGACCTCAATCTGAGCTTGCCGTCTACTTTGGGCCCCGCTGCAAGCAGAGCTTCGAGAGTCGATGTAACCGTAGTTTCAAATACTACTGCCCGCGGATTCCAGATGTGGTGGGAGAGTAGATATATGAGAAGCGAAAGTATGGATCATAGGGTATATGTATCGTTTGATTTCTTTTGGTGTTTCGTAGATTTATAATTAAAATTGAATTTACATTAATTTTAATTTGAGATTACCATAATGTATATGTTTTAAATGAATTTGATCTTTTAATATTTATTAAATATCATCTTTAGCATAAATACTATTATCAAAGTCACTGTAAATGTTACACGAGTGATTAGGTAAATAGTAATATGTTTAAATATCATCTTTTGCATAAATACTATTATCCAAGTCACTTTAAATGTTACAGGAGTCATTACGTAATCCTAACAACATTAGGAAAAAAGTGAACGGTCAAAAAGTAATTTGATGTATATGATTAATCATAAATAGATTATACAATGATTTTTTTTATCTATATTTTTTTTTAGCTTTTCTTGTAGTCACAACTAACAACTTTTTAACTTTTCATGCAGATTATATGAAAAAAAGGTCAAATCAAAATCATTCAAATCTTGAAATATTGTACTAATCATCATACGCTTCTTTTTTTCCTTTCCAATATTGATTGTTGTTTTTTTTAACATCAATCATCTTAACTACTTGTACGAAAGCTAACATTAATGTACTATAGTAAAAGAAAGGTAGTAAACAATTTAGTCATAAATTATTCGTTTTATGAACACTAAATCTATATAACTTAAATATCAACACATGAAGTAATTTTATCTATTGTGTAAACACAAAAAGCAATGTACTATATTAAGAGAAATGTACACATGGGTACTTCAACTTGTTAATTAATATCTTATCCTGTCTATTCATAAATGAGGGTTTAAAATTGTGAAAAATAAAGTCAATATAATTTATCTAGTTTGGGGTTGGGGGATGTATAGTAACAAGTAATTTCTAGATATTTGGAGGTATAAAAAGGGCATCTATTGAAATTAGAGTTTGCTTGTGTTTAAATTAGAAAGATGTATTGGGAGGGGTTTCAACAAAATAATTTTCGGAGATATTTATCAATACACAAAGATCATTACAGGTTTTTAGATTTTAGATTTTTCATTTTATTATTTATTAAATTAATGCAATGAATCATTTAAAGTATATCATCACTAAATTAAATGTACTAGTTAACTTTAAGATCAATGGAAAGGCAACCTAGATGGTCATAGGTGTTTGGCGAACAAATCACTATTGCAGACAATAGCGATCTCCCTAATTTTGGAAACCAAACACTAGAACAAAACAATCAAATATATAGAAACATTCCCTAGATTAAGATTAAATCATACATGTAGGATTGGATGAATGCTTCATATATTTTTCAAATTGTTTTTGCTCACTATTATTTGATATAGATTTTGATCTCGTTCTTAATGCTCTAAGAAAATATCTGCCAAGACAAACATACAAATTATCAAATCATGTGATACATAAATGATTTAAAATAATCTATACAAATTGTCAAGGAATCTCATAACAATCACCATAACAATGAATGTGGGAAGGAAATATTTTTTTGTATTAATAAGGAAAAGAAGAGAGTTACAACCAAAGCCTTGATGTTGATAAATTCCTCCAAATGGTCCTCAATTTGAACCTTTCATTGAAAAGCATTCAAAGGATACTTTTGGAGAGTGGAAGTATAGTTTCAAGAGTAAAAAAGACAATCCTGTAGGCAAAGGATGGAAGTTTAACATCCACCAAGGTAGGAGTGGAAACCACAATAGAGGGAATGGGATCCAATATGGTAGGGATGGGATCCATTATGGTAGGAGTTCAAACGCATATCCTCACCGCTTGGAAAGATACATTCACGAGGCTTCTAGGATAGAAGCTCCATAACCTTTTTTATCTTTTACCCATGTTAAAATACCACCACACTTTTAAAGAAGGTAAGTTGCGACCACATCGCAACACATTTATTATGCAAGGTACGATGTCGTAGGTTGTAATATTGGCACCTCTGGCGGTCTCCAAAAATAGTGTTTTTAAGGTATCTCATCCAATACTCTTTTACTTCATGGACAATATTTCTTCCACCTTTCTCGACGATTGATAACAAGGGTTCTTTGGATGGCGAAAGATATTGATTTGACATCATTTGTATGGATGGGATAGATTGATGTGTAACAATGGGATATTCACCAAAAGACTAATGATATAATATTATTCCATCTTGACATAGGTAATATACACATAAATGTCACCAATTACTAAGGAGTTACACTATCTCTCTTACTCACCCTAAAGTTACAATTAATATTACTACTAATCCTGAAGTTTCCCTTCAACACATTTAACACATTCATAGTAATTTCTCCATGTTAATCATTAATGTCTATAGACAATCTAGAAAACATTTCTCTCAAATACAACTCTCCCACGTTAAATATTGTATTAAAGTCAAATGTCTCTATATATACTTCTAATAATTTCATCATACTTATAATAGTTCAACTATGCTAATCAATAATGTCTATATGTCATCTAAAGAATATTTCTCTCTAATACAACTCTCACATTAAACATGGTATTAAATCAATTCTCTCTATATGTACTTTCATTTCCAGTTCCACTTTACTATTCAAGCAGCTTATCTAATCCCATATGCTCACATTTCCAATAACTAGTGTTCCCTAGAAATATCCTCAACAACCGAACGTGGTACTCATTAAATTGATATTTTATGTAGTTGCTTTAGATCTCAATTCTCTATCTTACGTAACTTGATTGTTGATTTTAGCTAAGGAAAACTTTAAGGATCCATATTTATCTAAAAATGTCAAACATTTAGTGAATATTACTAATTCTTAAAATATAATTCATGAAATGATTGGTGATATTTATATAAAAATATTCATATTTTTTAGGGTTTTACATAGTTTCTAGAAACTTTGGTGATTATTAGAGTAAAAAAAAATTAATATATAGAATTTGACTGAATTAAAAAAGAAATGAGAATTCATTTTTGCAAAAATCGTGGAAAGGTAGCCCATGGTTAATATTTGGCCCCTAAAAATTTCGATGATTGAAGTACAAAATAGTGTCAAACATACATAAAACACAAAAAAAATTAGGGCCACTTCAGACCATTCATAAAACTAAACTATCAATGGCTACATTAATTTTGCCTTGTATAATTTGTGTAGTCATCTCCACATTTGGAACATGCTTCATATTATTTCCATGTACTAATGCTCAATATTTTTACTTGGAAAACCAACATATATCCATATTAAATCTAGATCTATCAAGCATTGAGAGGGATCAAATCTCAATATGTGCAAACATTTTCTCATCATTTGCACTCAAAAAAGAGGTTTGTACCTTGATAGATTTGACCCTTCGTGGCGCTTGATAGATATAGTGTTAATATGGATCTATGTTAGTTTATATTTCATAAATACTTTTTTTTTTACTTCGAGAAAATTTAACTCAGATAAAAGAGTTTTTAACTATGGTATCCTAATTAATTTTTACTTCAATAAAATTTACTTCACACCAACATAATTTTTCTTGCAACATTTTACTTTAGTAACTATTCCAATTCCAATTTCATGTAACATTTTACATGAAACAGACAATATTTTAGCTCTATAAGTATTCTAATCCCTACAACATTTTACACGTAATAGGAGCTAGCATTCAGTTTTGTAATTATTTCAAATTCACGTAACATTTTACATGTAATAAGAGTTTAGTTATGATTTATTAGTTTCACGTTATGGAAAATAATATTATATTATTTTTTACATTATAAACAAAACCTAATCTAATTGGAATGAGGAATGATGTGTTGGTAAGATTTACAATATTGTGAGTTTGTTGTGCCAATGAGAAGAAACACAAAATTATAGAAAAGTAATATCATTTCTTTACTATAGGTTAGAAATTAAATAGAATAAGAATTCTTGAAGATGAAACCCACCTTAACATCGGCAACAATACTTCTTCACTAAATGAATCTTATTCTCTTTTTGGTTTATTTAATTTTGTCCATACTTAATTTCCTTTTACGATTAACAATATAATTGTATATATGTGTTTTTTGTTAAAACATTTAATTGAGAAACATATTCAATATTATTCTTTATTTTTCATTAGTTAGCTCAAATATGTTTTAATTTTTAATTTCTATTTTTTCTACGTAATGACAACATCACCCTCATATTCTTTATTTTCATTAATTAGCCTACATATACTTTTAATTTCTCAACACGATGTTACGTCAGAACATCTATCTCATATTCTTTATTTTTCATTAATTAGCAAACATATATTTTTAATTTTTTTTTAACATAACATTGCGTGACATCATCTCCTTCATATATTGGTTTGTAGAGCTCCTATTGGTGTAACCATTTTATTATTTCCATGCCCAACAACTACATAAAGAATTTATTTTTTTACTTTATATTTTTTTAAATGTCATATTGGAATGATGAATTACTTTTGTCTTTATATTTTTCGTTTTATCATCTCTTGAATCAATGCACTATATCATTAATGAAATATATCAACTAATAAGAAAGGGTAAGGTAAAAACATGTTTAGTAATGATAGGCTTCTTAATGGCCCAATCTTTTTCCATTTTTACAAGAGAAATATACACTTGAATGACACCAACATGTTGATTATAGTTAAACTACTCTAAATAACAAAAATATTGTGAAAATTTTAATTTTCTTAAATTCAACCATGTGGATGAAATGTTTGCAATAATTTCCTTCTTGTTAATTCCCCTTAGATATTATGCACATGTAAGATTTACTTAGATTGGGAATATGATTTGATTATGGTGATATAATATATAATGAATACACACTACGTACTCCCTAAATTTGTTTTCCATGGTCTATTACATAAATATTCAAAGTATATTATATTGTAAATTTTATCAATTTCATTTAACAATGAGTATATATTTATGTCGATAGGCGTGGTCTATATTGGAATTGCAAGTCATGAATTTCCAATCTTTAAAATATAATAAATAATAAATGGCTTACATTTGACAATTTTGGAATATTTTTTTATAATACATGATCCAATGGACAATATGAAAGGTTTTTGAATTGTTTTTCAGTTTCTTAGGTTTTCTCGTGAGATTTATGAAATGTAGTTGTAATTTATTAAAAACTTATTTATGAAACATGGAATTGGATCACTCCAATTCATTTACCATGTCAATTGAGTGTTTATTGATGGAAATACCTCAATGTTGAATGCGATATCCTATGCGGAAGCCTCACTGTGATATAATTGTAATACATTTCATGTTTGAAGCTTTGGCTAGCTTTCAAATTGATTTGAAGCTCGTGTCAACATGAATAGGGAATCCAATTTTCCCTCGATCGTTGGTGAAGTGGAAGCTAGCAATTAGAGTCCCATGGGTTGTAACTAGCCCATAAATTGAATTGAAGCTGGTATGAACATTAACAAGGAATCCATTTTTCCGTCGATTGTGAGCGAAGTTTATGTTGGTAACTAGGGTTCCATGGGCTATAACTAGTGTTTCACATTAAACATATTACTATTTTCATTGAAGCAAGTTGTTACGGTTTTGACATTGTTTTGTCCCTATAATACTAATATAGCTCCCTTATTGTTATTATTATTGTAGCCCCCTTATTTTTATTGTTAGTGCAGCTCCCTATTATTATTATTGTTGCGTCCATGTAGCCCCCATATTGCTATTGTTGTGCCCTTACATTATTATTGTTATGTAGGCTCTGATTAAATTGTGACCCCATTGGGGGATTTTTGAGGTATAAAATGGGTCTCCTCAAGAAATTATAAAATAATAGTGGAAATAATAAAATAAGATTAGATGATATCATCAAATTTTAGAGGGAAAAAAGAAAAAACTATTTTTTCAACTTGTATTTTCAACTTATCTCCTTATGGGTTTACTCAAATTTTGAGTGAAAACACTCGTTGGATGCATAATTTGCTTTCTCATCCAAGGAGTACCCATGTTGCATATTTTTGATAGACCCTGCTACACAAAAACTACGGAATACAGGAAAAATGTGATTGCAATCATGTTTTTTCATGTATTTATAATTTTTCATGTAGTATGTTCCATCAAAAGTATGAAACATGGGTACTCTTTTGATGAGGACTTAAATTTTGTAGCCAATGAGTAATCCTACTCAAAATTTGAGTAAAACCTTAGGGAGATAAGTTGAAAATACGAGTTGAAAATTTAGTTTTATTATTTTTTTATATTTTTACTTTTTTACCCCAAAAATGGTGAATCATCCCCCATGGTTGACATCATCATCTTGAATCCTATTGGTTCTTATAAAGTTTATTTCGGTTGTACATTTTTCTTAGGATGTCCATTTCAGACCTCAAAAGTCCCCTAATACTTAGACTCTTATATATACCAACTTAGGTCTTGTCATGTGTATCATCTAAGAATTGTTCATTTATGTTATGTAAAGGAGGTTGGTTGGGTCATCGAAGAGTCTAATTCTCAAGTAATTTATCTATATTTTCTTATGTTTTGTGATCTGGTTGCATAACATTTGGTATCATGACTTTGGATTATAGGGATTTGTTGCTTCAAATAGGTCATTTTGGAATTTTCACTATAAAGTTTTTTCTACGAGGCTTCAAAAGTTGAAAGTTTGACAACGTGGAGCCAAAATTTTGGTGAACTTTGTGTAGAAATTTCAGATCATGGTTCACTATATGGTTCTAAGAATTTATAATTCTTGCATTCTTAAGAATTTAGTCTCAAACAGGATCGAAGGTTGAATAAGTGACAGGTCGAATCCTTTAGAAGTTTGCTCTACAGAACTAGTCCATAATTAGGTCATTGTGGGATATTTGGCATACCATTATATTAAAGAATCTAACCTTGGTTTGACTTGTGGTATTGGAAGGAAGAATCAAAGTGCTACCAGAGGATGAAATTTTAGACCTTGGAGGCCAAAATTTCATAGATACAATAGTTTAATGTCAAGCTCCCAAAAACAAGAATAAAAAGGTGTGTATTTTTTAAAATTGTCATAAGTTTTGTTTGAAAAATCAGTCCGAAGTAATTTAAAGGGAATAATAAAGCATAAATATCATTATTTTGTTCCAATATGCCTCGAAACAAAAAAATGGATACTCCTAGTAAGCAACCATAAATCTCTAATATGAAACATGAAGAAGAGGAAGAAATGCAACACGATATATCAAAATTACGCGACCAAGTGCAACAAATTTTGCCCTGGAAAAGAGTAACAAAAAATGAAATGGAAGCTAAGATGAATGGTTTGAAGAATGATTTAAAAGCATACATGGAAGGTTTTAAGGATGTATTATAAGTAGACATGAATTGTTTGAAGGAAGCTTTAACAAAGCTGCTACAAGAAATGCTTCCTAATGGCGAAAAGGTATTCCATGAAACTCATGATGAGAACAAAAGGAATGTTGATCGTGATTTTAGAGACTCTAAGTTTGGATTGAAGACCAACCACTTTCAAAAGATCAATATGAGGAAGTTTTATGGTAAGAATTTGATAAAATGGATACTACAGATAGAATAATATTTTGATCTAGATGATGCGCAACACACATAAACTGGATGTGTTTCATCTTTATATTTAGAACTCAATAAGTTTGTATGGTAGAGATGGATTTTTTGTTGTAAACCACTTGTCACTTGGGCAATTTTTATGGACAAAATGATAGCACATCATGAGGATATAAAGAGAAACGCCTTCTTTAGACAATTGGTAAATTTGAAACAAAAGAGTTCAATGGTGGAGCACATTGAGGATTTCCAAAAATTGAATATCGGGGTAAATGATATTCCAGAGGACCATAGGATTGATGTCCTCATAGTGACTTTAAAGGATAACATCCAACATGAGGTTCAATTTTGGGAACCTGATTCATTGGAGAAGGCATTTAGGGTGGGAAGAAAAGATGAAAGAAAAATTATGGCAACAAGGAAGTATACCACTCACAACTATAAAGATGGAAGTGTTGTTCCTCTTGGCCTTCCACAACCTACAAGGTTGACACCAAAATAATTGGAGGAAAAAAGAGAGAAAGGGATTTTTTATAATTGTGATAACAAATACGATAAAGGTCGTAAGTGTGTTGAGAAGAAATTATATTACATAGATCATGAAGAGGATGAATAAAAGGAACAAGAAACATCAAAATAAGAGGACATATAGTAGAAACCAACCCCAAGAAAATGAATACGATCATATATTGCAATTTTTTGGCAGAAATTACCTCTCCTCAAACTCTCAAGATAGAACGATATATCAAGAAGACAAAACTAGAGAGTGTTGATTTATTCAAGTAGTAGACATAATTTTATTCATTGTAGAATAGCCAAGGAATTGAATTTATTTATATATCTAACACCAGAGCATCAAGTGATGGTTTCAAATGGAAGAATTATAAGTTTTCCCTATAAATTTCCATAATATCAAGATAACCATGGGGGAATGTGTATTGAATATTCCAATGCTTTCCATTCCAATGGGTGGTGTTGATGTTGTACTAGGAGTCCAATGGTTACAATCTTTGGGGATGATAACTTTTAATTTTCAAAACGTTTATTGATTTTTTTTTTTTTTCAAGGAAAGCAAATTGAAGTAAGGGGTATCACACAGAAACCAAGGAAGATAGTCATCTCTAATGGCATAAAAAACATTATGAAGAAAGAACAATGGGGTGTAATTTCATAATTATGCTCAGGAGAGGTTCAAATATTGAAATCATCTATTTATATATATCTCCAAAAATTCTTGGAAAATAATTCAAAGGTATTTGGGACTCCCAAAGGTCCCCCACCTAGTTGTGATTATGATCATGCTATTCACTTGATTCTAGGAAGCTTTCCTCCAAAGATCAGGCCTTACATACGTCCCTATGCTCAAAAGAGTGAAATTGAACGTATGGTTGTACAAACGTTATAGGCCATTATAATTTGACCTAGTCAAAGTTCTTTCTCTGCTCCAATATTATTGATGGACAAGAAGGATGGATCATGGTGTATGTATTTGGATTATAGGGAGTTCAACAGGCTCACTATTAAAGATAAATTTCCGTTTCCTATCATTGATGAATTGTTGGATGAATTACATAGATCAATTTACTTCACCAAGTTGGATCTTCATTTAGGATATCATCAAATTACAATGAATACTGAAGACACTACAAAAACAACATTCAAAACTCATGAAGGTCATTATGAAATTTTCGGTCATGGGTTTTGGCCTTACTAATGCACCTTCCACATGTCAAGGTTTGATGGATTCCATTTTCAAACCCTTTCTTAGAAAATTTGTGATAGTATTTTCTAATGATATACTAATCTACAACAAGGATTGGAAGGATAATGTTCAACATGTTGAGAGAGTGCTAAAACTATTGGAAGAGAGAAAATTATATGAAAAGACTTCCAAATGTTTATTTCAATTATAGGTGGTGGAATATTTTGGTCATATTGTACCTCATGAGGTGATAAGTTAGACCCTAACAAAATTAAAACCATTAAGGAATGGAAAATACTTGTAACCCTAAACCATCTTCGAGGATCTATCAAGTTGAAAAGATATTATTGAAATTTTGTTAAGAAATATGGGATAACAACAATGCCTCTAACAACGTTATTGAAGAAAGATGTATTTTCTTGGACTCCAAAATGAACCGAGGCCTTTGAACATCTTAAACAAGCAATGTGCCAACCACTTGTATTAGCTACACCAAACATCCCAAAAACCTTTATTGTGGAATATGATTCCTCAAGAAATGGAATTGGTGTTGTTTTAATGCAAGAAGGAAGACCCATTACTTTTTAAATTCATCCCATCAAGGGAAACTATTCACACAAAGCTATTTATGAGAAGGAAATGTTTGCAATACTACATGCACTAAAGTAATGGGAACCTTGCCTAATGGGAACACACTTCGAGTTAAAAACAAATCATGATAGAATTAAATACTTTTTGGAACAAATATTATCTTAAGAAGAGCATAAAAAATGGATCACAAAGATGTTGGGTTATGACTTTGAAATCATCTACAAAACAGGGAACCAAATTATTTTTGCAGAAGCACTCTCAAGAAAGGATGAGGATGTGGAAGCATTTCTCTATGCCATTTTTATTATCCAACCCAATTGGATAACCAAAGAAAGGAATGAATGGAGGAATGAAGAAGAGGTGTGGAAACGCATTCAAACATTGCAGCGACATCCATGTACATATGACACGTTTATCTGGAAAAATGATTCATTATGGTAGAAATATTGCTTATATCTCTATAAGAGTTTGCAACTCAAAAAAAATATTATTTTGGAATTTCACACCTCCTCTTAATTAGGGCATTTAGGATTTAAAAAAAAATACCATAATGTCAAGAAGGAATTTTTTTGGGATGACCTTAGATATGATATTCATAATTTTATGGCAGAGTGCTTGCTTTTCCAACAAATTAAAGTCGATATAATTAATACCTTGAGTTTGTTACAACCTTTAGTCATTCCAAGACAATGTTGGGATGTGGTCTCAATGTATGTTATCACAAGTTTACCTAAGTCTAAAGGAAAGGGTGTCATCATGGTGGTAATTAATAGACTTACAAATATGCACACTTTTGTGCATTATCTCATCCTTTTAAAGCCAATATATTTTCCACTCCATTTATGGAAGTAATTCAAAAGCTACATGGAAACCCAAAGATTATTGTAAGTGATAGAGATCCCATTTTCACTGGAAATTTTTGGATATAATTAATTTTGTGTATCGGTACTCAATTAACTCATAAATGATCTTATCATCCTAAATCTGACGGGAAAATTGAGATAGTGAACAAATTTTTGGAAGGATATCTTCTTTGCTTTGTATCTGATAAACAAACACAACAGGTAAAGTGGTTACCTGTGACTAAGTGGTGGTATACCTCCTTCCATACTGCAGCAAAAATGATCACATTTATGGCACTTTGTGGATATCATCCACCGTTCATCACATCATCTTTAAGAGAAAATACTAAGGTTCAAGCAGTGGAAGATCACATCGAGCATCAACTTCAAATTCTCCAACTCTTAAAGGATAACCTCACTTTGGTGTAGAATCAAATGAAACAACAAGGAGACCAACATCACAATGAAAGAAGTATTGACACACGCGACTAGGTATTTTTAAGTCTATAACCATACAAACAAATGTCTCTCATGTAAGCTAAGAAGGACGATAAATTATCACCCTAGTATTATGGTCCTTACAAAGTGTTGCAAAACATTAGTACTATAACATACAAATTGGAGTTTCCTGCATCTTCCTGAGTACAAAAAGTTTTCTATTTTTCATGCTTAAAGAAGGTTATCAATGATAAGCTCCTAGTTCAAGAAATATTTACAGAACTTGACGAAGAAGGAAAACTCATATTTGAGCCTGACGTAGTCATAGAAATGAGAGCGCGACAACTATGGAATCAATCAATTTCAAAGTATCCCATTAAGTGGAAGAACTTATGCATTAAAGATTCCACATGGGAGGATGAGAATTTTATACAGAAGCATCCAAAACTATTCAAGTCTTGAGGACAACACTTTTTTGAAGGAGATAGGGATGTTAGGTCCCTATAATACTAGTGTAGCTTCCTTATTGTTATTATTAGTGTACCTCCCTTATTCTTATTGTTAGTGTAGCTCCCTATTGTTATTGTTGTGCACATGTAGCCACCATATTGTTATTATTGTACCACAGAGAAGCCCACTATTTTTATTGTTGTGCCCTTACATTACTATTGTTATGTTGGCTCTAATTATATTGTGACCCCTTAGACTTCGATATATACCAAGGAGGTCTTGTCATTTGTATCATCCAATATTTTTTCATTAATGTGATATAAAGGAGGTTTCCCCCTCTAAGAGGTTAGTTCTCAACTCGTTGATCTATCTTTTCATCTTTTTTTTTTCTTTTTTCTTTTTTACATAACAAACATTGTGAGCCATTTTTTATGCCATATAAGATCAAATTGGACCGATTCTTGAACCATGGATAAGTAAACAAGATCTAGTCCATAGGCATTCAATTATTCAAATATATAAAGTCGCAAGACAATTAGATCCACCAATTTTTAGGATGAGGGTCGGTCGAAACTGATAATAGAAGAAGATTTGTTTGGAGTGTTTCTTTAATTTTTTAATATCATCGAACATTATAGATCTATTTAGATTAATCAAGATATGACTAAAGTATGGTCACATTCAGCTGGAGAATCCAAGATTTTTCCTTAGAACTTTTCATTCTATAATTTTGAGGGATGAAATACCAAATGTTGGTACATATTTATTAGTAATGGCCCCTTTCAATCTACACTCACAAGGAAAATATTTTCATATTTATTTGTTACTTTAATATTTAAAATTTCAGAATGTATAAGTGGGAGAAGTAATTCTGATTAGATTTTATTGTTAGAGCATATTGCAAATATAATTATAAAAGGTAGAGATGTATGTGAATGGAAAATTTTGATATAAAGACAATAAAAAGAAAATACTAAATTAAGTTTTAAACAAACCTAATAAACATAGAAAAATCATGATAATGAATAACGATTTATTATGTGTATGATTGTTTAATTTTTTATTTCTAATCATATCTTGAATACATGTTTATGTATCGGATTGTCTTACGACATAAAATAAATTTATTTATTTAACAGAATTTGTACTATGTTTTTATTATTTTTTTAATTCTCTATTTTGTGCTAACTTAAGAAAGAGGTTGAAAATTTTATATGATAATTATTGTGGTGATATATGTCTATCAAAGTATATCAACCACATTTATTAATGTGGTTGTGCTAATATCTTTTAATATAAAAACATTAGAACCACAATATGTATTATACATTTAAGAGGAGTTATGACTAACAAAACTCAAATATTTAAACCCTATTAAGTACAATTTCTCATTAAATTATAACTTAGTTACCAAAAATATCTTTTAGTACTCCCCATTTACAAAAACACATAAAATTATAACTATGTTACAGTGATGATGTATTCTTTTTTAATGACTTTTCAACATAATAAGTCGAGAGTGGATTTAAACCCACCACTTAGTCAAATCTTAAAAATAAATTCATTTTAAATAAATTCATTTAAAAAATAGATAAGAAACATGGAAAAACATCTAAATCATTTAAAACAAACATGCATAAATTGTATTATATCATTTGAAACAAATATGTCTAAACTACTCTAAATCACTTGAAATGAAATTCCAGCGATTCAAATATACTTGTTTATTCATTACTCATCCAATCTCTAGATTATTAAGTTTTTTTGTAAAAAATTAATTTTACTCAAATTAGTTGGTTACTCCTTTAATATCTATACTATTCAGTTTTCTATAATAAATTATCGAGTTATAAGCAACAAAAAAATTAATTTTACTCAAATTAGTTGGTTACTCCTTTAATATCTATACTATTCAGTTTTCTATAATAAATTATCGAGTCATTGTTGCTTATAGATTAGTGTCCCTTATATCATATTATTTATCTTTCAATCTCTATATTATTAGGTTTTTACCAATTTATTGCTTCAAGTAAATTAATTTCCTTTAGATTTGCAGATTGCACTTTAAATAACTAAATTTGTAGGTTTCCAAAATATATTGATTTTATTAAAATAAATTCATTTTCTTCTTGGTAAATTAATGTCACTCACGCAAGTTCACTATTTTTCTATAAATTAATCTTTTTAGACTTTTTCATAGATTATATAATCTCTATATTATTAGGTTTTCATCATCTTTTTACGTTTCAATAGTATTTTTGTGTTAATTTTTTTCCGTAAATAACTTGATGTTCTCAATTATTAATTTTTCCTTGATTAAATTCATTCTCTTATTGGTAAATTAATTTCACTCCCATCCGTTAACTACCACTATTTTTCTATAAATTAATTTCCCTTAGATTTGTTAATTGATCTTCCAATCTCTATATTATTAATTTTTCACCATCTTGTTATTTTTCAATTGATTTTTTTTGTTCATTTGTTTTTTTTTGATAAATAAGTTGATGATCGTTTAATTAAATGTTTAAAATTTTATTCTCTTAAAATAAATTTATTATTGTTTTAGTATTTATATATGGAATGTTTGGTATATTTTGGGTAGTTCAATTGGCAGTGGCTATCGAAATGAAGTCTCACCAAACTAAAAGTCTTAAGTTAAAATCTTGTGTTATCCCCAATTAAGATGAAAAGTTAGATATGATGAAGATGTAGTCCTACTAAACTAAAAAAATAAAAAATATATAAAAAATATTTGAAATAGATAAATTACCTTTATTTTTAAATATAACTAACCTATAATATCGAATTAATTTATTTTTAAGGACGTGGTTACCCTTAACCCTTTTATGTTATATATGCGATACCATTGTAAATATATGATAGTTAATCCAAGTAGAATTAGTAAATATATCATTCTAGTTATAAGGGTGTTGTCATGTTTGTAATATTTATATGTTCATTTAAAACAAAAAAGGAAGGAAAAAGAATGTAAACTCCATACACGAGTTAGGCTACATTGAAATTTGTTTTCTATGATTCAACAAAATCTTGACAAAGGTTTATGCTTGTCTACATAATACTTTCCCAACTACCTACCTTCCGGAACCCGCCATCCACCAATGCTCTCTCTTTGTGCCCCTCCCTAATTCTACATCCGGAGATCCTTAGGTCCCCACATTATAGATTCATGCACGGGTACCAAACTTTTTGTTTTATGCGATGCCATTGACTACGAAACACTGGAAATATAATATCGAAAGACATGGTAAGCCATAGGCCATCGCATGTGTTTTGGGTGTGGGTTACCAGTGTAGGCTTTCTTGATATCAGTAAAAATCAGTTGACGAATTTACAAAAAAAATGACACGAGTTTTGGAGAGATATATGTTAATGTGTCAATGAAGCATTCGTTGTTTTTTAAGGTTATGTCAGTAGTCTATTTTCTTTGCGTGAGAAGGGTAAAGATGGAACGTCACTATGTATATTGGATTGGACAATCCCATCATGGTGATGAAGGTATTCCGTACATGGTGATTATTCGCTCCAATCTCATTCATGTTCAGCGTCGTGGAAAGAAAATGAACCCTTATTGGATCTATCTGATCTCCACCCAATTAAACATATGTGAGGAACTTTGACTTCCATGGTACAAGAGATAAGTAGATGCATCATAACCAGTAACCTATCATAACCGATATGAGATTCCGAGATGCATCTACCTATATAGAATTTGAGTAGAGATGGGAAAATGAAGAGGTAGGAGTTTCAAAAACATGTTTCAAATACCATATCTCTGGATTAACATTCCTTGGTTCATTGAGTAGGATATCTTTATTTGTACACATGAGTGCTTTTACAACATTGTATAAAGGGTAGCATTTATATTAGTAGCTGATGGTAGTGGATAATAGCATTATTCAATCATAACTAAATATTTTTACAAATAAAATTATTTCTCTCAATACTTAAAAAATTTAGAAATCTAGAATTGATATGGGTTTATGTGGGTTTATTATCAATTACATGTCATATTTAGTAGATGATATACATTTTACCATTCAACAAATTTATTACTAGTTGCAATTGTATTTATGTTTTTTCTCGTCATTTTGTCATTAATTCAATTGTTGCACATTATTGTTCTTGTTTCGAGGATGATGTTCATTCTAGTTTTGATTTGAAGTATAATGATCTATTTCTAGTCAGATCAACCCTTACACTAACCATTTGTAAAAGGGTGAATTTTAAATATATTATACATAGATGTGTCTAATTTTGAATTGCATTATGCATTGTGTAATATGAAGAATTACATCATTATATGCTACACATAAATTTGTCCAATCTTGAATTATAAAATCATTTACAAAGTTTATTATTAAGTCACATGCAACTATGACAACTACGCCATGATTTTAACCAATTGCAAGAGTATGGGTAGGGAAAGGCGTAATCGAAATGATGATGCCACGTGATCTACTAGAAATAAATGTATTCTAGCATATGATGGTTCATATTAAATTTGTTGTGATTAGCTTCAAACATGTTGATGAATTAATAAAAGAAGACTTGAGTTGTCCCAACTTTGAAATGAACCTCCCTACATAATCAATCAAATAACCCAATTTGTATATGTTGTTATTATCAATCCACATAGTCTCTTGGATGTATACTATAAGAAAATATTTTGAGGTTCCATTAACAATGACATGACAAAGTATTCATTGGGTCTACTTGGCAAGTTGCACGACAAGTCCATATGATTTTATAGCTCTCGTGACTGACTCATGGTGATTCATGAGACAACTAGGAAAATGTAATACCATGTAGGCTAGGAGGACTAAGGATGTATTGTGGAGTAATGTAGACAAATGATCAAGTGTGGCATATCAAGCTTTAGTGAAGGATGATGTGACTTGGCAATGTGATAGATCATGTATTATCCATTACAAGACAACAGTGTTGATAAGCGCATCAATGATATGTGAATGCCTGATGAAGGAGGGGCATATTCTTCATTGACTATCACATGTTATCTTGAATGGATTATATTATTGTCTCACATTAGATAATCGATTGTTCAAGCATATTTTGCTTATGATATCTAACAATTTGGACCTGATAAGTCATTTTTTTGTAGAATTCTTTAGTATTGATGTTTTTGTGGAATTATTTTCATGTTAATAGGAATAAATGTCCTACATGGAATAGAGGATCATCATCCTATCAAGCCCCAATTACACCTATTCTCTTTTGGTATGGCGAGGTCCATTGTTATTTGGGCGCAATCGCCACATAATGAATTTCTCCTCAAATTGATATTTTCAAATATGACTTCCTAAACCTAAATGTAGTCTAATCCAATAAGAGAAATAAAACTAACTAATATAATTAAATATAACTCATATTCTTTATTTAACTATCCCAATTGGGATAAAGGAGGAGTTCATATATCCCAATTGGGAGCAGAAAAATTTTAATAGAAAGATTTTGAGAGGAAGATAAAACACTTAAAACAATAAATAGTTTGTTTCTTAAGAAATTTGTTATGTACAATGTATAACATAATTATAAAATATTATATTAACATTTCAACATCTAAATATAACTAGTGAAAATAATAAAGATAATTCAATTCAAGAAATGAAAATAGTTTTCTTTCCTAGAATTGAATGATATAACACATTCATAGCAAAGCACTAGAAAAATCCACACACTATTACATAAAATGTCTTTTCACCAGTTATTGACTTTCAAATCCTTTATTAAGTTCAAATAACAATATACAAAACCAAATATTGAATTTTCCACCCAAGAAAAACATCAACATTAAGAATAAGTAAGATAACAGTACACAAACCCATTTCGTTCTACTAATGCATCCTTCTAAGGTCTTTAGTTCTTAAAAAGTCGTCTTGAAATTAGTGCATAACTTTTCCTCTCCATAATTTTGACCTAAACTGCTAAATTTTCAAAATAAGACTTAATGATAGTGCAAGATTTCTTTCTCTTTGTGTAGCCCCCACCCCACCTTAAAAGCCGTGAAGCACATTGAAATTCTTACGTAAATAAATAATTTTATTAATAAATAAATAATTGGATTGAAAGTATTTGGGAATGAAACAATTGAGTATGAGATTCTTGCCAAAGAAAGAAAAAGAAAATTCTTATTAGTAAATGAGATTGAGATATTTTTTTTATGATAAGGATTCTAGATAAGATTTAATGTATAAGAGAGAAAAAAAGTTAAATCTCTTAACTAGGGAAGGATGCTAAGCATGAATAAGAATAAAGTGTCGCGGGAGAGAAAAGTGGTCTTTAATGTAAAGCCTAGGCCACTGGAGTGAAGACCCACAAAAGTGGGATGTTTCTGTAGGAAACATCGATTATGGAAGAAAAGGTATGAAATACATATTGAAGGGATCAATAGGGGTTGTTCATACCCTGGCAAGTACATCTTAGCTCGGGGGTGTACTCGAGGATCTTAGTTCAAGATTGGTTAGGAAAAGGTGCAAAATTACCAATTATTCCCTTAACAATACTATTGATGAGATTGTCTACTAACTTATTTCTTAATATGAACAATTGTATATAGAGGTTGTATCGTAATACTGTTATCATAAATCTTAGTTTCACTGAGCAATTTTATTCTACTTCTAAGGTGCGAGTGTCCAGTCATTACAAATTAAATTCTGCTTAAAATCTGATTCTTCTACGTAGATGTCGTGTTCAGCTGTTGTAGATTTCATCTAGTTTGGAGTTTGATTTTCTTATGTTATGATGCATGTGTTCTATTGTAAATGATTTTATGGTTCATTACTATTTAAGAGAAAAAATGCATGTTAGCACAGTCATGGATCACGTCTGATGGCTATTCAAAGCATAAAATGATTACGTTTCTGATTTTAGACCAGAGTATTAATGCTAGGAGTCGGTATATATAGGATTCCTACTTTTATTATTGTAAATGCTATCAATATACAATAGCCCAGGAGAACTAGGTACACTACTTTTCTTTTCAGGCCGAATAGATAATAATTAAAAAAGTTTTTAGGACGAGAAAATAATATTATATTGTAGGAAATAGTTAAAGAACCCTAGAAGGGACTTTGTGAATTAAATAAAATAAAAAACAACTGCATGGAGAATACCCTGTGTCAAAACATTAAAGCACAGGTAACTATACAATTTAATCGGAAGAACCACGAAATTTTAGTGGATGAGCACCAAAGTAAGCTAATACAGTAAGCGCTATGTTATAGGCCACCCATCAAAATAACAATCCATCTATTTAATGGATACTAAACATATTTATTTTACAACCAATATATTAAATAATCCTCTTTGTATTACACTAGTAAATACGAATTGAAAGGGAGATCTGTCACAAATATGCACACGAGTGTACAAGTAAGATAATAATTAATCTGCTAATTTAATATAAAATATAACAATTTTTTTCGTTTACATAAGGAAGTATACCAGCAGAAGAAAAAACAAAAATATTGGGAAAAACAAAAAGAATACATAATTTTATCGACAAAGAAAATAACATTTACACCAATAGGATATTTGAAACAAAATTTGGATAATTAATTATATAAAAACAAACCATTCTCCATTTATAGACTACATTCCGATATAGGCGAAGGAAACAAGCAAAAATTTCCTGGAGTAGGTTAGAATATTTAAGACAATTATTACAGAGAGAATTACATTAAGTGGCACTCGAGGAACCAATCGTTCATAATAGTCATTTCACCATATGAGGACCCACACATGTCAAGCCATTAACCGGTTGTTTGCACCCTTGGTGGTTAGGGTCTATATACTTAATAGTTTCAAAAGAAACAAAATGGTAAAATACCATAGAACCAGGATTAATGATTACAGAAAAAAGAGGGAAAGTTCTTGACTTCTAGGAGTTAACACTTAGACCACCCATAACACATGCATTATGGGCAAATAACTGACTGTCCATACATCTTAGTGGAAAATCACCTACAATTGAACCCCAGGAAAGAATATGCAACCAACCTGGAAAATCCATAGGGGTGGAGTATCACCAGCAGTCATGTCCTTTTGACTACACTGGAGAAATTTCTGTAGGAATAGATAATACTTACAGAAGAGGAGAGAAAAAACATAAATAAGTCTACCATTCAATGTGTAGTTTACCAAAGAGAAAGAACATTACAAAAGGAGCCAAGTTCATACATGTTCAAGTAAGGTAGCATGCTTCCATCTGTACCTAAACAAATAACATAAATAACTTGTTAGTCGAGGGTAAGGGCATTTGAAATAATAGTAAAAAGAAAAGGGTATGTGGTAAGAAAAACAATAGAACAAGAAGGTGAAGACCGCACAAGGGTTTTGTTACGAGCCTTATTTCAGAAAACCAAAGTGGGGTCATGCCCTTGGAAGCAAAACAAAAAACCCCCAAAAAGAGGGTATTCTACAGGGTTAGAGTAAAACAACACAAACAAGAAGAGAAAAAAATAAAGCAATAATAGAAGGGATACTTTGAACATTTTGCTTGTTTCGTTGCAACAATTGGGTCATTGAGCTAAAAGGGCCTAACCTAGTTTCCATCACTCCTGTCCCATAGAAGTAAACAAAACAAAACTTATGGTGCCACTATTGCAATTGTGAATATAAAAAAAAAAAATTCCCTGCAACAGTGACAAACCTGAGACAAGAGCAGAATACTGTTAATTGAAGTATCAAGTTTTCTGAAGCCAACTAGGTAGCGAAGTTGGATAAGGAAGACATAAAACCTTGACATATGCAATATACCTGAAACTATAAGATTAGGAAAGAAACTTTATTAACTGGGTAACAAGAGTGTTAAAGATGAAAAACAGAGGGGAGGAAAAAAACAAAAAAACAATAAATATAACTTTTTATTACCTGTAGCACTGGGAGAAGTGAAAAATGTGAGGGTAAAGTAGGATTCTTTGCCACTATGATTTTGAAATGACACCAAGAAGCCATAAGATAAGAGTGGACTAAGAGTATCACTACTATGACACCATGCATAAGAATCGGAGGAGAAAATTACAAACTGACCAACTATTTCCTCGAGGGAAAAGTTAGGGCTGCATAATCAGATCTCCACCCTTGGTTTCAGATCTCACATCTTAGCCGTCTAAATTCTATCAACATGGTCCTAGACACCCATGTGAAGGAGGTATACATAGTGCACTCGAATTGGACGTTGAATTTCCCAAGCAAAGAAGTACAGACGGGCCTTTAAAACCATTGGAATTCATTTAATCAAATGAAAAGGGGAGTAAATATATGACTGAGATACTTTAATTAAGTTATTTACTATGAAAACAACATCATCATATCAAAACACTTGGTCAATATTTCAGAAAGATCATGGCCGCATACCCTATGAATAAACATAGTATCAAGGTCTCACATATTACAATAAAACTCAACTTAACAATATCATGATTGGTCAAGGGGAGTGAGAGTTATGCTAAACATAGGGGAGTATCAAATGCTAAGAATGAATGTTAATAACATCATCGTAGTTAATCTCACCAAGGTGTACATTTAATAAGGCTATATGCTTACAAATATATAAAATTAATTTAAAGTCGTAGGAGTGGAATAGGTAGAAATCCCATAACTAATACCTTGTCCATAACATCTTTATAAGGTAACCTACATGACAATGGGTATGTTGTTGTTGTTGTTGTTGTTGTTGTTGTTATTATTATTATTATTATTATTATAAGAATAGAAATATTTTTCTTTTTTTTGTATATTGAACTATAGTGGATTGGGGAGTTGTGACAGATGGTATCAAATCCCAAGTTCACAATTGGGGCCTTAAGGAACCACCAAAGAAATAACAAACGAAATTGTGTGAATTTAAAAGTTGACGTAAGGAAGAACTAACAACTGATTTTGTTTAAATTATAAAGTAAGTAATCAAAAGATACACCTATAGGAGAATAGCCAAGGAGGCTCCAACTATCACTGAATGTGAAGACTTATATGTTGAATTAGGAAGTAGGGCCACCCCAACAGCTACTCAATTTATGGATGTTATTAGAAATATTTAGCAAGAATTGGCATATCTAAGAAGTAGCAATGAATTCCTGTTAAAGGCTAGTGAGGAGTAGGAAAGGATGATCAGGGTGTTGACTGAAAATTCTAGCCATAAAACTATGGAAATTGAAGTATTGAAAGGAAATAAAAAGGGCACATAATCAGAAAAATCTGAAAGTGGGGGGGAGTTTGATAGAATGTATCCAAGAACATAGAAGAGAAGGAAACCAACAGAGCTACAAGGGGAATTTAGGAAAATAAATCCCCCTAATTTTGATGGGGAGAAAGAGGAGGATGCAAAAGCATGACTACTTAATATGACTAAATATTTTCAAGTTTATGAATACGAGAGAAAATTAAAGTCTAAATTGTCCATTTATCATCTACGAGGTAAAGTTGCTCTCTGGTGGGAAGAAGCTAAAAGTGTGCATACGTTG
Organism: Pinus tabuliformis; assembly: GCA_031772625.1. Classification (NCBI taxonomy): domain Eukaryota; kingdom Viridiplantae; phylum Streptophyta; class Pinopsida; order Pinales; family Pinaceae; genus Pinus; species Pinus tabuliformis. Next base: position 907,368,951 of record CM062806.1, on the reverse strand, counting down.
GAGGAAAATACCATATCTTGGGAGAAATTATGAAAGTAGTTTAAAAACTGCTACTTAAGTGAACGGTATTAAGATAACCACGCAAAGGAGTTCCATGAGTTAAGGTTGGGACAATTAACTATGGATGAATTTGTGGCAAAGTTTACCAATTTACTGTGATATGTTCCCTACATGAAAGAAATCAAATCCAAGGTGCAGTGATTTGTGAAATGTTTTCCCACTATCTACAAGGAACGAATTGAGTTTGACAATCTTAAGACAATGGATGAAGCAGTAAGAAAGGTGAGGTTGTGTTATTAGTAGTTTAGGAATAAGGGTGAAGGCCCCAAGTTTTGGTAGAATAAGGATAGAGCCAAATTTGTAATTGGGGAAAAACAACATAAACTTGGCTATCTTAAAAATTTTGCGAAGGACCATTAACAGAAAATTTTTAGAAAGGGAACGTAAATCAACCAAAACATTCCCAAGTTGGGTCAAAACGTATGGATCTGAATAGTAAAAATATTAGTGAGGGTAAATAAAAAGAAAAACTGAAGTGTTCAAGGTGTGGTGGCCCTCATCTATTGAGGGATTGTCTCCATAATCCCATATCTATCCAAAATATCCAAGTTGTCCATGAAGCCACCACAGTGAATGATATTGCTAGAAATATTCCCAGGATAAGTGCAACCTTGGAGGATAGATAAGTGGAACATCAATCAACAATGATTGAGATTGAAGGTACTATTTCCAACCAACCTATTTTTTGTTTTAATTGATCCAGGGGCTAGTTTAAGTTACATTGGGCCACAGGTGGTAGAAAAATGTAAACTTAAAACTGAAAAATATAAAACTGCTTGGTTGGTACAGTTAGCAATTGGCACCAAGAGAAGAGTAACCAACCAAGTAAAGCAATGTCATCTTGATTTAAATGGCTATTTTACAATAGTAAACTTAAATGTACTTCCCCTAGGATCATATGACATACTAATAGGCATGGACTGGTTGGAAAAGTAGAGGGGCATTATAAACTATTCAGGAAAAACAATGAGATGTGTGCATCAGCAGGGACAAACTCAAATAATCCAAGGCATCCCAGAACCCATATCATTCAGACAAATATAAGCCCTACAAATGAAAAAGAGCGCTTGGAAGGGGTGTCAATTATTTATGTTTCATGTAGAAGCAGGTGAACAACAAGGAGAGGAAACAAAACTAGACACCATGCTGGTTATTAAGGAGTTTCATGATGTCTTTCTGGAGGAAATTCCAAGTTTTCCCCCTCATAGAGATATAGAATTTTCCATTGATTTGGTACCCGGTGCAACCCCAGTGTCTAGAACCCCTTATTGAATGAGTACACCTGAATTATTGGAGCTGAAAATGTAGCTACAAGAACTATTGGACAAAGGCTATATTAGGCCTAGTGTGTCACCGTGGGGGGCTCCCGTGTTATTTTTCAAGAAGAAGGATGACACATTTATAATGTGCATCGATTATCGACAATTAAACAAGTTAACTATTAAAAACAAATATCCATTGCCCCATATTGATGATCTATTTGATCAAGTAAGGGGGGCAACCATTTTTTGAAAAAATAAAAAATGAGAATAAAAAATGAAGATATTTATAAGATAACCTTCAGAACCATATATGGTCACTATGAGTTTGTAGTGTTACCATTCAGCCTTACTAATGCCCCAACAACCTTTATGTGCCTGATGAACAATATATTTAGTAAATATTTGGACAAATTTGTGTTGGTATTTATAGATGACATTCTGATATATTCCAAAGATGAAGAAGAACATAAGGAACACTTAAAATTGGTGCTGCAAACTCTAAGGGAACATCAATTGTATGCCAAATTTAGTAAATGTGAGTTCTACAAAAACATAATACAATATTTAAGCCACATAATTTCTAAGGAAGGACTAATGGTTAATCCTAGGAAGGTTATGGTTGATCTTGGGAAGGTTAGGTCCATTGTAAATTGGCCCATACGAAAGAATGTATTTTTTTTCCTTCATTTATGGTAATAATGGGATATTACTGAAGATTTATAGAGGGATTTTCAAAACTAGCATATCCTATTACATCCTTACAAAAGAAAGGGGTAAAATTTGAATGGACAACCAAATGTCAAGAAAGTTTTGATAAGTTGAAACACCTAATTACAATGGCTCCCATCCTAAAACTTGCATATCTAAATAAATAATTTACAGTTTGCACTGATGCTTGTATGGAAGGGCTAGGTGGAGTTTTAATGCAGGAAAATTGAGTGATAGCTTATGAATCTAGGAAGCTGAAAACACATGAAATAAATTATGATATATATGATTTAGAGCTAGTTGTTGTAATACATGCTTTAAAGATATGGAGGCACTATTTGTTAGGGAATAAATTCACTTTGGTGAAAAATCATATCGGCTTAAAATATATTTTCATCCACTAATATCTCAATTCAAACAAGCTAGGTGGATGGCATTCTTTAGCGAGCTTGAGTTTGACATTAAACACATAAAAGGGAAAGAAAGCAAAATAGAAAATGCATTGAGAGGCATGCCCATACCTTAATGGGAATATCTGTAAGTAGTATTAGCACAAATTTAGTGGGGCAGATTGAAAACTCAATAACTAGTGATCCTAAATATGTGGAAATTCAGCGAAAATTGCAATAGACTAACATCCCTAGTTATGTTCAAAATTTGAGGAAACTATTGATTTACAGAAAATGGTTGTATGTGCCCAATGATAATGGTCTGAAACGATTCATACTAGATGAGTATCATAAGAAACCATATGCTGGACATCCTCGGTACCCAAAAATGATTACATCATTAAGAAAGAACTTATTTTGGCCATGTATGAAGAAGTAGGTAGCGCAATATTTGCCAAAATATCTGGAATGTCCACAAGTGAAGGTTGAACATCAACACCCCGTTGATTTCTATATCCCCTACTTTTCCCTGAATGGAAATGGGAAATAATTTCCTTAGATTTTATCATGGAACCACTATGGACCAATAGGCAACATGACTTTATTATGGTGATGGTAGACACCTTAAGCAAAGCCACACATTTCATACTTATTCAATCCACTTATGATACCACGTAGATTGTCAATATTTTCATGAAGGAAAATTTTCTATTACATTGTGTACCCAAGATGGTGTTGTATGATAGGTATGCCAAGTTTACATCAAAATTCTGGAAGGCATTTTTTGGGGCCATAGAAATTGACCTAGATTTAAGAACACCATATCATCCTCAAACAGATGGACAAACGAAGAGAACCAACAAGATTTTAGAGGACATGCTAAGAATGTATGTCATGGACATACATACTAAATGGGAATATTTTCTACATTTGGTAGAGTTTGCTTACAATAACAATTATCAAACATCCATAAAATTGATCCCTTTTGAAGCCATGTGTTGTCGCTTTTTCTAGCACCTGGAGCACAAGTCCTTAAGGAGATATGAAAGCCTCCTAGAGATAGCCTCTGGGTTGATTGTAGACAGTGCCTAGGACATCTTAGATAGAGGAGTGCTTTGGAAGTTTATCAATGGGTCTTTCTGTTGCACTCCAATTGTCATGTAGTTGGAAAAAGAGAATAAAGGGAGCTTGGTTCAATTGTCTTTCATTTCAGTAGACTCAAGCGCATACATGGATCTAAATGCGCAGGGGGTAGATCTAGTTCATCTCAAAGAGAAGTGTCTGATTTTTGCGGTCGACACACAACAATAGGCAACCTTAATATTGTCATTGTAATAACATGAAGAGGAGGAAACCGAAGGAGGGAATTCGATGCATAGTGCTATAAACAAAACATAATCCTAAGCAACAATGTTCCAGCAAAAGTATCGAAGATTGAAGAGGTGGAATGACAGAAACAGTGGAATTCTAATCATGGATACATTTATCACCAAATAAAATTAATTAAATCTATGCACATTATAGGTACATAAGTAAATTTGTAGCTAACACGGGTACTGGTACTACTTTGTGGTGAAACATGCAACTTCATTACACTATTTCATAGGGAGAAAAACATACATGAAGTGATAAACAAGGGAGAAAACGTACTACACATTGCTCTGATAGGAATCAACATAATAGTTTCATTAATCCTCGAGTCCAAATCACCTGTCAATTACATTTAGCAAGATATCACTCAAGTCCCTCATGAACATGCAAGTAGAACCAAAAGTGGAATCACAGAATTTGGACCACTACGGGTGCAGAATTCTGGGACCTCTATTAAGTGTTTATTCCCCCTATTTAAAAGGAGAGGGGGAGCTTTGAATCAGTTATAATATATCTCAACCAAGGTCTAGTTGTATGATAGATAAGCTCTCTCGGTATGTAATAGCTCTGATGCCTAAAATGATTACCAAGGATTCGATTCCTTTCTTGAAAATACACAGAAATTACAAAATAAACAGAAATAAGAAAACCTGAAAGATGATTGAGTAAAATATCCTTCTATCGTTCTTGTGAAGGCCCTTAATTAGGACACGTCTCTACCATAATGTGTCCCTCTAGCTGTTCGACTGGCTCCTGTCGCTTTTGCCTTATCTGCTTAGCTTCACCACTCTCTAGAGTTTGTAGCAATCAACTGTGGTGGCTTGTCATAGAGTAGAAGCGGAGATTGTCCTGACAGTCCTTCATTGTATGACTAAGTAGAGCTCCATGTTGAGCCATTAAGTCTTACTTAGTCCCCATATCTCCATTTACTCCATGAAGACATCCGGAGGAAGCAGTCTAATTCATTTCTACTGCCCATGTAGTCCATGGTTTCTTGTCCCAGGGGCCTCCACAAGATTAGCCCATATTGATTTCCAACTACTCCATGCCTTCATTCAATACCGCAACTACCAACCCATATGCCTTTAAAGCTCTGTACTTACTTATCAGAGCGATTCCATATCACAGACTTCACAGTGGTGTTGTATTCAAATTTTCTAATTGTCGGCCTCTGATATGACAAGCTCCTTCTGCTTAGTCCTTCCCACATTTCTAACCATGGGACCAAGGGTTGTGACCTAGTGCTTAGCCTTAGGGCACTAACGCTTTTTGTTCCTACCGGGGGATTCCTTTGTAAACTACTTTCTACCCATGGTTCTTTAAGTTCCTCTCGACCATGGGCCAACCCTTATATCAGAGCTCCTCTATCAACAATTTAACTTTGGTGCACAACATTTCACTTTGCTAATCGCTGAGCGTCGATCACCTTTTCTGCTTAAACCTTGGTCCTTTCGTGCTCCTCGTGACCATAGGCGAGCCCCCATATCGGAGATGTTATATGGAATTTATACCTATGGATAAGTACATCTTCCCTAAGTGGGTAGTTACACTCAGAACAACAAAAAGAAAGTGGTTTAACCTTTTCCTACAATATATAGATGAGATGAAGGAACCTATTTGTGATCTTTCGCTTCCTTCGATCTCCTTTGAATTGCTTCTGCTTGAACTGAATTCGCTCAATTGGTACCTGCCAACATAAATAGAAGATGGCAATGATCAAAGCATATGACCTATATACTATAAACAAATGGAATCTACAACATTTGAACATATATTTGTCATAGATATAAACAAGAATATGGGAAAAGGAACAAACAAATTTATTCATTGATAGAAGGAGGAGTTACACCCAATGTGGTTCGATCCCATGTCACTCATCCAGCTTAGTCCAAACCCTCATCACACCAATAGCACATCAATCCAGCAGCATAACATTACTTGACAATGATCTCAACTCTCACACCGACAATATTTCTCTACAATCTTTAAATTCCAGCCCCTTGATCAGTATGATGAGTGGTCAATTTATAGGGAAATGCAAGTGGTTTTGTCATAAATTGGCCATTAAATGGTTTTCCAAAATTGGAGTTAGTTGAGAAAGGGATGAGAGCATAGAGGGCTAATTGATCCATAGCCTATCCAAATTTTAGCTCATAGGATGTGATAAGAGTTGGGCATCCTTCTAGAATGCTCTAGAATACAGGAATATTCCCAGAATCCTATGTCAATTTCACTCATTCTCAGCCAACACAGGTCAAAGTGGGCCTAAGTGCATTGCAGCGCAAACCTGAATGGGCCTACCTGCTTCGCAGTGCAGTTACCCCTAACCAAGGTTGCGCTGGTGTCCCAAGGAGGCATTTCAGCAGGGTTTCAAGGTAGGAAACTTTCATGGATGAAACCATTCAATTTGATGACTTGTCTAGGGCATGTAGCAACTGAATTAGGGTTTGATGAGCCCTAATTATGCTAATCTGATCGTCGGGAGTGATGTGCCCAAATAGACTTGTAACAGTTGCCCCCTAAAGCATGAAGTCAAAAATGATAATGTCAAGTGATATGCTTTATGATGTGATGAGGAGGATCTGAAGCGGATGGTGACCTGCATCGATTACAATACATAATATCGTGATATCTTTGAATTTTTCATGAATTGCTAAGGGAAGGCATACCCATACTCAACATATAAACTTTTCATTACATGTACACAAATTAGATAGTCATCTACAAATATATACCCATGTTATGATGACCATCTGTATAAATCCATCATACAGATGATTTAGTACTCACCTGAATTCGCAGCCCGGATGGATGGAACTAGATCTGGGGTCGTCAATTTCTTATATGGAATTTATACCTATGGATAAGTACATCTTCCCTAACTAGGTGGTTACACTTAGAGCAATAGAGAGAAAGTGGTTTAACCTTTTCCTACAATAGATAGATGAGATGAAGGAACCTACTTGTGATCTTTCACTTCCTTTGATCTCCTTTGAATTGCTCCCATTGCTCCTGCTTGAATTGAATTCGCTCAATTGGTACCTGCCAACATAAACGGAAGATGGCAATGATCAAAGAATATGAGCTATATACTATAAACAAATGGAATCGACAACATTTGAACATATATTCATCAGAGATATAAACAAGAATATGGGAAAAGGAACAAACAAATTTATTGATTGATAGAAGGAGGAGTTACACCCAATGTGGTTCGATCCCATGTCACTCATCTTAGTCCAAACCCTCATCACACTAATAACACATCAATCCAGCAACATAACATTACTTAAAAATAATCTCAAGTCTCAAACCAACAATATTTCTCTACAATCTTCAAATTCCAGCCCCCTGATCACTATGATGAGTGGTCAATTTATAGGGAAATGCAAGTGGTTTTGTCATAAATTCGCCATTGAATGGTTTTCCAAAATTGGACTTAGTTTCCATGGAGAAAGGGATGAGAGGATAGAGGGCTAATTGATCCATAGCCTATCCAAATTTGAGCTCATAGGATGAGATAAGAGCTGGGCATCCTTCTAGAATGCTCTAGAATCAAGGAATATTCCCAGAATCCTATGTCAATTTCGCTCATTCTCGCTCAGCATAGGTCAAAGTGGGCCTAAGTGCATTGCAGTGTAGGCTTGAATGGGCCTACCTATTCTGCAGCGTAGTTACCCTTGACCAAGGTTGCGCTAGTGTCTTGAGGAGGCATTTCAGTAGGGTTTCAAGGTAGGAAACTTTCATGGATGAAAGCATTCATTTTGATGACTTGTCTAAGGCATGTAGAAACTGAATTAGGGTTTGATGAGCCCTAATTGTACTAATTTGATCGCCGGGAGTGATGTGCCCAAATAGACCTGTAACAGTTTCCCCCTAAACCATGAATTTGAAAATGATAATGCTGAGAGATATTCTTTATGATTTGATGAGGAGGATCTGAAGCGGATGGTGACCTGCATCGATTACAATACATAATATCATGATATCTTTGAATTTTTCATGAATTTCTCAGGGAAGGCATACCCATACTCAACATATAAACTTTTCATTACATGTACATAAATTAGATACTCGTCTACAAATATATACCCATGATAGGATGACCATCTGTATAAATCCATTGTACATATGATTTAGTACTCTCCTGAATTCAGAGTCCAGATGGATGGAACTAGATCCGGGGTCGCCAATTTGTTATATGGAATTTACACCTATGTATAAGTACATATTCCCTAAGTCAGTATTTACACTTAGAACAACATAGAGAAAGTCATTTAACCTTTTCCTACAATAGATAGATGAGATGAAGGAACCTACTTGTGATCTTTTTCTTTATTTGATCTCCTTTGAATTGCTCTCATCGCTCTCGCTTGAACTAAATTCGCTCAATTGGTACCTGCCAACATAAACAGAAGATGACAACGATAAAGGCATATGATATATCTACTATAAACAAATGGAACTAACAACATTTGAACATATATTCATCATAGATATAAAAAAGAATATGGGAAAAGGAATAAACAACTTTATTGCTTGATAGAAGGAGGAGTTACACCCAATGTGGTTCGATCCCGTGTCACTCATCCAGCTTAGTCCAAACCCTCATCACACCAATAACACATCAATCCAACATTATAACATTACTTGACAAAGATCTCAAGTCTCAAACCAACAGTATTTCTCTACAAGCTTCAAATTCCAGCCCCCTGATCACTATGATGAGTGGTGAATTTATAGGGAAATGCATGTGGTTTTGTTATAAATTGTCCATTGAATGGTTTTCCAAAATTGGAGTTAGTTTCCATGGAGAAAGGGATAAGAGGATAGAGGGATAACTGATCCATAGCCTATCCATGGTCGAGCTCATAGGATGAGATAAGAGCTGGGCATCCTTCTAGAATGCTCTAGAATCAAGGAATATTCCTAAAATCCTATGTCAATTTCTTTCATTCTCACCCAACGTAGGTCAAAGTGGGCCTAAGTGCACTGCAGTGCAAGCCTGAATGGGCCTACCTACTTTGCAGCACAGTTACCCCTAACCAAGACTCCGCTGGTGTCCCAAGGAGGCATTTCAACAAGGTTTCAAGGTAGGAAACTTTCATGGATGAAAGCATTCAATTTGATGACTTGTCTAGGGCATGTAACAACTGAATTAGGGTTTGATGAGCCCTAATTGTACTAATCTGATCATCGGGAGTGATGTGCCCAAATAGACCTGTAACAGGATCCCCTTATCAAAGGTTTTCAATCAGCAATTTGATTTTGATGAACACATGCTACAACCTCTGATCTCCGATATGCCAAGATCGTTGATATTCGGGGACCTGGGATTTTACCCTTAGGCAAAGTTTCTCCTTGTTTTCTGGTTTTCAACACGGAAACTTCAATCTGATCTAAGTTTTGATTCCAAAGTTGATTTTAGCAGTTCCATATACTGTTGGAAAGAAAATTCCAAGCATTATCTATTAGAAGTGGTCCAATTTATCTTTAAGTGCTTATGTGGCTTGAAGCATGGATACAAATGTCTCTACTCTTTTTCCCTCTTTTAATAGCCCAAAACACATTTTGCAGAGGGTGACAACACCATGTATGGAAAAAAATTCATACACCTCTCCGTTGGAGTCAGTTAGAGGATAAATTGATAATAGGGCCGAATTCCTTGCAGGAAATGGAGCAAATAGTACGAAGGATTCAGCGGAACATTAAAACTGCACAAGATAGACAAAAAAGCTATGCAAACTAAAAAATAACACATAGGGAATTCAAAATTGGGGATCATGATTATTTGAGGGGGAAACCAAGGAAAAGTACCTTAAGAACAAGAATCTATCAAAAATTAGCACCATGATTTTGTGGGCCATTCAAAATTCTGGACAGAATTGGACCCATAGCTTATCAATTAGCATTACCCAGTCATATTAAAGTTCAGAAATTTTTTCATGTATCTTTACTTAAGGAATATGTACTTGATATATCTCACATAATTTATTGGAAAATGCTACAAGTGGAACCCAAAGGAGAATTTTTGGAAGAACCTCTTTGTATCCTACACCGGAAGGACATATGGCTCTAGAATCCAGTTGTTGTTCGAGTTAAAGTGCAATGGAAGAATTTTACTCCCGAAGAGGCCACATGGGAGCAGAAAGATTAGATTCAAAAGAACTATCCAACACTATTCCAGAGGTAAGTAACTGCACAACAAACACTGGGGATGGTGTGAATTAAAAGGGGGGGAGAATGTAATACCCCTTCGTTGTTGTAATGTTGTTTTCTTTGTTCAGAATGAGTTATGTTAGTGTGAATGGTGGAAAATCCATGAAATACATTGAAATTATTATGTAAATAAATAATTTTATTAATAAATAAATAATTGGATTGAAAGTACTTGGGAATGAGACACTTGAGTACAAGATTCTTTCCAAAGAAAAAAAAACAAAAATCTCATTACTCATTAGTAAATTAGATTGACATAACTCTTCCATGATATAGATTCTAGATAATATTTAATGGATAGAAGAGAAAATCCATTAAATTGCTTAGCTGGGGAAATATGCTAAGAATGAATAAGAATAAAGCATTGCTGGAGAGAAAAACAGGCTTTAACGAAAAATCCTAGGCCAGTGAAATGAAGACCCACAAAAGAGGGACACCACTAAAGGAAACATCAATTATGGAAGAAAAGGTATAAAATACCTATTGAAGGGATCAATAGGGGTTGTTGATACCCTAACAAGTACATCTCAACTCAGGGGTGAACTGGAGGATCTCAACTTAAGGTTGGGTGGAAAAAGGTGAAAAAATCCCAAGTATCTCGTTAACAGTACTATTGATTAGATTGTCTGCTAGTTTATTTCTTAATATGAACATTTGTATACAGAGGTTGTTTCAGAATATTGTTATCATAAATCTTAATTTCGTTGAGAAATTTAATTCTACTGCTAAGTTGTGGGTGTCCTGTCATTACAAATTAAGTTATGCTTAAAATATGATTCTTATTCCTAGATGTCATGTTCGGTTGTTATATATTTAATCTGGTTTGGAGTTTGGTTTTCTACTGTTATGATGAATCCATTCTATTAGTAATGTTTTTATGGTTCATTCCTATTTAAGAGAGATAAAGGCATGTTAGCATAGTAGTGGACCATGTTTTATGGCTAGTCGAAGCGTAAAATGATTAGGGTTCTGATTGTAGGCTGGAGTATTAATGTTAGGAGTCAATATGTACATGATTCCTACTTTTCTTATGGTAAACGATATTAGTATACAATAGCTTGGGAGAACTTGGTACACTACTTTTCTTTTTAGGCCGAATAAAGAATATATAGAAAAATTTTCAGGATAACAAAAGAAGATTATATTGTAGGAAATGGTCAAAGAAACCTAAAAGGGACTTTGTGATTTAAATAAATAAAAAACAAATGTGTGGCAAACACCATGTGTCATGCCTTTAGAGCATAGGTAACTGTACAATACAATCAACAGAAACATGAAAATTTAGTGGATGAGCATCGAAGTAAACTAATACAGTAAGCACTGTGTTGTAGGAAAGATGTCAAAGGAACAGTCCATGTATTTAATGGCTACTAAAAAGATTTATTTTACAGCCAATATATTAAATTATCCTCCCTATATTACACTAGTAAATACGAATGGAAACGGAGACCAGTCACAAATATGCATGCCAGCGTAAAAGTAAGATAATAATTACTCCACGAGTTTAACATCAAATATGACGAATTTTTGTTCCTTTACATAAAAACAAATGAAAAATACTGGGAAAAACAGAAAGAATACATAATTGCATCAACAAAGAAAATAGTTGTTACACCAATATGATATCTAGAGTGAAGGAAAAAATACAAAATTGCCTGCAATAGGTTGTAATAATTAAGTCAATTGTTACAGAGAGAATTACATTAAGTGGAATTGGAGGACCCAATTGTTCATAGTAATCATTTCACCATATGAGGACCCATATGAGGACCCACACTTGTCAAGCCATTAACCAAGTGTTTGTGACCTTGGTGATTAAGGTCTATAGACTTAATAGTTCAAAAGAAACAAAATGGTAAAATACCATAGAACTAGTACTAATGATTACAAAATAAAGAGGGAAAGTCCTTGAATTCCAGGAATTAACACTTAGACCACCCATAACACACACATTATGGGGAAATCACCGGTTGTCCATACTTCTTAGTGGAACATTGCCTAGAATCGAACCCCAGGAAAGGGGATGCAACCAACCTAAAAACTCCATAGGGGCAGAGTATTAAAGATGGTCATGTCCTTTCGACTGCATTGGAGAAATTATTGTAGGAATTGATAATACTTGGAGAACAGGAGAGACAAAGAATAAGTAAGTGTAGTTTACCAAAGAGAAATAATGTTACATAAGGAGCCAATTTCATACATTTTCAAGCAAGGTAGCACACTTCCATTGGTACCTACACAAAGAACATAAATAACTTGTTAGCCGAGGGTAATGGAATTCAAAATAATAGCAAAATTAAAAGGGTATGTGGTAAGAAAAACAATATAACAACAAGTTGAATACCCCCAAGGGTTTTGTTATGAGCCTTATTCTAGAAAACTAGAGGGGGCCACGCCCTATGAAGAAAAACGAAAAACCCCCAAAAACATGGTATTATACAGGCTCAGAGAAAAACAACACAAAAAAATAATAATAATAGAAGGGCTACACTGAACATCTACCTTGCTTTGTTGCGGAAATTGGGCCACTGAGCTAAAAGGGCCTGGCCTCATTTCGATCTCCCCTGTACTGCAACAGTAAAAAAAATAAAAAAAATGGGGCCACCATCACAATTGTGAATATAAAAAAAAACTTGCTATAGTGAAAAAACTGAGACGAGAGACATAAAACCCAAACATATGTGATATAAAACCCCAACATATGTGATATACTTGGAGCAAGATAATTAGGAACAAAACATTATCGACTGCGGAAGGAGAGTGTTAAAGACAAAAAATCGAGGGGATGAGAAGTTGTTTATAGGAATGCCATAGGAGGGGAGGAAAAGAAGAAGAAGAAGAAATATAAATTTTGATTACCTATTGCACTAGGAGAAGTGAAAAATGTGAGCGTAAAGTAAAGTGCTTCGCCACTATGATTTTGAAACAACACTAGGAGGCCATAAGCTGAGAAATGACTGAGAGTATCGCTGCTATGACACCAGGAATAAGAAGCAGAGGAGAAAATTAAAAAACTAACCAACTTTTTGCCGAAGGGAAAAGTTAGGGTTGCATAATGAGATATCCATCGTTGGTTGCACACCTCGCATCTCAATCATCCAAATTCCATCAACATAGTCCTAGGGACCCATGTGAAGGAGGTAGACATGACGCACAAGGATTGGACATTGAATTTCCAAAGCAAGGTAGTACAAGTACGCCTTTAAAACCCTTGAAATTTGTTTAATTAAATGACAAGGGGAGTAAGTATACGACTGAGAGACTTTAATTAAGTTATGTAATATGAAAACAACATAATTATATGAAAAAACCTTACCAAACTTTAGAAAAGTGCATGGTCACATACCCTATGGATAAACATAGTATCAAGATCTGGCATATTAAAATAAAACCCAACTTAACAATATCATGATTGGTCAAGGGGCATGATGGTTACGGTAAACATAGGGGAGTATCAAATGCTAAGAGTGAATTTTAATAACATCATGATGGTTAAGGTCATCAAGGTATACGGTCAATAAGGCCATAAGCTTACAAATATATAAAATTCATTTAAAGTCATTGGAGTGGAATAGCTAGAGAGCTCATAACTAATACCTTGTCCATAACATATTTATAGAAAAAGGAAGCTAACCTACATGATGGTGTGTGCAGCACGCATAGATTTTATAGAAGTTCAATCAAGAAAAAAATCAAAATTTAAAAAATGGACAATGTCAAAATCTAACCCTAAATGTATCATTGAGGATGGCATTCCATTATGATTTTTTTAATTGAACTAGCGAACAATATATTATCCTTTTATTCATCTTTGAGAAAGAGTTCAAGTAGATTGTTTGTCTTTCTTTTTGTGCACTCTTAAGTTGTCCATTCTTGTTAGTACAAGGAATTACAATATTGTTTTCATTAATGTGGTGGATTTTTTGTTAAGTTAAAAGGAAATTCAAATATTCCAAATACCACTATAATTTAAGGATGTATAAAATTATAATCTTTTTCTTTGTTGTTGATTATACAACTATCATGTTTGCACTGCATTTTTCTTTTTTATGTCATCATTTTATCTTTTCGAATATTTTTAGTGCTATCTTACTAACATTATTTACTTTATTAAAATCCCATTACCATCAATTTTAAATGTTTTGTTTCTCTTGTACATCTCGATAGCTCAAAAAAATGCATTTTATTGTGATGGTCATATACATTCAGTTCATAGACTATCTATATGTGCATTGCATAATCTCCATTATATGAACCTATTAAAACTAACAATGCATGCTCCACATATAGTATTTAATATTTGAAAATTTCATTTACTTTAAGACAAAAGTTAGGCCCATGTTTATATTAATGCAAATTTAGTTGATTCAACATTGCAATTTTTAATTCTCAATCTCTAAGCTTTCTCAAATTTCAAGAAAAATATAATAGTAAGAGACTTTAAGACAAAGAAGGTACTTTAGAATGTATGTTTTATAATGCAATTTTATAGTATGTTTTCTTTGAACAAATTTATATTAAAATTTAAGTATCAACCCACATTCATAGTAAATCTTCTATTAAAGATGATGATCTATTCAAGAATGAAAAATGTACCATATTTTGTAATTTGGAATTTTACTATTCATTAAACAACTTCATAAAACTTAAGAATCAACCCAAATTCATATTATCTTCTACTAACATTATAAGAATCATCATGCAAAAATTACCAACTAAATGCAAGTTACTTTCATTACGTCATATTCATGAACTTAAATTTAAAACCTTTAATCATCAACCCATGCATCACGCAAAATGGACCATGTTTTATAATGCAATTTTAAGTTATTATTGTTTTGGACATGTGCACCATGGTAAGATTCATGAATGCAAAATGTACCAGGTTTTGTAATTTTCAATTATACTATTCATTAAACAACTTGACAAAACCTAACAATCAACCGAAATCTATATTATCTTCTACTAACATTATAAGAATCATCATGCAAAATGTACCATCTAAATGTAAATTTACTTTCATTTCTTCATATTCATGAACTAAAATGTAAAACCTTAAGGCATCAAAAAATGCATCATGAAAAATGTACCATGTTTTATATTGAAATTTTATAGTATGTTTGCCTTGAATTTTTTATATTAAATGTTTTGTATCAACACACATCCATATTAGTTGTTCTATGCTAAATTATGATTTATTCATGAATGCAAAATGTGTACCATGTTTTATAATGAAATTTTAAGTTATGATTGTTTTAGACATCTACACTATAGTAAGATTCATGAATGCAAAATGTACCATGTTTTATAATGCAATTTTATAGTATGTTTGCTTTGAATAACTTTATATTAAAATATAAGTATCAACCCACATTCATAGTAGCTATTCTATACAAGATGACGATATATTAATGAATGAAAAATGAATACCATGTTTTATACTGCAATTTTAAGTTATGATTATTTTAGACATATACACGATGGTAAGATTCATGAATGAAAAATGTACCATGTTTTGTAATTTTCAATTTTACTATTCATTAAACAACTTGAAAAAACCTAAGAATCAACCCAAATCCATATTATCTTCTACCAACATTATAAGAATCATCATGCAAAATGTACCAACTAAATGCAAATTTACTTTCATTTCTTCATGTTCATGAACTAAAATGTAAAACCTTTAAGTGTCAAACAATGCGTCATGAAAAATGTATCATGTTTTATATTGCAATTCTATAGTATGTTTTCCTTGAACAACTTTATATTAAAAGTTAAGTATCAACCCACATACATAGTAGCTCTTCTATACAAAATGATGATCTATTCATGAGTGAAAAATGTGTACGATGTTTTATAATGCAATTTTAAGTTATGATTGTTTTAGACATCTACACCATAGTAAGAGTCATGAATGCAAAATGTACCATGTTTTGTAATTTGCAATTTTACTATTAATTAAACAACTTTACAAAGAAACTTAACAATATCTAACAATCAACCAAAATCCATATTACCTTCTACTAACATTATAAGAATCATCATGAAAAAATTACCAACTAAATGCAATTTACTTTCATTTCTTCATATTCATGAACTTAAATGTAAAATATTTAAGCATCAAGCCATACATCACGCAAAATGTACCATGTTTTATAATGAAATTTTATAGTATGTTTGCTTTGAACAAAGTTATATTAAAATTTAAGTATCAACCCATATACATAGTAGTTCTTCTATACAAGATGATGATCTATTCATGAATTAAAATGTATACCATGTTTTATAACAAAATTTTAGGTTATGATTGTTTTAGATATCTACACCATGATAAGGTTCATGAATGTAAAATGTACCACGTTTTCTAATTTGAAATTTGGCTAGTCATTAAACTACTTGACAAAACAAGTTCACAAAACCTAATAATCAACACAAATCCATATTATATTCTACCAATGTTATAAGAGTCATCATGAAAAATGTATAAACTCTTAAATTAGCATATTAAACATGAATTCATAATAAAGAGTTATATTTAAAATATGTCTAAAATTTATATTATTATAAAAGTTAATATAATAAAAAATTGTCAAACAAAAATATGCATCAAAGAGATAAATTCATAATAAAGAGTTTTACTTTAAATATGTCCATAATTTATATCATGATAAAAGTGACTATAATAAAAACACTGTGAAATAAAAATATGCATCAAAGAGAATTTGGCTAAAATATACGATCTATCAACATCCTTGTGCTATCATCATCCTTATGGGTGCCATGTACAACCTTTGTAATATGCATAAATACATATGATAGTGTACTTTTAAATTAAATTTTAATGTATTAAAATTAAATGAGAATTTTATCATCAAAACAAAGTTATAAAACATTTCAAATTCCATGAAATACCCCATGGCGTTCCCCCTCCATTGCACCCTCATGGATGCCTCATACAACACATGTACATGCATATATTAAAAATTTTAAATTTCACATGAAAATTCATGAACTCATAATATTAAAAAAAGTGTAACAACTTTTCAAATTGTGCAGACAATCTAATCCCTGTAGCTAATTCAAGTTTCAAATTCCATGCAATACCTCATGGTGTTCCCCCTGCATTTTGCCCTCATGGATTCCTTGTACAATACATGTACATGTATATATTAAAAATTAAAAATTTCACATGAAAATTCATAAACTCGCAATATTAAAAAAATTGTAACAACTTTTTCAAATTTTCTAGATGATCAAATCCTTGTAGTTGACACAAGTTTCAAATTCCGTGCAATACCTCATGGTGTTCCCCAAAATTCTACCCTCATGAATTCTCTATACAATACATGTACATGTATATATTAAAAATTTAAAATTGCACATGAAAATGCATAAAATCGCAATATTAGAAAAATTGTAACAACTTTTTCAAATTGTTTAGATGATCCTATCCCCATAGTTGACTCCATTGCTAATGTCTCTAGAGAAGGAAATTTGTCTCCACAAACCTAAAATTTTAAAATTTTAAAATTGTAAGATAGAGATCTCATTGTTTAACGAAAATTTCTTCAATTTATAACAAAAAAAAATTGAAATAGTCACTACTTGTGACAAGCCAATGTTTGACACATCTCCTAATAGGGATCCAGAGAGTCGCGTTGTGTCAAAAATGTCATATGTAATGGAAATATGTCAACATTTAACTATATGTAATTATTTCTTTTATAAATATGTCTTCACAATACTGATATAATAAAATGAAATTAATAGTATCAACATGTTCTTCAAAAATAACTAACATCTCTCAATATATCTTCATTTGAACCTAAACCCAGCATCGTCATATTATCAAAATTTTCCTTCAACAAACGACTTATCTGCGAATGGTGAACATATGATACATTCATGTCAGATTATATCTAAACAAATTTACAAAATGTATGTGAATCAACATTAACCCAAAGTGATCCCATTCCCTCTTCCTTGTGACAAATTGGGTCTTTCCAGACATCATGAAAAGGATTTTCATACTCTTTAACATCTTCAATATTCATATTATATATCTCCATGTCTAATTTAAATAGAAAATTAGAACGTGCATCAACTCGTTCTCTTTGTCGATTTATATCGACATTAATTCTAGTCAATGCAGCGTGTATGTTGTCTCTAATGGCATCTGTTGCTTCTTGACCAATCTGAGAAGTGGCATCCATATTCGATTGCAAAGTTACCAAACGTGTTGGTTGAAGTATCAAAGGAGGCGAAGGACGAGGCAATTAAGTATCCCTTAATGAACCCTTATGTTCATATGTTAGACCTCTCCTAGTACCATACAATTTAGATCGAAGGTGAGTATAATCATGTTTCATACCCAAAAATAACTCTGCATAAAATAATTGAGCAAAATAACGTTGAAACTCTTCATTCCATGGTAGCTTTCCATACGCTACAAGGAACCTATTATACAAATAGTGGGATATTCCAGGGTGCTTGAAATATTGCACCTTGAGCATCTTTCTTTTTGGCCCTTATTTGAAATTAAACATAGATTTGGCATGTGATTTTGTAACCCTCCTACTTACCTCGACCCATTTATTGGGACCCATCATTATTTCCTTTGTACGCCTCATCATATCTATAAATCCATTAGTCGTTGGCCCAAGGTTCTTGTAAATATCAAGAAATGTACTTAGAGAGTGAAAACTATTTATAAGATTTTCCAACTCTCTGCAAGGAGCTCCAAACTCCAGAGTTCTTTCTTCAACTTTGAATAATGAGTTGTGCACCTCTGTTACATACAATGTTGGATTTTTGTTTCCTAAGGAAGCTCATTAAGAATATTATACAAATAGGTGGTAGGTGGCATATGGTCTTCTTCTTGAATTTCCTTGCTTCTCATATGTTAAATTTGGTCAATGTTCTCACCCCCTGCTTCAATATTATTCCATAAATATTAAAAAATGTCAACATATTTATACACATGAAAAATAGACATGTACATGTATATGTACATACAATTTATTTACGTACACAAATTTGTTTTAACATAAAAAAAAATTATATAATTTACTAAAATTAGGATCATGATGATCTCATTGGGATTCATGACCACCCGAAGATGGTTGAGCACCATCACACCAAAGTACAAGAGTTGATTGAGCTTGTTGACCACAGAGATAATGTTTAACACCCTCATGCGGTGACCTAGTGAGAGATGCTTCTAAAAAAATAGAAATTGTAAACTAATTAAATTAAATTGACAAAGATCTATTCAATATGTATATAAATATGTTTCTACCTATTTATCATTTAAGTAAATGCACATCAAAATATATATACCATACCATGATGATGTGAACGATGGTCCTCCATTGACTGATTTGATACTCTCGTCCACCAAGTATGAGATGCTCCTTAAAATATGGAATTTCTTATAAAATAATAAAGCCAAATTGACAAAAATAAATTGAATATGTATGTACATATAATTCTATGAATATCATTGAAGTTTTCACATAAACATATATATACCACAATTATTATGTAAAAAATGATGGTCCTTCTCTGATTCATCTGATACTCTCCTCGATCCACGACCAATCTCGTTGGCATGCATAGAAAGTCACCCTCTAGTCGATGCTCTATGGTGTTTACATCCCAAACAATCAGGTGGTGACTTCTCATGTGATGATCCAGACCCTTGATATATATATATATATATATATATAGTGATATGATCTTTAAAAAAACACATGTTACCTCTTGCTTTTAAAAATATTTTAAATTACTTTTAGAAAAGATCAAGAATTCAAAAGATTAATAAGACAAATAAATGTAACTATCTAAGGGTTTCGTAAAATTATTTGGTGTAGATTCTTCCTTTCAAATATACTCAATACTAAAGAAACAAATGCTCAAGTGTACATCTTGTGAATTAAATACAAAGTTTCCTAAAACATCTGAGATCTCGATAACTTACCAAGTTTTGATTACATAGCGGGGGCACACTTAGTATAGTATTGAAAGAAACACATGGTCATTAAAGACACCACATTTATAACTAAAAATAACACACATATAAGAGATATCTTACGATTCCCATCAATAAATTTTGATGGAGTACTTCTTGACACCAATCCATGTTTCACACACAAATATTGAATTGGCGTTGCCCCATACAATAGATCAATAGACATGTTATTAACATTTGCACAATGACTTATGCTAAATGATTGAAATTGACTAGGAATAATTTTTTCTTCTCTATGTAGTTGTTTTAACTTCTCCTTTTTGACTTGGTACATGCCTCTCATCCGATTACGTAGTAGTTCAAAATTGGTGAACACTACAATTCGATTGGATCCATACTCCCTAGATATTCCTAATCCTTCTATCAGTGCAATATAATATGCTTAATTGTTTGTTTTCCTTCCAGGTACATTCATTTTCCTTTGGAGGACTTTGATCATCACAATATTGTATAGCACATAAGTAACCACAACTTGTCCTAGATTGAGATAACAAGAAACTTCAATGCATAATATCCATTTTTCAACCATGTGTAATGGGTTTTCTCATCTCTGTAAAAGAAATAAAAATCAATAAAATTAAAAATATATTTCTTATTTTGAAAATTACTTACTTTATGGGAGAATGGTGAAAAATAAATATTTGTTGTGATGGAATGATCAAATATTACAATTTTTATTTTGATTAACTACCGTAGTGAAATAGTCGTGGAAGTTTACAATCCAATTCCCTTGGGAAAATGTCTTAACAAGTGGTCTCATGTTAGACCATGTTGGAATTATTAGGAATATAACCAAAATTTTTTAATTAGGTTGGTTCATTTCATCAATAATAAATCTCAACCTCTAATAATTCACAAATTCCAAACATCATTTTATATTCTAAGTATCATATTTCAATGCATATCGAGCATCCTTCAAATTCAATAGCAAGTATAAGTAACTAGATACAAAAATTAATTTGTATTGGTCCACCTCTATAATAGAAAAATATTGTGATTTTCAATTTGGCCTATGGCCTCTAATCCTCTAATAGTTACTCTAATGACCCTCCATACCCATAATATTAAAATCATTATTAGTACTTCCGTGTCTAATGAGATTCCTTCAATATTCAATGGACCTTATACTTATCATGAGAATACCAATCCTTGAAATTAGATATATTTCCATGTTTATCAAGTTTGGATTATACCTAAGGTTAGCATATCAATGGATATTTTCCATCATTCCATGTATGATTTTGTTGCAAAATTTTCCACATTTAAAAAGTCTATACCCACATTCAAATCAATAAACAACTAATTTGTGAGGGATTTCATCTTCTATATAACTCATTCAATACTTTTATATGAGTCAATACGGATTGATTTCCGACCATGCCTCTATGTACGCTAACATACATAAATCCTATAATTATCTTCAATATTAAGACAAAAAAAATAATTTAGTTTTCATATGCATAAGATCATTGGGTTGATTTTCCTAAATTCATGGATTAGATCATCAACGAATATTTCTACATATTAGATTTTATTCATGGATAGGACAAGTGAATAAGGCAAGAGTGTAAATTGGAGAGTTATTACAGTTGATCACTTAAATATCGAATTGTGTCAATCCATGCTAGTGATCCTACCACCTTCTATATCTACTAATATCTAGTCATACAATGAAGTCCCATCACCTTCTAGTATGCTAAATTATGTTCTACATGGGATAACCATCAATTACATTTGGTTGAAATCAATATTACCAAGATTCAAGTGTAACAGCAAGTCAAGGTCCCATTTTGTGGTTTTATTTATTCTTAAAAGACCTCAAGGTCCCACTCTTTTTTTCACTTAATCTTGAAAAATATCTTCAAGGTCTTTGGGTGTTTCATTTAAAGATCCTATTTTTTCTTATATCCATATATTTTTCTTTTTTGTTAATCTCAAAAAACTTCCCTCTAAGAGGGGCATGGTAGCACAAATTGAAATTTTAAGAAAATAAACAAATATAATGTTTAATAATCAACAAAAACCGGAAAGGATTCATTGCATAGTAGTTTTCATATGATCAATACTTTAAAAACACCAATATTTTAGCCAAATAAACAAATTGAATATTAAGTGGTCAACAAAAACCCAAAAATATTCATTACATGGTAGTTTTCCTATGACCAATGCTTTAACATTCCTAAACTTGAAGCCTATGTTAAACAATAATTCTTACCATTAATTTCACTTCTATAATTAACATATATGACAAATTAGGTTTCACAACCATCCTCTCAAGGGTGTAATAACAAACATATAAGACATGTCAGAGAATGTGGAATCAATATGGGACACAAAGAGATTGACCAAAATTATATTATTTATTTTTTATATCATCTTTATATATATGTCATCTTATCTACTTTTTCTTTTTAGATTCTCTCTCTAATTATGTATAAACCTATAATATATTTACTATATAGTTAAACCATTAACTAATAAGTCACTAAAAACATGTACATACATAGGAAACAATGTGCCAACTAATATGCAACTCTTTGTCTTAAAATTACTTTTAACATGTCAGTATGTAGCCCAATATCCTCCTCTAAATTATATTCATATAGGAGGAAGGAGTGTATTAGAGGAAAGGTACTCCTTATACTAAAGCAAAGTATCACTTTATCATAATTGTACTTTCTCTCGCTTATGTCCATTTGTCCTCCAGCAATCTTACAACTGCATTTGTTTTTAATTGACATTTTGATATAGTTATGATTTTATTCTAAATGGTTTAAAATAACATATTCATATTCATGCATCTCATTTTAATAATGAAAGGAGATATATTTTTCAATGTAGTTTTGATGTGTGAGGGGGTTAATTAGAGTTGTACAACTATTTTGATGACGATAGGAACATGTCATGATTACTATATGTACATTTTCTGCACCACTAATAAATGAAAAATGTTGCATTTATGTGTTATTTAATTTTCTATCCATTTAAATGATATAAGGTTGAAAATTTATAATCCTAAAACAAGAGTTAGCTGTCGAAAATTTTAGTCTATGACCTGTTAAGGGACAAACAAAAGCAAGTTACTGTCACGCTAACTTTTCCAATTCCAAAATTATTAGAATAAATTTAAGATTTTTTAAATCCTAAGATTAAGTCTCATGGTTAGTTATAATTTATAGTCATATTATAAGATGATTATAAACAACTTCCCATGTAACTTAAATGTAAAATGGTGATAGAACTAGTTCTTATACATTGGTAGGACTTAGGTTGGAATTTTAACCTCCCGATTTCAATATTTTAGATTGGCTGGTGGTTCTATCAATATCACTTGTGGTGGAAGCTTAGCCAAAGGAAAGTGCTTATGACTAGTGATTCAATATTCATGGTCCAACTCTCATTTGGAGTGGGTTTGGCTAATCACAATTCTAGTGAATTTCAAAGGAAAAGATGGAATAGTGACTACTTGACTGTGGGACTTACTCTCACCGCCCAAGGCCATAATTCTATACATTTTATAAAATTATCATAATTGATAATGAAAAATGTTGTATTTATGTGTTAATTAAATTTATAGACATTTAAATGATGTAAGGTTGAAAATTTATAATCCTAAAATAAGAGTTAGTTTTTAACAATTTTTAATTCCACGTCAAGCACTCAACATTGTAATGTTAGTGGCTTATAAGGTAATTTTTAATTTATGAAGGACCTATAGTTCCAACGGAAACCTTCAAGCCCTTGAACTACCCTTACATATTCACCCTTGCATACCCTATTCATAGAATCCCTATTCGGTTCCCTGGGATTGAATTTTTCTAAAAAAAAATGATTCTTGTATTGAGATACATATGATTCTTGTATTTTCTACCCATCTGATTAGCTGTAAACCTTGCACATTTCTCTCATACATGGCTTTTATCTGTTTTTGCCGTGGGTCTCCAGGCAATTCGGTTATGCTGTATTTATGGACATTATATTTCCCGTAATATAATATATATGGTTTTTTTTCTTCTAAAAAAACATATCATCAATTAGACTGGAAAGAAAGGATGAGATCTCATTGAAGTTGGAGGAAAGCACGAGTTTCATGCCCTAATTGTACTCTAAAAGAGACAATCGATCTTTTAAGGAAATGATTATCATAATTAGGATTGACTTTCTTGTACTATAAGTTCGGTTTCATGTGTTTTGATTTCATGTTTTCTGATAGCATAAAAATATTTAATATGAGTTCTCCAATCATTTTACATTGTTTTCATATGTTCCAGTAGTATCATATGTGCATGAATAGCTTCATTAGTCTGCCTCTATAACTGAGAGATATTTGGCATTCACAAATTATAGTAACAATTGGCTTCTTCTTTTTTTTTAAGTAATTGTAGTTGTTCTTGGAATTAACAACTTATAATAAAAAATTGTTATTTTGACGTATAAGAATGTGCACTTGTTATTGAGTTTCCTATGATTAGTTTTCCAAAATATTTTGTCAAATAATAAAGGGAAAATTGTTGGAGAGGTAGAAGCACTTTTTATATATCTTTTATATGGAATATTTTTGTAAGACTTTGAACTCACTTGAAGACAATATTTATCAGCATTAGTTAGATTCAAATCACTTTTATTTATGATTGAGTTTATTCAAGCTGCGGATTTGATTATTATCATTACATGGTTTAACAATTCTCAAGAAGTAAGCACTTGAATATGCAGGTACAAGGGAGATCTTGAAATCTAAAAGTTGCATCTGATCCTAGCTTGTTAATTCCTTCCCTAAACATTAACATGATAAAATCTGTGTAGGATCGGGAAGCTACACCTAGTTCACATAATTTCTCTCATGGGAATTTGGTTGCAAATTTGCTGATACAAGACATGTTTGGCATTTTGGACTTATTAGATGTAAATAGGAGACCTTGCTTTTGTGATCAAGCGAGGAACCCACACATTATCTAGGTTATTAATAGAAAATTAGATGATCATAAATCATAGTTACCAAGTTTGAATTTGAATTTAATTCAGTATGGAAAGAATTATATTACTTAAAATTTAATACGAAAAAATTTCGGAAGTATAATTCTTAAAGCCTATAGTTTAACATTTCAAATAACAGATTATGAAAAAGAAATTATCCATATAAGAAACTATATCATAAATTATATAATACAATCTTCAATATAAACAAAATTTCTATACAACTTCCACATTACAATGTACCATATACATTATTATGCATTTTATTTTTAGAATGAAATCATATATTAAATATGTGAAATCATTCTTTCAAAATATAGATTACTAATTGATAATTAATTAAACCAAACCAAATTCTAATTTTTAATAGTTACTAACATATTTTATTGTGTAAAATATAAAACTCTAAATCTAATAATTTTACACATGATAAAAGTCATAACATTTTTCCTATCATGATGATACTTTATTTTTATTTAAATTTGATATTTGATATCTCCTGCATCTATGCACAATTATTATTTTATAAATTAAAAATAACACATATATTGGTACTTTGATGTCTGGTTAACCCATTCTATAGGTTAAGTTATACATCTTGAGTTCCATATAGACTATAGCTTTTGTTTACTTTATATTTTTCTGAAAGAAAAAACCATCCAGCTTTATATATGTAAATGGTAGATATAATCTTCCCCTGTTTCACTTCTTGGACTGAAATATAGAGTTGGACAAGGTTGTCATGGGATGTCTAAGGAGGAGGAGAGCGAGGGGGACAAAAGGGGTGACAATTGAGGAGAGAGAATGTGAATCTTAATAATGTATATGGATGGAAAGTAATATCTAGGATGATGAAGGAGTAAGAGATGTGATAGATTGAAGGTGAGATGACAGGTTAATATGAAAACTGGGGGAGGAGTGTGGAGAAAGCACGCAAACCTGGGAAGATTATGGATTGTGCAGTTACTCGAGACTATGAATAGTTCGGCTGGAAGTGCAATGAGAATATGAATCAATGGAATGGTTAAGAGTGACATCACCTTGATTTAAAAGTTTGGAGTTACAGGTGGACCCATTAAGTTTGGAGTTACAGGTGAACCCATCAGATTAAGGAAGTCGAGAATTAAGAGACTATCATAATTGGTTTGAATAAATTTGACTAAAATTTTGAATTTGAAAAAAACACTTGGAGTCAAACAAATATGAGGTGGTGAAAAAAGAACGATTCTCAAGAGAAAACAAAATATCATAATGAATTGAAGTTGAGAGATTAAGATGAATAGAAAATACTAGCTAGGTTGATAAATGGTTAAGTTCAAACTTGGTGAATCGAATCTTGAAGAGCAAATTTTTGACGTCTAAAATATGTGTCAAATATATAATCGGGAGCCTAAAGGAATTCCTCCCGCACTAACGAGGTGCAAGAAATCCACCAACACCCAACAATCCTATAAAAACCCAAAAAAAATTAACAGTTGCCAGAAAACAATCCCAAAAAACATCATCCGAGAAAACATCAAATAATCCTACCAACAACAAGCCTACCAAAACACACAATCTGGATAAACAATGCAAAAGAACAAAAATGCAGATGAATAATAGTGTGCGAAAACTCTGTAACTAGCTCAATAATAGTCCTGATGATGGATCCCTATTGGTATTTGAAATGTTGACAGAAAAATGGTTTTTACTGTGGGTTCTCCGGTTACAAAGTTAGAAAAAAAAAAAACTAGCTCATGACCCACATATATATAAAAATATTTTTGTCGAAAACCTTTTTCGACCATTTTTTTTTTCAACTAACAAAACCCCACCAATAAAAATCCATTGCACAATGGTCATTAATTTAAATAGCCAATTTTTTGGCCGAAAGTTGAATTTAATTGTTCGGCCAAGAAAGTACAATTATGAAATTTTCACGAACAATTCTCACAAAAGTGTAAAACAACTTCATAGTTTCACGCTATTATCAAATCATACAATGTTTTAAGGACCTGATAAATTCCTGAAAGAATCATGAGGGCATATGATATGGAACTAAGGTGTAAAAACACAAAATTTTGAAAATTTGGGAACAAAGGAAGCAGCGAGATATTAAAAGTATTATGAGTGTGTTATACTAGAGTTCCGCTACTCCGGTAAGAACACAATATGACACTTTAGTACAATTTTTAAAAAGTTGGGATTGAAGCAAGTTCTTGGTTCAAATAACACAGTGAGGAGTGGATCCATAGAGTTATAGAATATAGTAGAATTGAGATAAGTAGGTGGATCATTGCAAAACAAATTACAAAATAGATTTTTATCTCTAATAGGTTAGTTCCTACAAATTATTGTAAGAATCAGTTGGTACCTATAAAGAACTATTTTATAATGATTTTTTTTTTTTTTTTGATTGAAATGATTTCAACTTATATATTATGTTTCATGACCTTCTTATGAGATTATTTTCCTGTGGTTCTTGAATGTTGAAATAGGTAAAAATTGTCTTATACTGATTTATCCTCTCTCTCTCTCAGTATAAGTGCGAATTGAACAATTGGTATTAGAAACATTTCCTTTGAATGTAGCCTTTGTTGAGCAAAGTGTTGTCATTGATGTTAAATCTTAGTCATCGATATCAAGCAATGTCAAGTTTAGGGAGATTTTGTTGGAGATTATTAAGTAGATTGACAATTAGTTCTCATTGATGTCAAGAGAATACAAGTCCGGGGGAGATTTTTAAGGTTGTAACTAATGTATTTTTGTGTATTTTTCATGGATAAATGTATAGTCTAATAGCCTACCTTTGAAGGCATTTTCCTTGTAGGCATGTTATCCAAAAGCACATGAAAAGTTCTTAGCTGGATGGCTCTCTCAAAGACCTTTGCAATGGTATATGATGCTTAGTCAAACTCTCAAGTATTGAGGAGAAAAATCATTTTGAAGTGGAGGCATGTATTGCATTGAGATATGGATTCAAAGAATTAGGGGAATTCATGGAATCCACGGTGCATACAATTTTGCACATGATAGAAAGATCTAAATGACAAATTCATCCAATCTTATCTGGGAAGTGTAGAGAATCCGAAAGTTTTTGTTTCCGAACAATTTTTGGGTTGCATCATTATTTAAATATGGATTCATGTGGAAGAGAGAGCATGTAAAGGTTCCAGAAGAGAAAAAGTCCACATGCAGGTAGAGATATATGGCCATTAAAGTATCTAGGGGTTATGTAAGGTAGCCATATAAACAAACACTCATATCCAAATTTCTAATTAAGCTCATTTGGTTCATAGTTCTTAGTGTTACTAGTCCACCGATGAAACTATATCCATGCATCAGAGCCTGTTGAAGACTTGATAGAGAGTTATGAAGGGAAAATTCCAAATACTACATTTCTTCGAATGATGATGATGTGCTAGCAACGACAGGCGGCAGATCTTGAGTGATTGATGATAATGATGTGGAAACATTGGCAGGTGGTAGATCTTTAGCGATTGATGATGATGATTTGCTAAAAGAGCTAGCAAGCCATGTGGCGACAAGTAGAAGTAATGTGGGTGAGCTAATGACATGACACTCCATGAGTGTGAAACATGGTTGGAATATTTTCCCCTTTTGGGTGGCCAAGTGGCCTATTTTTGGGTGACATGTCACACCACTCAAAGAATTCCATGTGGCAAGATGAAGTCACCATGATGACCAAATGATATCAGCTTTGGAAATGACATGGTAGGTGAGTTAACTAAGCTAGAAATTGACATGCAATATCTATAGGGATCAACAACTATGTGGTAATATCTAGACCCCAAGTGGTAGTCCAGTAGACCCATCAAGGATACATGGTGCCAAGGTGGATTTTTCCATATACGAGATATCCCAAGACCCCATTAGCTCCCCACCCCCTCCCTCACATTAAATGTAAAAGAAACAACGGTGCCCTGAAATGGTGTTTTAGTAGTTCCATTGAACTGGCCAAAAAAGCACATTTGGAACAGTTGGTGAATATAGCTGAGAGTTAGTCACATAAGTGATAAATACCAACCCCCACTCCGCTACTATTGAACATGCATGGGGGCCTTCATATGGTTATTGATTGTTGATTAAATAAATATAGGAGTAGCACCAACATAATATTTTTGTTTTTTATCCATTAGATAAACCGATCAGGGCTAAGTGCCATAGCAACTAAGCCTAAGGTTCTAGTGCACGGTTTACTGAGAAAAAAAGTCGATAGTCAATGGGGCTAAATACTTTTTTTATTCAAGTTCCAAATTTTGGTTGAAATTTAAAGGTTGCTATTGATGTTTAGAGTTTGGTCTTGGCCATCGGTTATCTGAATTAGAGAGCTAGCATTCAAGGGATGAGATAGAAATTTGGCATTCAAGCACCAATTTTTTTTATACATTAAAGTCTACAGGAATGAAGAAAAGGGGAAAATCTATAAATAAACATATAGAGAAATTGAAGATTGAGTTCTACTAATGAGAAAAAAGAGAGTGATAAATATTGCATGCATAACATAGCACATTATGTTTGATGTGTACGAGAAAGAGAAGTGTGATTTATATGCTGAAAATAAATATTGCATATTTGTATCAGAATGCTCCCATGCACAAAAAATGTAGTACTTCTAGTATAAGTTGTTGTAGTTTTGACTTGAACCACTAGTTTGATCTATACAAGGAGAAGAGAGATCTATGCATACACCAAAAAAGGAGGATGGATGCATACCTATAGGGAAGGTTATTGGTGCAGTGAATTGAAGTAAAAGGCATAATTGCATAGAATTGTTGTAGGGAATTAAGATAAATATAGAAACACTATTGATAAATATATTAAAAAAATTCTTGAACGGAAGAGTGTTTGTAGAAAAAGACATAGAGCATATCTTACCGTTGTCACCATATTTGGAGTTTGAAGAGAAGATATCTTAAGTAAGGGATACATAAAGAAATAAGTGGATATCTAGCATGACTTGATTTAATGAGAAATATGTAATGAGGAAATACAAAAGTCATTAAGTTGTATTGTGGCCAAGAGGGCTTGAAGAGAGAAAAGAATCCCAAGTTGGGTAGAGGAGCCCAAAACAATTTCGAATTAAGATAAGAAGTATGAGAAGCTAGTAAATGGTGAAAGAAATGTATATCTGAAGAAAAGATAATAGAGTAGATATGAGTGTTGAGGTCATATTTGAAACAGATAAAGGTTGTTCTAGAGGATAGTGCCATATATATGAGATTTAATCAATTTATTTTGCAAAAATTTGTTTAAAGGACCTGTGGATTTTAGTTTGAAAATGAGATGAAAAGGGGATATATTAGAAAAGTAGTTTGGTTCTTGTAAACTTCAGGGGGCTGCTGCTTCTTTCAGGTTGGAGCTTGTAAAAAACAAGAGGTTAGTTCCTTCAGTAGGTTGGTACCTGCAAATATTGGGAGTTAGTGCTTCTAGCAAGTTGGTGCTTGCAATGAAAAGGGGGTTGGGGAATCCCATATGTTGTGGCTTACATAACTCAATGTAATATGATGTTGGGGCTTTCATTTATATCATAATAAAAAAGACTTTGTGCTTCTCTCCCATATGGGTTTCCATGTAAACTTCATGTATCCAAACGTTATGTGATTAATGCATTGTTATATTGTTGAATGTCTGTGATTGAGTAAATAATTGGAAAAGTTATAAAATGTTGATTCACCCCCCTCTAAGTATTTCCCTAGTTTGCAACAATTGGTTCTAGAGAAGGTTACTTTAAGAACAATTTAACCACTGTAAGGTAGATCTAAAGGGATTGTGATTAACTAAAAGTGGTTTTCCCAAGATGGAGTACCATTATTGAATAGATCAAGTTATGTACTCTGGAAAGTAATAATAGAATCTTATTTAATGGCCCTTGACTTAGATGTAGGGTTATATGTAGAGTATGAATATGAATATAATACAGAAGCAAAGAAGGCTATCTTGAAAGGAATATCAAATCAAGATTTTGTTAAAATGAGACATTGTGGGACAATAAAAGAAATGTTGAATAAGTTGCAATGTATGTATGAGGAAGAAGCTCACAAAGAATCGAAGAAGATTGAAGACCATTACTACTCAAGTAATGAATCAAGTCATGAAGAAGACACCCTTCTCAGAAATTCTCGAGTTGTTGATCATTAAAAGAACATTGCATTTAGACGATGCAGTTGTAGGTGAAGAAGATGAAAACAAGGTCAAATGCACAATTAAGCTACTACTATATTGTAATTGTATAAGAATAAGTCATTTGTCTTCTAAATGTTCATATTCAAGCTTAGAAAATGGTAGTAATAAGACAAAAATTGAAGTTGAGATAGTATACCATTACCAAAATAGGATAAGTCTTTAATTCTTGAAGGATAATTTTCCATGTCAAGAAGATAACATATGTACCTCTAATAGTGATCAAGAAGGAGTTGAAAATGAAATAGACCTTGGATGTGAACTTGTTAGTTTTCCTGATGAGATAGATAAAGCAGAAGATCTTGATGAAGATATATCTTTTACAAGAAAAATTATCTCTACTTTAGAAGAGGTTAAGAGGCTTACAACAAAAAATGTAAAGAAAAAGGATCAACTGCAAGAATATGAAGAAAAGGAGCTTGATAATGATGATATTAGAAAAACTATCATTATCATGGAGATTGATTTTGAGGAAGCCAAAAGAGTGAAAGAAGTAATGACTAGCCAGCTAAATCAAAGAGAAGGGCTTCCAGAGAAATTAGAAGTTGAGATTGTCTCATTGAGAAATGATCTAGAAAAAGTGAATGACCAGCTATCTCAATATTAAAAGTTTGATAAGGGTACCAATATCTTATATGGTATTGTTAGCAGTCAAAGATATCCTCTCATTAATACTTGTGTAGTTTATGAAGGAGTGTCAAGCATCAAGAAGGCTAAAAGAAAAGAAACAATAAATTGTGCTAATGTAATCGGAGAATCTAACACCAATATAGATAAAGGAAATGGTGTACATTAATAGCGACAAGGTAAAGAAAATAACAGAAATATAAATCAACGACAACAAAAGAAGACAACCTACAACAATTCAAACAACCAAGAATATTAGATAAGAAATCATCAAAATTCCAATCTCCCTCAAAGAGAAGACCATCAAGGAATCATAATTTTTTCATCCCTTATTCTAACTATTTACAAAATAGTGGATTTCATATATGTTGTATACAAATGTATCTAGTTTTAAATTACATTATAATGTTGTTTTATATGAAAATTTATATCAAAATATATAATGCCTAATGTCAAATTATAAAACCATTTGAAAAAGCGCAAGATGAAGTAGCATTTTGACCATCAAAACTATATCATTCCCCTCATCCAATCATAAAAGTGAGTGAGAATAGGAGAAAGACATAAATCCTACCAAGTTATATCCTTTGATAATTAATATGATGATACCACCAGGATGCCCTAAAAATAAAAGATATCCCAATATTTCAAGGCTTAAATTGAATTAATTTCATTTTACCTTCAAACATGTCTAAACACTCTAATGTTGAGTCATCCCAACTACAATTACTAAGCTGGTATAGATATAAATATATTTTTGCATCATTAAATTTCACTCCTATATCATTAAATTTTAAATAAAAAAACGTGAGAAACTAACTCACTATTTTCATATTTTAATTATATTTTAATGCAATTATCTTTTATGATCCGGAAAAGAATTGTAAAATAATTTTTTTTAATCTATTTCAATTATATATTAATTTTTTTAATTATAATTTTTTTGGTTTTGATTATATATATTCCAATAAAAACTAAAATAATTAAACAACACTTTTTCAAAATTGTGAAATTAAGAAAAAAAAAAAATACGAATAAAGAAAATACAAACTTTATGACAATATTAAAACAATTAAGAATAAACGCATACATAATTCATTAATAATGTTATAACTTGTCATCCCATGATTGTTGAGCACACATCTAACGAATAATAGTGGCTTCACACGAAAATAGCCCACTAAGAAATCTCGACCACGATTCCTTGGGACAAAAATTCCTTCTCACTGGCCTCGAGGCATATAAAAATATAGTCAATGCATCGAACACACATGCTGATGCAACTATGGAGGATGACGTTAGGAAAGGAAAACCCTAACAGGTGGAAGCATCTGCTCGTTTTATCCATACATCGTGTGTACACATACCCATAAAATTAGCTTGATGTGCCCCGTACTCTTTATTTACTTCTTTTACGTTCATTTTTTTTTTTTTAAATTGTGTAATTTATTTATTTGACTATCGGAATGAACAACTAGGTTCTTAAGTGTTTACATATGTTAGTTATTTAGGTGTTTATGTATATTTTTTTGGATTTAGATTTCAAAATTTTTAATAAATATCATTTTGATAATATTTCATTTTCGCAATTATCATTAATTAAGCTATCTCACTAACTCATTTTATATTTTTATTAAATTTAAATCAATTTTTTTAATATTTTTTTAATCTTATTTTAAAAATTCGGTTGAAAAGCATATAAAAATATAAACACAAATATCTCAAATTCAAATTACAGATAAACAAGTATGTTCGTTCTTTTTATATATATATATATACCCACACTTTGTTAAAACTGTTGATTATTCCGTTGAGCTTATATTTGAAAGACATTGGTGAACTAGCCCAAAAATCTAGTTTGAGATGGAATATTTAAAAATAATTTAAAATTATTATTAACATCTAAAAACAATAAAAAATTGAGTATTATTATAAAAGTAATATATATTTTTTTAAAATTTGATTAATGAAAAATATTTAAGAGAATCAATTTTTTGATCACTTAAACACACAAAAACGTGCTAATATCTCTTTTACTAATTATACTATTAGCAACAAATAACTCATTTATTTAAAAAACAACAAATATACCAATACTCTTCCTCATTAATTTAATAACCCTTTAAAAAAGACATTATCACCCATACTCATCCTCATTATTACCATTAAAACTCTCATATGCATTGTTCACTTTTCCAATGATTTCTTTATAACAGGCCTCAACGTAACCATTTTTATTAGGTTTAACATTTACCATATAAAGATTAATTGTAATTCTAACAAGTTTTCTCCATTTCTTTCACTAAAATTAATTTTACATATATATAAATATAAATATAAATATGTTATTTCTCACTAGATTGTTTTATAAATAATAATAATTTTTAATTGTGTGGTTTATTTTATATATGCTTTTAAATATATTTTTTATAATATTTTTTAATTAATTATAATAGATTATTGAACTAATATATATTTTTCTAATAATAAAATTTTAAACGTATTTTTCATTTATATTTTTCCTTATTCTTTAATTTCCTTTTATTTATATAATTCTTCTATCATTATTATTATGTAAATATTATATAAATATTAATTATTATGTAAATAGTATATAAATATTAAAAAAATTAATTTGATTTTGTTTATTATTTTTATGTTTATATTAAGTAAGTTTTAATGATTTTAATTTATACAATTTTTTTAATATTTATTCTTATATATTTTCATTAATATTCTAGTAAAATATTTAATAAATAGTAATAATTTACATTTATATAATCTTAATATTTACTTTGTTAGGGTTTTATAATATAGGTTTATAAAATAGGTAATCAAAGTCTGTCTGTTTAGCTATTTATTTTGGGAATTTGCTGGTAAAGTTTAGCCTATAAATCCACTAGGTCTTATATTCTAAATTGTCTTTGTACAAAGGTCCCTAAGGGGTCATCACTGAGGTGTCATGAGTGTCTTGTCATGAGTGAATGTTGCAAAATTGATGATGGTTGTTCTAGTATTATGTGTCAATGTTGGCACTAATGTCAACCAAACTAGAAACAATGTGTGTTGCAGTACATGGTTCAGACGGATTCCTATGGTAGTTGTAAGCTTTATGTAGAGGATCATCATGGTGGGTGTGATTTCAGTTGTCCAAAGAGCAAATGAGAAGATAGGTTTTCAATCATTTTACAAGCAACAGAAGAAATCAAAGCCTACATTGAACCCTCTACACTGGAAAGTGCTTTAAACAAGCTTTTCAATGATATGTGGAAGTCCAAAAATGGACTCCTAGATCAAAAGATACGGCCTGATGGGCTTTAAAAGTTTGAAGCCTTTGAAAGGAAGGCATATAAGAGGTCTAGAGCACATCGATGATTGACGAGTGGAGGCCTAACGCATTTTGGAGGTCTAGGGAACGTCAGTGATTTCATATCAGTGAATCAAAGCATATCGGCAGTCAGAGGTCTAAGGCATATCGGAAGTCCGAGAGATATCGCATATCGCATATCAGAGGTCCATGGTGGATCAACACATCGGCGACTAAGACAATGTGACCACAATTAAAAAGTGAGATATGCAATGTTGTGGTATAAGAAGTTACGCTATACAAGTGTCGATATTGTTAAACCGTCGAGAAAGCACCAATAGTGTTAAATCGTCGAGGAACACCAGAGGTGGACAGAGCTTTTCTCTCTCCTCTAATGGGATTCGTGGCGAAATATGATTGGTTCTGATAAATCTACATGGCATCTGACATCAGCATGTCGTGGTGGTACGGAGGACACATGGCAGGTAATTTTAGCTTTTTGAGGGGTCCTAAGGTAGAAAATTATGGTGAAAAGTGTCACCACTAACAAGGTGCCACGTGGCAATATTGACATTATAATCGTAAGTCATCATATCAGAGATCTAGATAAAATTGGCGCTTTGTAACATTCACCACTTGAAAAAGTTCCGATGAGCGGGTTCTCAGATATTAAGGGTGGCGCACGATCATTTAGATTTAAAGAACTCAAGTGCTAAATCATTTAACAAAGGAAAACAACCCTCAGTAGCAAACAAAAAACGCCTAACACCTCAAGGTTAAGCTGAGGGTCACAACCCTTGGTCCTATGGTAAAAGAATGCAAGAAGAACTAAAATAAAAGGAGCTAAGACCAATCGCAACTTTGCATTAAGTTACATAATGTAAAGGGGATTCGATAGCATTAAGCTGATAATCATTGGCCCAATTATATAACAAAATAAATGCCAAAGGAGGAAGCTCAAGGGGATAATGAGTATTGGTGAAATAATCAGGTTGAAACAAGGCAAAAACTTCTCTATTAAGACCATGCAGAAGTGTCAATAGATGTATGAGTCGACAACTATTGAAATCGTAGGAAAAGAGGGGATTGGTAGTTTGAATAGGAGGTCAACAAGTTTGTAAGAAAACAACTACAACCACTCTAGTTTTAAAGGGAGGGGATCAACATTGATCAATAAATTTACAGATTTGAAGGCTGAAGATTTGCTAGCAGTTCTAAATTTCTTGACGTTTTCCAGTGTTTATTTTCATCTTTAGTTTATTGTTCATATTTTTCCTGGAAGATAGCTATAGTCAACAACAATTTTCCTCTAAAGATTCAACAGAACAACCAAATTCGACCAGAATTCCTATTTTCTAGTTGTGTTTCAAGAAATATCTATGTCTTTCTTAGATATTATTTTATAATGAGTTTTGATTTGAAGTCTAAATTTATTCGAGATAGTCTAGAAATATTTTGTAATAAAACTTAGAAAAGTTTGGAATGTGTTGGATTATGTATGAATAAAAGAGTTGTACATTGATGTAAGACATGGATTGTATTCAAAGTGATCAATTTACAGAAATATAGAGAAAGTTTCTTATAGTATTCCTATGTCGAGCAATTGATGATGTGTTATTTCATGGAAAATTGTTTCTTTTCATTAGTCTCCATATGTTTTTTCCCTCCTTATTGTTGAAAGAAGATTAAGGGCCAAATTTTCTTAAGTGTACTCTGCTCTCGCTTGTTAACAATATCAATGTTTTCTTTCTGACGTTCATCTTTGTAGCTCTATATTTAATTGAACTTAAATCATATTCATCCTATTCACACCACGAGCACTCTATAAGATCCAGGTGTTTGCCTATCCTTCCCTGTTACAGTTTCTCTGTTATTTTTATAATTCATTACTCATAATTTTATGACTCCATTCCCAATGGAGTTTCCCTACATCTTTCAACCAAAATGTTCAAAAACCCAACTCAAACTTAAATAACTAGCCTAAGATCTTAAAAATAGAAATCTAATTCATACAAAGAGATCCCTCTCTAAATTTGGAAGGGCTAGATCCTAGCTTTAAAAGTAGTTTTGTGGTTACCTTTGAGTTTATCTCCTCAACCTAGGGAAACAATGGAGTGATAACATTCTAGCAACTGGACTAGGGAATCAAAAGGTTCCACATTCCCTCGAAATATCAACGAATTTTAAATTTGATTGCTGATGGTGGATAATGATTAGACAGAAGAAGGTTGAAAGATTCACCTCCCGATTCCTATCATTGTTACATTAGGATTTAGAGACTCCACTAGGGAAAATTTTTGGGGCTAATATTCATAGGTGGGCTAATTTTCTATGTTTTTTCCAAAAAAACAATTCACCAATTTCCATTTTTCTTAAAAATGATTTGCCCAAATTTTATATCATAAAATTATTTTACCTTAAAATTCGCCAATGTTTTATAGAGACTATATAAAATCATTAGAAATTTGAATATTTTTACAAACATATAACTAAATATTTTATAGTTTGCATGTTAGAGACTAGAAATATTCGCCAAGGTTTCTAAACTTTAAGATAAATTTCCATACCTAAAATTTTCCCTGGACATCACTAGAGAATGAAACTTGTTGTCAGAAGAGTGGAAGCACACATTAGAAAAATCAGGTATCAGGTATTCTTTCTCATTATGTACCTTCTATCCTTTCCTGAAAATGTCAAAAGGATTTTCCTTTACCGACTGTATCCAAATGAAGATTACAAATCTGCACATAATTCTCCTTTTAAAATTGTATATCATTCCTTTGAAGCTGCAAATGCATCTCCTTATTGTATTAGTGATCCTGAACAAGATCCAAATGATAATCATAGTCAAATTAGTACAATTCCATCTCAAAAAACCACAGTCATGGTTGTTGCCCGATATGCTCCATTAGATCTGCAAGCTCCTTTACATGATTTACCACAGAACTATGGTCAAAGGTTGCCTAAATTTGATGGCACTAGACCCACTACAACACAACAACACAGAAAAAATGAATGACTTTGTAGATGTTGAAGAAGTTGATTTTGATGATGTTAAGATGAGGCTTTTTGCCCAAAGCCTGGCTGGAGAGGTCAGAAAATGGTATAGAGGACTAGAAGCAGGTAGTATTGTTAATCTTCAATAGTTTGAGCACACTTTCCTTGATAGATGGGAGGTTAAAAAGAACCCTTTCCAGATTATGGCTGAGTATAGGAATCTAGAGAGGCAATCGAGAGAATCAGTCCAAGATTTCTCAACTAGATTCAATAAGGTTTACAATTCCATCCCAGCAGACATAAAGCCTCCCCCAAGATTGGCTTTACTTCACTATCTGGATGGATTTGATGCAGAGATAGCCTATCAATTAAGGGAAAGAAACCTAGCAACTTTGGAAGAAATGCAGAAAAATGTTGTTGATATAGAAGCAAATCTGCTAATCAAAAGGGCCAAAATGGAAGCTGAAAGAAGGGGAGTGGTTAAGGAGGAGTTTCCTCCATCATCAGACAATAAGTTGGATGCATTAGTGAAAATCATGCAAAGGTTGATGGAAAAATAAACTTACTATTAGGGAGCAACAAAGAAGACCTCATTTCCAAGTAGATTTTGCAGAAGGAGAGGTTATTGATTCATGTCACCATGAGCTACATATTGATTGTTTTATATATTCACTTGAAGACAACAATGAAGAACATGAAGAAGATACTGAATTAGGTGAAGAAACTTTTCCCTTGTGTTTTTCTTCATTTCAATTACTGAAGGAGAACTTTCATAGTGTTATAAGTCAACAATCTCATAGTCTTGACATCAAACATGAGGAAAACAATGAGTTAGCTTATGGAAACCCTCTACCCTTATCTTTTGCTTCATTTGAATTGTTGAAAGAAAATTATAAGATTACTAATGAAGCAGGGAAGCAAGTTGACAATAACATAGATTGGCAACAACCTTCTCATGTATTTGATGACCCTGTTATTTGTTATATGGAAGACTCTTTCAGTTCAAAATCACAACCATTGAGTAACCATGAGATTGAAGATGCGGTTGGAGGGTTGAAACATGAAGAACATTGTGAATTAATTCAAGGTGGTTATGTGCCATTAAGTTTTGGTTCATTTGAGTTCTTGAAGAAAAATGTTAAAACTATCACTGGAGCAAAGGATGGTGAGCTTAGAGAGGGGCCTATAGTCTCTTTGGAACCAATACACAATAAATTGCATCAGCCCTTTTCAGTTTTCAATGATCCAATAATCGATCTTTTGGATGGTTTCTGCAGTCAAATTTCTCCTCATTTAGTCAGTTGTGAACTTGAAAACAGGGGTGATGAAGACTTAGTTTGGCAGCCAACATCATTGTTTTGTCCAGTAGTGGTTTCATTACAAAAGTCACATGAAAATTTGTAGCCCTATCATGACAGCTATAAGTTGAAATTGCATAAAAGAAAGAATGCATATAAAGGTTTGTATTCCTAGTATGTAGACCACCTGGAGAAAAATTGTAATCTATCAGATGAGTTGAATTTCAGTGATCATTCATTTGAAGATCCTTTTACAAGCTTGTTGGAATCATCAGTCAAGGTAGATCTTGTTTTGTTCACCAGTGCAAAGATTGGATTCAGTTTGAGATTTGAGTTTCCATTCTCTTTCTTCTTCTGTCTGCTCAAGGTAACTGTGAGCAGAACTCAGTCAAGTAGCCATTTTCTTGATTGGCTACATTGGAGAGAAGAGATCACCTAGTGTATATATTTTTAGCAAGTGTGGACAACCATCATCAACGTTTGAAGCCCGAGGAGAAGGCCATAATACTTTTTTGATGTGTTGTAAAATTTCTTATTTCCTTTAAAGTTTTCATCTTTGTAATCAATTTTCAATCAGTTAAGTTTTACTCTTTTTATTTTTGATTCCATTTCCCAAGTGAGAAGGCTATTGATATACGATGTTCTTGGAAGCTCATAGGGAGGATGCCATCCTCATTGGGTGCTATAATACAGGTAATCAAAGTATGTATGTCTAGTTATTTATTTTGGGAATCTGCTGATAAAGTTTAGCATATAAATCCACCAAGTCTTATAGTCTAAATTTTCTTTGTACAAAGGTCCCTAAGGGGGTCATCATTGAGGTGTCATGAGTGAATGTTGGACAATTGATGGTGGTTGTGTTAGTATAGTGCATGAATGTTGGCATTGATGTCAACCCGGCTAGCAAGAATGTGTGTTGCACTACAAGGCTCAGAAGGATTCCCATGGTAGCTGCAGCCTTCATGTAGAGGATCATCATGGTGGGTGTGATTTCAGTTGTCCAAATAGAAAATGAATAGATACATTTGTAGTCATTTTCCAATAAGTAGAAAGACTCAAAGCTTACATCAGACCTTGTCCATTGGAAAGTTCTCTAAACAAGCTTTCGATTGGTATGTTGAAGTCCAAAAATGGACTCCTGGATCAAAAGATATGGCCTCTTGGAGTTTAAGAGTTTGAAGCCTTTGAAAGGAAGGCATATCAGAGGTCCAAAGCACATCAATGATCGGTGATCTAAGGTCTAAGGCATATTGGAGGTCCAGGGCACAACAAAAATTTCATATTAGCGAATCAGAGCATATCGATGATTATAGGTCTAAGGCATATCGGAGGTCTAGGAGGTATTAAATATCGCATATGAGAGGTCCATGGCAGATCGACACATTGATGGGTCTTGTATATCGATGATCACGCATCGTACATCAATGATCGCATATCCAGGGCATATCATATGTCGATAATCATAAATCGATGACTTAGACAACGTGACCACATTTAAAAAGTGTGATATGCAATGTTGCGGTATAAGAAGTTGCGATATACAAGCGCCAATAGTGTTAAACTACAGGGAAAGCACCAATAGTGTTAAACCATCAGGGAGCACCGAAACAAATTTACAAAGTATTTTCATCACAAAACTAGAGGTGGACGAGCCTTTTATCTCTCCTCTAGCGAGAAACGTGGCAAAATATGATTGGTTCTGATAAAACTACGTGGAATCTAACATTAGGATGACATGGCGGTACAGAAGCACACATGTTAGGATGTTTTGGTGTTTTGAGGGGTCCTAATGGGCAAAATCAGGGTGACACATGTCACCACTAAAAGTTGCCACGTGGAAGTGATGATGTCATAATTGGATGTCCACGTATGAGAGGTCGAGAGGAAAGCGACACTTTGTAACATTCACCACTTGAAAAAGTTTCAATGAGATGGGGCTTCGATATTGAGGTTAGCACACAGTCATTAAGATTTAAAGAAATTAGGTGCTAAAGCATTTAACAAAGGAAAACAACCCCCAGCAATGAACAAAAAATGCCTAGAACCTCAAGGTTAAGCTGATTGTCATAACCCTTGGTCCTATGGTAAAAAAAATACAGGAAGGGTTAGAATAAATGGAGTCAGGACCAATCACAGCTTTGCATTAAGTTACGTTACATAAAGTGGCTATAATAGCATTAAAACAATAATCACTGGCCCAATTATATAATAGAATAAAGGCCAAAGGAGCAAGCTCAAGGGGATAATGGGTATTGGTGAAACAATAAGGCCGAAACAAGTCGAAAACTTCTCCGATAATACCATGCAGAAGTGTCAACATATGTATGAGTCAGAAGTTGTTGAAATCATAGGAAAAGAGGTGATCGGTAGTTTGAATAGGTGGTGAAAACATTTGTGCAAAAACAAGTACAACCACTCTAGTTTGAAAGGCAGAGGGTCAACATTAATGAACCAATTTATAGATTTTTAGGTTGAAGATTTTCCAGCATTGCTAAATTTCTTGCCATTTTCCAGTGTTTATTTTTATCTTTAGTTTATTGTTCATATTTTTCCCAAAAGATAGCTACAGTCAGCAACAATTTTCCTCTAAAGATCCAACAGAACAACCAAATTTTACCAGAATTCCTATTTTCTAGTTATGTTTCAAGAAATATCTGTCTTGGTTAGATGTTATTTTGTAATAAGTTTTTATTTGAAGTCAAAATTTATTCGAGACAATCTATAAATATTTTGTAATAAAACCTAGAAAGGGTTGGAATGTGTTGGATTATGTATGAAGAAAAGAGTTGTACATTGATTTAAGTCATGGATTGTAGTCAAAGTTATTAATTTATAGAAATACAGAGAAAGTTTGTTCCGGGATTCCTGTGTCAAGCAATTGGTGATGTGTTCACTCATGTAAAATTATTTATTTTCCGTACATTCCATATGTTCTTTCCCTCATTGTTGCAAGATGATTAAGGACCGAATTTTCTTAAGTGAACTCTGGCTTGTTAACAATATGAATGTTTTCTTTCTGATATTAAGTATAGTATTCATCTTTGCATGTTGTATATTTAATTTAACTTAAATCATATTCATCCTATTCACACCACAAGAACTCTATAAGATCCAAGAGTTTTCCTATCCTGCCCTGTTACAGTTTCTCTGTTATTGTTATAATTGATTATGCATAATTTAATGACTCCATTCCCAATGGACTTTTTCTACATCTTTCAACCCAAATTTTCAAAAAACTGAACTCAAACTTAAATAACTAGCCTAAGATATTAAAAACATAAATCTAAATCATATAGAGATCCCTCTCTGAAGCTAGAAGGGCTAGATCCCAACTTTAAAAGTGGTTTTGTGTTTACCTTTGGTTTTATCTCCTCAACCTAGAGAAATTACGGAGTGATAACACACTTACCATTCTTTAATATGTCAAATATTTCATGATTACTCTATGAGAAAATGCGAAAAATAAATACAAAACATTTGTTACCCATTTCTTGCTATTAAAACTTCAGAAAAACTGGTTATTCTTTTCATTGAATTTCTCTTTTTGGAAAACAGGTTTACTTTGTATTGATATAACAGTGTTATTTTCTAAAGTTTATTTTCAAAAAATGATTATTGTTTGTCTCTTGCCCTACAAGATTTAATGTTTGGTGCATTTCATTTATAATGATATAAGAGTGTTCTTTTCTAAACTCTATTTTCGTAAAATGATTATTGTTTGTCTCTTGACCTACAAGATTTAATGTTTGGTGCTTTTTTTACATCCCTGTGATCATCGCCCTTTAATTTCCATAGATTTTAAAAATTAAGAAGTGCTTCTGCCTACTCACCAAAAATATGAGAGAAGGTAGTCCAAAATCATTCCATTGTACAGCTATATATATATATATATATATATAAAATATAGAGTCATTTAAATCGAAAACAAATAAAATGTAGATCTAGAAAAATGTTAGTTTGAAAAACGATTGATTCCATAGCGGGGGTGCTTCCACGAATTTTTTTTACAATGGCAACTCTCGAAGAGCACAACCGAAGTTTGTTTCAAGGCAACTGTGGTATTATGGAGGAAAGTGCGGGGCCCGTTATTAATGATTAGCATGCAGACATGTTGTTTGGAGTGAAGGGTGGGGGATCTCAGTGAGAGTGTTAGGCTCCACGTTTGGAGCCGCACGTGGCACACTGTCGGATCCCAAGGTAAGGAAAATCGAAACCAATTCCCTCGATTTTATTACTCGTAGGGACAGTGGGATAGTGGAGCACTAAAAAAATTGAGGTGGTGAAATTCCTTGTGTTCTCCTACGATTACGTTGCCCATCCCATGGTCGATTCGCTGACTGAACCATCACTACTGAAAGAGGAAGGAAACTCATTTATGGCCAATTAATGAGAGAATTTTTCTGTAGTCAGATACATGGGATCTCAACAACCATCTGGATCACGATGATGATAGAATAATCTATTGATCCTTGCTTACATGCTCTACCCTTCACGTCTCAGGCTCCTTATATATGCATGCTCATGGAAGCAGGGTCACGAGTAATTTATGTTAAGATGATCATCTGCGAGTTATATTCTATTTGGGGAGGAGGAGCATCATCGGTTTGTCGATTTCCCTTTTTTCCTTTGAGTTTTAAGTCATGATGGAGGGAAACCAAGGAGATCCTTGTGTTATACAATAGATAACCTTTCATCTAACTTTTGTTTGCTGGTCACTCTAGATAACCTTTCATCTAACTTTTGTTTGCTGGTCACTCTACTCGTGGGCAATTTTTTTCCCTTTTTTCATAATTTGGATCTGGTCTGACTTTTGAGCTAGTGGCAGTTCTACCCTCGGCAGATCTTCAGCAATTGGAATCTGCCAACATTTCTTTTCACTATGCAGTTTTGGTTTTGTGGAGTGTGGTATCAAGGTACATTTTCCATTTTGTTTTAGTATGGTTATGGCTCTGGCTTCTGGTCAAATTTCTAGTCTCTATGTCATTGTTCAGGCTCTAGTCTCTAGTAAAAAACTTATTCTATGTTTCACTCTTTATGCTCCAAACCCTATATGGTTGGGTACGTTGTGTTTCTTCCTACACTGGGTAATGAAGACTTTGGGGTATTGGAATTTTCATCTATACTCATGTCTGGGGTTTTATAGTCTTA
Organism: Pinus tabuliformis; assembly: GCA_031772625.1. NCBI lineage: Eukaryota > Viridiplantae > Streptophyta > Pinopsida > Pinales > Pinaceae > Pinus > Pinus tabuliformis. Next base: position 907,324,378 of record CM062806.1, on the reverse strand, counting down.
TACCACAAACACATATAGTTTTTCACCTGGTCTGTCCTTTATAGTTGGAGGCTCATTTCGAACATAGTTATCCTCATCCCCGATCGGTCCAAGTGGGTCTCTTTGTTGCAATCATTGTTTGTTTTATATGCAGGTTCATTAGATGTATGGCTCCACGACAACGTATTTCTAGCCATAAGGGTAAAAACTCGCCTGGCCCATCCTCGATGAGAGGATGGCATTTATTTGAATAGGAGTTAGTTTCACGTTTCTTTGATGCAACCCCGCTATAAGTCTAAAGGAAATACTCCATCTGGAGGCCAAGGAGTTTGGTGAACATGCCTATTTCTCTGACTCAAAGATTGGCATAAATAGTTTCAAATGGGTTATTGACAGAGACAAGTTCCGTAAAAGAAGACTTCATTTTCTTCATTCCATTGTTCATCATGGTCAGCAGTATACTCTACACATTATGGTCAGAAAATACAAACAAATTGACAATTACAAGTTGTTTGCAGGTCAGGAAAAAATAAAAAGAATTCTTCAAGATATCAAATATAATTTGGATGATATAGTGGTGAGACTGTACAACATTGAACGTTATGTGGTCTTATAATCTAAAAATGAATCCAATGAACATTGTGACATACCAACAGTCATCAACAATCCAACTCCAACATCTCCAAATGCCAAATTTTCTACAACATCATGAGTAATTATATTGGACTAAAAAGTCCGCTTTACAATTTCTCTATTGGTTCACAGTCAAAGTTTATGATTTTTTTTAATGGTCTTATTAAAGTTTTTTCTAAATACTAATCTTTAAAAGGCATATATGCAATGAAATACAAAATATAGTTTTTGGTAAAACTCATAAATAATCAGAATTAGTTGTCAATAGCTACAGTCATGGTGAATCTTAGCCTAGTCATGGATAAATGGTATTCTTTTAAAGTCACTTTTGAATACTCAAGCAAAACGGTGGGTCAATCAAGATTTATCAAATTATCTGGAAACCTTAAAAAGTTTTCATAAAGAAGGTTTGTCATATAGATTATTTCTTTCTTTTGGATAAGTAATAGAAATCAAACTAAAAATAATAAAAAAACAATTAGTTAATTAGTTAGAGTTTAGATGGTAATATTTTTATTTATCAACCTCTTTACATTATAAATATATATCTCTCCCTCTTCTCTATCCATTCCCTAACATAAATCCTTGCACCTTCACCTGCGGAGATGGGGAGATATTCTTGCTACGATGAAGGCTTATACAAAGAAAGGAGCATGGACTAATGAAGAAGACCACTTTCTCATTTGTCATATTCAAGTGCATGTTTTATTGCGAAATCTCTGTTTTCTTCAATGGAAATAATACCTTCTTATAAATTTATTTAATACATTATATATAACGTTTCTTCATTTACCAATGAATATATCCTACCATTTTAGATCAAATCAAATCCCGTGATAATAGAGCAAGGCCAAATTTTCCTACAAAAGAAATGGACATATACAAATGGCATGGCCCTAATACTCGTTAGAAAATCTAATAAGTTAATGATGGGATATTGACCCTCGGGACTAATTCAATATTAAACTTTAACTTAATAGTAATATCAAGGATTTATGGAGACCCAAATTTTAGGTTTCTTCCTCAGTAAAAGACATTTATAGCGATGGACTTTATCGACATCTCGAAATGAATTGGATTATAACGCTCAGGATAGCCTGAATTGTATGAAATTATTTTTGTAGGATATTAAATATGATTACAATGGAGTGTATTAATTATGTATTTATAAAATTTCAATGTTAATGAAATTAGTTTAGATTTCTTTTTTATTAAATTTGATTAGGTTTAATAGTTTTTTTTTTTTTAATTTATTATTAGAATTTAATGATATAATTTTTGTTGAGATTATAATTTATTTAAATTGTATTTTTATATGTAACAAAAAGATTTAATACTCGAGAAATTCTGATTGTACGAGTCCACAACTTGTAATTACAATTTCCACTCGAATTTGGGGCAAAGTTAATAAAAAAAAATATACCCAAGAAAATTATGAAAAATAAGAAATTTAAATGATAGAAAAATGAGAGAGAGTGATAATGCACAACAAATCAAACCTAATATATTTTATCGATATTAATGGTTATATATTTATAACATATAGATTATTGACTACAAAACATCTAGATAGCTATTACAACTCACACATAAGGAAACAACTACTTCTATATTGACACCTAGGGACTCATGATGACATCCACACATGACATGGAAGCATTACTTCCGACACCCTCCCTTAATTCATACATTGAAAACATTGAAAACACATATTACAACAATAATATTAATCTTTTCTGGTTGGTCTTCATCAACACTCACATCCACTTCGGAATCTCACAAACACCGCTCTTTCACCACCACATCTTCGAGCTGTCACTTGACCTCCATTTAAAACATAACCACTTCAGACCATCTTTGACGCACTTTGCAGAATTGACGCTTCTTGACCTCCTGGAGCACGATGGGCCAGTCTCCATATTGAACCATCCTATGGACATACCTCCATCTGTTTAACACATGGTCTTCCAATATTCCCGAGTTACCTATGAAGGTTGTCTACTGAATGTATTTATAAGTCAATTATACAAGGTGACCTCTCAAACACATAATCAAATTAACATGTAAGGTGATGTTCCTGGCTCCGCACGAGGCCACCAACTTATAAAAAATTATACATAATCAAATTAATAATATGTTCTTGTGTCACCGTATATATCAAGAACTGCCAATTTAAAAATATGTTAATTGGGTCTATAATTGGTTCTTCATTTCATTTTTCACACTATACTTGAACAATATCACACTATAATATAATAAAACTGCAACACACACCACATATTGAGACTGCATATAGAAGCATAAATCTTAGAAGAGTTTGAGAGGCTTAGGATTGCATTCTTCCTCACTCTCAAGTTCTACAGAATTTTGAAACATAAAATTTGATATATCTTGTGTTAGCTAAATTTTCTTACTCTTTCGGTTTCCCTTTCAGAAGATCTTTAACACAGGTTTCGCAATTCAGTGTTGTGCATCCTTGTCTCTGACACTAGAAACATTCAACTGGGCTCCTATTTTTTTTCTTCCCTTTTGAAAAGAATGCAATTTCAGTTTGTAAATTTCCTACAAAGTCTCCCGCTGTCATTCTCTTTTCTTCTGCCAGGAGTGCTACTATCATCTCACCCAGAGATTTAAAATATCATTGGCTTAGAGTAAAAATAATACTGTCATGGTTTGAAAATAAGCCATCCAACAATAGCACTTGCATCTTCATCATCTAATTTAGAGCCAATTTCTGCCAACAACATTATGAGAGAGTTTAGCTCATTTATATGAGTAACCAAAGATGCGTCATCATTCATTTTCAGTTTGAATAGTTGTAATTTTACGGTGAACTTTTCATTGACGACTTTATTTCTAAATATTCGACTTAATTCTTCCGATATTTCTGCAGAAGATTTTTCTAAATCTATTAAGTGAAGCTGAGAATAAGAGAGAAAAAGAGACTATTAAGTGAAGCTAAGAATCAGAAAGAAAGAGAGACCAATAATAGATTTTTCCTTTTATTCCTTTTTTGCCAGAGGATTAATTGGGCTGCATCGATAGGCCTTTTCAGTGCCATTAACAAGCCCCCATAAGTTTTATTCATCATTTGCCGCTGAATTTTAAACTTCGACGTATGAAATTTATACCCAGTAAACTTTTCTAGTGGCAAATATTCCATCTTTCACAGGAATCTGAATTTTAAAAATTTTAAATGTTACCTTGGATTGGAGCTACAAATTAATCCATAGCGGATCTGAGACGTGGATCTGGGAGCAGTTGACCCAATAACATCTTGTGTAGTTGTAAAGGTTGTTGTTGAGCGCCTCGAGAAATAACAACACTGCAGATGTTCCTCAACTATCCAAATCTTCAATCCGAAAACTACATCTCAAATCCAGATCAATGGTCTCATACTCGATGATCACACCTCCTATATTGTAGACTTCGGCGCTGGATCCATTTTTACAGTCCACGTGATCGTGGGTTGATCCTTTTGGAGGAATTTAACGAATGCAAATGGAAAAGAAATGCAATTTCCACCAACCACCGAACTCTTATGTCGTAGATCTTGACGCCATTTTGCGTGGACACATAAGACTATGAAGAGATCATTCAGACACCAATTATTCCTTCACAGCAACAACAACCACTTGACTCTTATGAATTGTGGAACAAATAGGTCAAATCGAAAAATTGAGTGGATATGTCACTGAAATAATCTCCTACAAGCCTCGCACTTCACTCAAATCTCCACAGGCATCACAATTCAGATCTTGGTTTGATATATCCATTATAGAAAATGATAATTGAGCATCATAGATTCTTTGAAGATTTGGTGAAATTGAAAGGAATTCAACCTCAATTTTTATCGGTCATGGAGATAATGCGCACGGATACATCAACAACACCACCAGCGTGTTTATCGGAAATGAAAAAAAACCAAACAGTGCTTGAATGGCCGCCTCAACGCCTGCCCTTCCTCCCCATCCTTCGCTGTCTTTTATGCTAAGTCAATAATTTTGAAAAAAAAGCAACATTCAAACTGCTAAGCGACATAGGTTTGGCGAAACATACTACATTAAATTCCTCATTGGCTCATACTTAGCTCACGTGTCTCACATGACGCAAGCCTCTCTGATCGAAGGCAATGTAACAACAAAGGTGGCTTGGTTCCTCGCTTATGGCTACCGTGGTTGCTAACAAGATCTAATCCTTCTTCGTCGACATATGCACCAAGGAAATAACGATAACCACTTGCGTTGTTCAGATCCACTTTTCACCCAGACCATGAGGGAATCAATGCACTCTGACTATCAATACGCTAAAAATGTAACATATAAAAATGGCCACCATCCTCCATATAACCATGACGCCAGCAATCATAGGGTCGTTCTAAAAATTAAAGATTCAGATATCCTGCATACACACCAAAAAAATTACACAGTCTCGACCTTCAGCTCTGATACTATGATAGAAAAATGAGAAAGACCCCTAACACACAACAAATCGCACTTGCTATCTTTTATTGATTTCAATGTTTACATATATAGATTACTCACTACCAAAGAGCTATTAGAACTAACACTTCAGAAAACAACAATTTCTAGATTGAACTCTAGAAACTCATGACGATGAAAACCAGACATTACATAAAAGCATTACTTCAAATATTAAATTATATAAAATATTTTATTAAAAATAATATAAAACTTAAATTAAAATGTGTACCAAAAAGGATTTGATTTCTTTTCGTGTTTTAGTTAAAATTGGATTTACATTAATTCTAATGGCTAGCGTTTCAAAAATTTAGATCATCATAATGTATATATTTTAAATTAATTTAATCCTTTGAAATTTATTTAATATCATATTTAACATAAATACTATTATCCGAGTCACTTCAAAAGTTACATAAGTCATCAGGTAAATAGTAACAACACAAGGATATTTAGTGATGAAGAAAGTGAATGGTCAAAAAGTAATTTCATTATTATTATTAATGATAAATAGATTATACAATGATCTTTTGTATCCATATTTGTTAGCTTTTTTTATAATTATATTTAGATAAGAGGGTTTTACTCAATGAACCTCGTCACGGGTTAACTGAATGTCACGGGTTCACTGAATGAACCTCTGACATATCACATGAGTTCATGGCAATACTAAAAAATACTCTTAATTTGGCTATACATTGAAAAATAACTCTAAAAACCACATTATTTAACCCCATACCAATAAGAAACAAATACACCTTCCCAACTTAAAAAAACCCCTACTTTCACTAGATATTGTAGGTATCCATTTTTTCATCAACATTTTTTATACCTCTATATGTTTTTTCATTGACTTTGAGCTCCATTTTTTTATACCCGCCAATATAAAAACCCTTTACCCCCTATTATATGCTCAATATATTATGTCATAGTTTTGTCAATATATATCTCCCAATATGAAAGCACATGGTATGGTATTTCTCCTCTAGTGAAACCCCTGTGCACCTAGTAACTTTTAATCTTTTCATGTAGATCAAATGAAAAAAAAGGTTCAAATTAAAACCATTCAAACCTTTAAATATTGTAGTAATTGTCATATCCTACCTCTCTTGCTTTTCAATATTGATAGTTTCTTTTTGTAACATCAATCCTTATAACTAATTGTACAAAAGTAAACAATAATGCACTACAATAAGAGAAAGGTACTAAACAACTTACTCATAAATTATTGGATTTATGAACACTGAAACCTATTTAATTTAAATAAAATCAACACATGAAGTGATTTTATCTATTGTGAAAACAATAAAAGCAATGCACTATGCTAAGATAAATTTGTCAATGGGTCTTTCACCTTGTCAACCAATATCTTATTATATTCATTCATAAATGGGATTTAAAATTGTGAAAAATAAAATCAATATATTGTAGGTACTTTGGAGTGGAGGGTTAAAGGTTCTAAATATATAAAGATATAAAAATTACATCGAGTAGAAATAATTTTTTTTTTTTTTAATTAAAAAAATATAGTGAAAAAATTTCAATAAAATTATTTTGGGAAGTATTTATCAATATCTTATGAATTATGAATATTTTGTAATATTACATAAATTTATATGTTATATTATATGTTCAATGAATAATAAACATATGAATATAACCGACATCTTAATATAAAATATAAACACTAAATATCCTTTGTACAAAGAATTCACTTTTTATTATATCCACTATATGCCTTTATCTTCGACCACAAAAGCGTCATTACAGGTTTTTGGATTTTAGATTGTTCATTTCATTCTTTCTTCAATAAAGGCAATGTATCATTTAAACTATATCATCACTAAAATAAATGTACTAATTAAATTAAAGAACAATGGAAATACAACCTAGGTGGTCATGGGCACATTCACCAAAGGATTAATAGTCCAATATTCTTCCATCTTCACATGGGTCACCTACACATAAATGTCACCAACTAAGGCGCTACATTGTTTCTCTTTCTCTCCTTGAGGCTAAAAGTAATATCGATACTACTATCAAAGCTACCCTTCAACAAATTTACCATATTCATAGTAAGTTCTCAAGGTTATTCATTAAAATCTACATATCATCTTGCAGATGTTTCTCTTGAATACAACTCTCTCACCTTAAACATGGCATTACATATCATCTTGCAGATGTTTCTCTTGAATACAACTCTCTCACCTTAAACATGGCATTCGTCATACTTATAGTACATGTAAACAATTAATCCTTAGAGGTTATCTAGAGAATATTTCTCTCGAATGCGACTCTCACTTGGTATTAAATCAAATGTCTCTATATGTACTTGCATTTCTAGTTTCACTTAAGTATTCAATAGTTTCTCTAATCGCATATGCTCAGATTTGCAATAACTATTGTGCCTTAGAAATATCCTCAACAAACAAATTTTGTAGTGGTTAAATATATATTTATGGAGTTAGTTTAGATCTCAATTCTCTAGATTATTTAACTTGATTATTGCAAATAACTATTGTGCCTTAGAAATATCCTCAACAAACAAATTTTGTAGTGGTTAAATATATATTTATGGAGTTAGTTTAGATCTCAATTCTCTAGATTATTTAACTTGATTATTGATTTAAGTCGAGGAAAAGTTTAAGGATTTATATTTATTTTAAAATGTAATAATTTTAGTGAATCTTACGAATTCTTAAAATATAAGTTATGAAATGATGGGTGATTTTTTTTATAAAAATAATATATTATTTTTTAAGGATTTTAGATAGTTTTTAGAAATTTGGTGATTATAAAAGTAAGATATTTTTAGCATATAGAATTTGGTGAATAATTAAAAAAAATGGAAATGTGAATTTGTTTTTAGAAAAAAATGGAAAAGTAACCGATAGGTAATATTTAGTCGTTAAAACTTTCCATGATTAAAGTACAAAATAGTGTCAAACATACATAAAACATAAAAAAATTTAGGCAAAAGCACTCATAAAATTAAATCCTAAATAAATATAATATTGTCTGATAAAATTAAATCCTAAATAACTATAATTTTGTCTCATATAATATATATAGTCATCTCTAGATTTTGAACATGTTGTGTGTTATTTTATTTCCATGTACTAATGCTTGACATTTCTATTTGGACAACCATTTTATTATTGTCATGCCTAACAACTATCTAAAACATTTATTTTGTTACTTTCTATTTTTTCAATGTTTTTTTTTAAGGGTGATTCATAGAGACTAGGTGGCCACTACATCCACGGGAAAATCCAGGTAGATCAACCTGAAGGGGTAGACCCTCCAGCCAAACAGGAAGGGCCTAACCCTATGGGCATCGAGGAGATTTGACACCATGATCTCCCAATTGACAAGGTATTTAGCAACGGGAACTAGACCAACTGGGCTAAAAAAATAAAACTATTTTTCAATGTCGTATTGGAATGATGAATAATTTTTTGTTTTATATTTCTCCTTTTATCATTTTTTAAATCAATAAATTATATCATTCATGAAATCAATGAACTAATAAAAAAATATAATGTCAACACAAGTTAAGTAGGGATAAACATTTTCATTAAAAGATTAATGGCCCAAACTTCTTCCATTTTTACCATAGAAAAGTACACTTAAATGTCACGAACATGTTATTCTAGTTATGCTACTCCAAATAACATAGAGAAATATTTGGAAAAAACAAATTCTCACAAATTCAATCATTTTCATCTAATGTTTAATGATTTCCTTCTTGTTAACGCCCCTTAAGATATTGTGCACATGGAAAGTTTACTTATATAGGGCATATGCTTTTATTATTGTGATATACTATATAAAGAAGACTAATCGATACACACTAAATTTGTTTTCCACAATTTACTACATAAATCTTCAAAGTATATTATATTGTAAATTTTATCAATTTCATCTAACAATGAGTATATAGTATCGTTTAAGTTAAAGACTTAAAAGCTAAGATACATACTGCAAGAGATGTATTACCTTTTAATCTAAGAACTTCAAAAGATGTAGCATACATTTAAGAGAAAATATTACTAAAAAACTCAAATATTTAAATTATATTAAGTACAATTTCTCATTAAATTGTAACTCAGTTATCAACAAAATTTTTCAATACTCCCAATTTATAAAAATATTTTAAAAATACAAAATACATGGAATTATAACTATACTATAGTGATGCTATATTCATTTTGAACTAATTTTCAACATCATAAATTGAAGGCGGATCTAAACCCATCAATTAGTCAAATATTAAAAATAAATTCTCTTAAGATAATGCATAAGAAACACGTGTAAACATTTAGATCATTTAAAACAAATATGCATCAATTATCTTAAATCATTGGAAACAAATTTGAGTAAAATATTTAAATAACTTTAAATAAAAGAATTCTACATTCCTTCAAACCTACTTGTTTATAATAAATTACACTTAAATTATTTCATTACTCATCCAATCTCTACACTATTAAGTTTTCTATAACAAATTAATTGTAATCATATCAGTTGGTTACTCCTTTAATTCTTATATAATTTGGTTCCTATAATAAAATATGAAATCATTGTTTCTTAATAGGTTAGTGTCCTTAGATCATCTTATTTCTCTTTCAATCTCTATGTTATTAGGTTTTCACTAATTTGTTACTCCAAGTACATTAATGTCTGAATTTTACATTCCTTCAAACCTACATGTTTATAATAATTACACTTAAATTATTTCATTACTCATCCAATCTCTACACTATTAAGTTTTATATAACAAATTAATTGTAATCATATCAGTTGGTTACTCCTTTAATTCCTATATTATTTGGTTTCCTATAATAAATTATGAAATCATTGTTTCTTAATAGGTTAATGTCCTTAGATCATATTATTTCTCTTTCAATCTCTATGTTATTAGGTTTTCACTAATTTGTTACTCGAAATACATTAATGTCCTTTACATTTGTATATTGATCCTCAAATAACTATATTAATAGGTTTCTATAATATATTAATGTCACTCATATAAATTCATCTGTTACTTGGTAGATTAATTTCACTCATATTAATTTATTATTTTTCTGTAAATTAATTTTTCTCTTCTGTTGCTAGTCTTTTAACCTCTATATTATTAATTTTTTTATAAGACTTTTTTCGGAGTCTTAAATGAATTTATGATCCTCCCATTTCTATGTCATTAAATTTTCCTTAATTAAATACTTGTCAAAAAATTACTTTTCCATAAAATAAATTCACTACATTTTTGTATTTAGATATGGAATGTTTGAAATGATTGAATGAAGGTTTGAACAATATATATAATTATTAGATACATAACGTTTGAATAACTTAATGAATATTTTGAATAATGTGTATAACAATTTAAACAATGAGTCACACTAGATAGTTCGAAATGCATTAGCAAAATTTCTCCTATATAATTACTACCAAAAACATTTTTTTAATATATAACAATTTAATACTAATAATACCTTGATTTTTATATATAACTGACTTATCCTATTGAATTAATTTATTTTAAAACATTTAGTTACCATTAACCATTTTATGTTACAATATTTATGTGATACAACTGTAAATATATCATACTTGATGTAAGTAGAACTGATAAATATACCAAGCTAATTATAAGGTTGTTGTCATGTTTGTAATATTTATATGTTGATATAAAAATTGAAAAAGTAAACTCCATACACCAGTTAGGGTACATTGAATTTGTTTTCTATTGTTCAACAAAATATTCAAAGATATTTATGTTTTTCTATGTAATACTTTCCGACTATCACTCCGTTCTAGAACCGACCATCGACCAATGCTGTAGGCTTGTGCCACTGCCTAATTTTACATCCGGAGATTCTTAGGTCCCCACAGTATAGATTCATGCACGGGTACCAAACTTTTTGTTTTATATGACACCATTAACTACGAAACATGGGAATATAATATCAAAAGATACGGCAAGCCAACGACAATGACATGAGTTTTGGAGAGAAACATATGTGTCAATGCAGCATTCGGTGTTTTTTAGGTTTGGTGAGTAGTCTATTTTCTATGGGTGAGAAGGGTAAAGATTGGGGAACGTCACCATGTCTACTGGATTCGACAATCCCTTCACGGTGATGAATGTATGCCGTACATGGTGATTTTTAGCTCCCATCTCATTCATGTTCAACATTGTGGAAAGAGAATGAACCCTTACTGGATCTATTTGGCCTCCACCCAATTACACATATGCGAAGAACTTTGACTCCCATGTTACAGAAAATAAGTAGATACATCATAACCAAGTAATATATGATAACCGATATGAGATTCCAAGATGAATCTATCTATAGAGAATTTGAGTAGAAGTGGGAAAATGATAGAGGTGAGAGTTTGAAAACATGTTTCATATACCTTATAGCTAGATGAACATTCCTGGTTTATTTAGTGGGGTATCCTTATTTGTACACATAAGTTTTACAACTTCGTATTATGGATAACATTGGGTAACATTTATATTAGTGGATGATGGTAGTGGTTGCTAGCATTATTCAAGGATAATTAAATATTTGTTCAAACAAAATGATTTCTCTCAATCCTTGAAAAATTTAGAAATGTAGAACTCATGGGTTTATGTTGATTCATTGTTAATTACATGTCATTTATTACCAGAAATGTTTTTCACTCATCAAACTTATTACATGTTGTAACCCCATTTATATTTTTCTTTCCATTTTGTTATTGATATAATTGTTGCACATTATGGTTCTAGTTTTGAGGATAACATTTATTCTAGTTTTGATTTGAGGTATAATGATCTTGTCCTTCTGGGCTCAACCCTTGCACTAACTATTTCTAAAAGGGTGGATTTTGAATAACTTATATATAGATGTGTACAATTTTGAATTACATTATGAATTGTGTTATATGAAGAATTACATATATACCACATACAAATTTGTCTAATCTTGAATCATAACATAATTTACACAACCCAACATTAAGTCACATTCAACGATCACAACTATGCCATGCTTCTCAACAAATTAAAAGAGTATGGGTAGGAGAAATACATAAGTCATAACCAAATTAGGTCCTTTAGTAATCAAAATGATTATGTCACATGATCATGATTCGAAATGAAAGGTATTCTAGCATATCATTGTTCATGTTGAATTTGTTGTGATTAATTTCAAACATGTTGATGAATTAGTAAAAGAAGGGTTGAGTTGTCCCAACTACGAAATGGACATCCCTATACAATCAAAGAAATAACCAAACTTATATATGTTGTTATTATCAATCCACATAATCTCCTATATGCATACTATAAGAACCTTCTTTGAGGTTCCATTAGCAATGGCATGGCAAAGGGTGCATTCGGCCTACTTGGCAAGTTGCATGACAAATCCATCTGCTTTGATAGCTCTCGTGACTAACTCATAGGGATTCATGAGACAACTAGGAATATGTGATATCATGTAGGTTAGGAGGACTAGGGATGTATTGTTGAGTAATATAGACAATTGATTAGTTGTTGCATTAAAAGCTTTAGTGAAGTATTATGTGACTTGGAAACATGATAGAGCATGTGTTATCCATTACAAGACAAGAGTGTTGACAAGTGTATCAATAATACACATATTCATTGACTATCATATGTTGGCTTGGATGGATGATATAATGGTCTCACATTGGATAATTCATTGTTCAAGGGTGCTTGGCTTAGGGTAGGTAACAATAGGTTTCTGATGGTTTGATGGGAATGATGCAACATCACCTATGGTGAAATAAGCGCTTTAGAATTCCACATGGTTCAAGGTTCCTATCTTGTGTTTAGTTAAGACGTGTTATTTAGGCATATTCTTGGTGATACAAGAATTTAATGGTAATTCCCAACTAGTAAGGTGACACTACTATCATGTACTAACTAGGTTTCTTGAGCAGTATGGAATGCTCAAGTATATTGAAAAGTAGAACTTTGTAATAAATGGTATAAAAGGCATGCTCAAATTCAGAATATGTTGGAGTGTCTCTTAACCATTAAAAACCATTTCATCAAAGGATTTGACGGGGTCATGCTAATGAGGACATTAACAATCCAAGTTGGCGGAAATGTAAGGACCCCACTTGATGTGTCATTGGTAATCGCATGATAGACAGAAAATTGGGTATTCTTAGCATGTTACGTAATGAGTCCATTTGCTTTGGTATCCTTGGTTATGAACTCATGCGATTAGCATGATGTACTAGAAAGTAGGATAGGAATACCAAGGATGTCTTTATGAGTAGGTAGGATGATCAATGAGGTTCCACATAGTGGGATTCAATAGAGGATGATGTGTTTGGGAAACATGAGAGATTTTGTTGTTATTCATCGCATGGAAATAATATTAGTAAGTGCATTGAAGATATGTTAACACCTAATGGAGAAGGGACATAATCTCCATTGAATATCACTTGTTAGCTTAGATAATGATAGCATCATCTCACATTAGGTAGTCACTTATTCAAGTATGCCAGGATCAAGGGAGGCAATGACAGGTTGCCCATGGTTGGATGGAAATGATAAAACATTGTCTATAGTGAAACAATCTTTAGAATTCCACAAGGTTGAAGGTACTTGGCTTGGATTTGGTTAGGTCATGTTAGTTAGGCATATTCTAGGTGATATAAGTGGTTGATAGTTATGCCCAATTAGCAAGCCCGCTATAGTGCCATATGGGAACTAGGTTTATTGGAATATCCATGGATATTCCATTGGAACTATTTGTTCACTGATTTTGAGAATTTATAATGATCAAAATTCTATTGCATTTCTTATGTTGAATCATGGATCTATGAAAATATTTGGTGTTCGTTAACTTCATTTCTCCTTCTTTAGGTCATTGTATTCTTGGTTTTTTCCTCGATGAAATTTCCTCCTACTTAAGATGTTATTCCAATTGGATTTGAATAATAGCTTCTTGGTGCTTCAATTATTTAGTCCTTCCTTCCTTTATGAAATGTTCTTGAAGGTATTCCATATCTTCTTCCAATCTCTTCTTTTCCTCGTGGGTGCTTATAAATGCTTTCATATTAAACTCCTTTATCTTCATTTTGAGATACCTTAACATGTTCTAAAAGTGGAATATAATTGTGCCATCCATGATTTTCACTTCTTTCTACCAAGCTTAAATGTTTCTTAGGAAAGAAACGTGCCTTAATCAGAAAATTTCAATATGAAAGGTCTATGCTTCAGACTTAATTTATAATCTAAGAGAAGTCTTATTAACTAATGATATGCCCCATTAAAATGTGGAATGGAAGCTTCAAAGTTAACTCCAGTCAAGAAAGGAGATTCACAAAGAAGGAATCGATTGAAACAAGATGAAATTGAGAATACCCTCGGTTTTGTCATTCCAATTAAATATGTCGTTCTTTGTTTCCATGTGTATTAGATTAAAATAATGTATAAAGTACGTAGAGAGAGAAGCATCTTCATCCATTATTCTTATACCTCCTTTCTTATCGTTAAGATATTTTATCATATATAAATCTCATCAAGTGATACATGATCTTTCTCGAGTGATGTTGGAAATATTATGAATATTTTGAAGGAAAATTATCTTGTCTAAAGAAAAATTAGGTTCATAAACATTATTAATGGATATAGTACTCATAGATCCTATTAGATGGAATATAAATATAGTGGTTCTTAGAGAAGTGAATGAAATTGTGCAATGATTCCAAAGAATGGATATCCCTCTTGAGGCTACTTGAGTAATCATTTGTGAGTGATTCCCTATTCTACCATACTACCTTGGAGAAATTTTCCAGGGTATCCTTAGAATATTTTGTTTCATGTATGATTCTTGCATGATCTATTTTTTAGGAGTATTTATTTGGTCTTAATGGTAAGACCCCTTATATTCCAAGATAAACTTTCATTAATAAATAAGAGGGGAGGGTTGGTAGGTCTCAGTAATTAACATTACCCTTCCTGAACGGATTATATCCTCTCCCATTTCTTGTATGAGTTTTTGTTTTATTGCTTTTCCTACCCTTTATTTCATCCTCCTTTACATGATTCATTTTCTCTTTATTTATATTAATTTTGATACCAAAAGGAGAGGACCAAGGAGGAGGATAAATAATACCTTGGGCTTGTTGCTGAAGTATTTCCTAATACTTTATATAGGATTTTATAACGGTTTTCACTTCCTCTTCAAGAATTGCTACTAGATCTTCAATATTCCATTCTAGTGCTAAAGTTGGTAAATACAAATACTTTAATTCCATTTCCTTGATATCCTCTAATTCTGAGTGTTTTTTCTTGTCCTCATCCATTTTTGTATCTTCAATTGGATTTTCATGCTCCATTTTTTCCAAATTGCTTAAAAAAACCAACTTTCTCTTTTTGTAGAGATGGCTTTTGTTCTTTCTTGGTATTTTTTCACCACTCTCTACTTGATCTTCTAGATTTTGAAGGACAATGTATCTGTTACCTTCTCTATTTCCCCAGACCAAAATGTCTCTCGTCCCTTTTCTAGAAAACTTTCTCCTATTTGTATTTCTAACAATCCCTTCTTCATTTGTTTCATGTGTTTCCTTCTTAGGATTCTAGATAAAATTAGATGGAAATTATCTAAAGAGATGACCATACTCATGGAATTTTTTGTAGCAAAAATGGATTTGTTCATAATCTAAGGGTTGTTCCATATGTTATCATGATATATGATTTGAATACTAGCTAGGAGTGGCTTTGCTATATCCATGCATACTCAAATGTGGGCATATGAGGTGTAGCAACCATGTCTTGTGGTTTTTGAAGGCATAGAAAAGACCTTATAGAATTTCCTATATCGACCATAATATCTTGTTACCAAAATTCCTAAGAAAGACAGTAAAATTGTATCCCAAGAGGAGTAGAGTTAAAATCTTCTTTATGAGGATTGAATCATTCTACCTAGGGTTTGATATAAAGACCATTGATCTTTAGGAAATATGGTCATGCTTGAAAGATTATGTATCAATAGTCCACATTATTAAAAGTGGCTATAAAAAACCCCTTAGAGCCTATCTTTCGCTATATATCACCTTTCAAATGCTAGGTTTTGTAGATACGAAAAATGAGAATTCATTTTTAGGGCCATACCCCCACAATTTACAGATTAGCACATGGTATTTAATAAATTTAATTTTCACCCCTATTTTTTCCAAAATGATTTCAAACATAGGGGTCTGTGTTGTCTATGGAAGGAAATATCCTGATTTCCTTACCCTATTTGGAAGCAATTCATTTGTAGAAATCGATGTTTGCCCTGCCTCATCAAGAGAAGAAGAACTTGGAAATGAAGAAGATATATTCTTTCTTGAATTGGGATTATCAGGTTTATGTGAAGATTGAATATTTTCATGCTCTATTATGAAATTATTGAAGGAGAGTCCTCCACCTCCCACATGGGGGAACCATTGTGTCCTTAAAAACCCTAAAAATGATTGAAACACCACTGAGAATCCTCGAATCCCTCTTCCTAATTTTATACTATTTAGTTCATTTGAATAATATTTTTGAATATTTTTCAAACTATAATTATATATGTATATAAGCATAATGACTAATTACAGACACACACACACACAAATGAGATGTAGATTACTTAGGGGAGTTAGTCTTAGCCTCAATGAATCAGTTGAATTAACCTACTCTTAGGGCTTAGGATTTAGATCCAATGCTATGGTATATGCCACTTTTCAAGATTTAATATTACTATAAGCTAAGAATATGCCTATCATATCACTTATTGGAGACTCTAGAATAATTATTCAAAGTTTGGGAAAAAAGACACTCCCAAAAGGCATGCACCTACCAGTAACTCTAATGGAAATATGGGTTCATATAAATAAGTTCAAGTGTTATAATATGCACCATGTTTTGAGGGAAAAATTCAACTTGTGGATTCCTTGGATATTTTAGGAGCTTTGTTAGCCTTGGGAAAAATTAGAGTAAATGACAGTAAGTTTTTAATCCCTATTCCATAAACATATGCTAAGTAAGATTAAATTTAATATTAATTTCATCCATGGGTGGCAAATGAAATTTCAATGGAATTCAAGGCATGAAGGTAGAATTATAAGTTGGTATGGGGGAGAGTGGTGTTTGTGTTCCATCATGCGAAAGAGTTCTAAGGATGTGGTGTCATTTCTATGACAACCTTTCAATATTCTCTTTACTTAGTTATGAAAAGGATTTTCATGGTATATTTTAATCCTCTAGTGAAAATGAAGGACATCATGTCCTATCTGGAAATGATATATGTAATGTGAAGTAGTTTTTGTCTCGACCATACCTATAAATTCATGGTTATTCAAGTTCATTTTCGATGGAGGTATTGTTCAAGAGATAAGCACTGTGTGGAATAAAAAATGGACATAATGCATCGGTTGGTGTATTAATGACGCATACGCCACTTAGGTTCAATGGGAAATCCATAAATTCTAGAAATTTCAGCGTGTTTATCCAAATTGGAATTCTTAGATGGTTTGGGAATTCTTGAAGTGGTTGGAGTCTTTGAGCCATCATAAAAAAATGTCGTTGGTTAAGGGGTGTTCAAATCATTGTAGGAAATACGAATAGAATATTCATTTACATAAGTGAAGGGGGTCTTTGGCTCATAATATTTTTTTGGTTCAGAGATCATGTATAGGATTAGGAGTGACAAATCTAGGATGTAGAAATAAGATGTTTGTTAAGTACTTATAAGTGGAACTATTGGTTTCCATAGTATTGGGAATGGCCATCTCCTAAGGATACATCAAGCGAATAAGAACGGATATAGAATAATTTTCCAGAGTTGAAATTTTTTATATTCTATATTCTTTAGAATCAAGATGGTCAGATTAGCCCTAATCCTCTTAGGATGTTTCAATGACACTCAATCATCACAATGACCCTTCCTTTAATCTTTGATTCAAAAAATTGAATCATCCCTCAATGTCTGTGGGGTCATATTAATTGGTGCAAATGGTACAAGTGGATAGATGCAATGATGCCATGTCAACCTAGCAAGCAGTATCAACTGATTGTGGAAAGGATTTCTCATCTCTAGGAAGAAATCATTTCCTTACAACTCTAACAAAATAAATTGGTCTCTAGCATGTTTGCTACTATGAAATTATTTGTTTATCATCATACCATGATGCACATGATTCAGGATGAGCTATTTATTTTTCATCAACAAACTGAAGATTTGCACCTTTCCCTCATCAGGCAACCCAAGGAACCTTGATCCTTAAACAATTATGTATGTAACATATATCATGATATAGCTAATCTCAATGTACTGAATTCTCCTTAGCCAATGGGAAGGTACAAAGAAAATATAATACCTTTTTCTAACAATTTATATGTTCTATACTTATTGCCAAATTTTTGGAGTATTTTGGTGTGTGTGTGAGAGAGAGTGATCTCTAGGAATAAATAATTTCCTTACAACTATGACACAATCAATTTGTCTCTAGCATGTCTGCTACTATAGAATTATTTATTTATCATCATACCATGATGCACATAATTATGGATGAGCTATTTAGTCTTCGTCAACATATTGAAGAGTTGCACCTTTACCTCGACAAGAAACCGAAGTAACCTTGATCCTCAAACAATTATGTATGTAACTTAGATCATGATATACTTGATCTTAATATACTGAATTCTCCTTAGCCAATGGGAGGATACATAGAAAATATAATACCTCTTTCTCATAATTTATAAGTTCTATACTTGTTGCCAAATTTTTGGAGTATTTTGGTGTGTGTGTGTGTGTTAGTTTAAATATATAGAAATTTATAGTTTTTGATCTAGTGGGCATGCCAAAAATAAACAACAATTAGTGTCAATTAATGAGAAATTATCCTTTAATGTAATTTTTATGTTCAGACCCTAGATTTTATTAATGCAATGTTCATATATATATATATATATATATGAGTTGCCTTGTGTGAGGTTTAGCTCTCATTAGGTCATTGATTTAAATATCTAATATAGGAGTCGAAAGTGGGAGCCATCTCTGAGAGAATAAATTATCCCCTAGGGCATCTAAGCTTAGTCGAGTGATGTACTATAGATTGAGATATCATTTCTCCATCCAGCATTAAGACTCATGCTTACCGAAATTCAACTTAGTTTAAATATATCATTATATTTATTAAAAAAATAGAATAAATAATATTGACATTCACCTCTGAATTATTATAATAATTATCTTATCATAATATATTCTAGTTATATACAAATATATTATCTTTATTTAATAGTTATATTAAATGTGTTTTTGAAATCTTTTCAAATTGTATTATCACATATGCTATTAGGTTAACTTTTCCAAGCATTCAATGCAACGTGTGCATGCTGCCCCTACTCTTTTGCATTTTGTTGGCGTCATTGGTTTATTGGGATTATGACAAACATAAATATCAACTAGCCTAAGAACCACATTTGTAATGGAGTATTTAAAAACAATTTAAAGACATTGTCGATATATGAAAAACCCCATTTTTAATGGAGTATTTAAAAACAATTTAAAGACATTGTCGATATATGAAAAGTTTGAACATTGTTATAAAAATAAAAATTTGAGCACTCCTCTAAAACGAATAAGTCCGTCGTTAAAAATAAAAATAAAAAAATATACAACTACAAATACTCTTCCTCATTAATTCAAATAACTCCATAAAACAAATTTCTACTCATACCCCATCTTCATTACTGCACTTCAAACATTCATGTGCACGGTAGATTTTGCCATGGTTCCCTTCCTATAACTAACCTGAACAATTTTTTCGATCATATTTATTATTTTTCATATAAAAATAATTTCCTTACAACAATAAACTTCAACAGACGTTTTCTATCATATTTAAGATTGGCCATATAAAAATTAATTATAACCTGAACAATTTTTTCGATCATATTTATTATTTTTCATATAAAAATAATTTCCTTACAACAATAAACTTCAACAGAGGTTTTCTATCATATTTAAGATTGGCCATATAAAAATTAATTATAATTTTTAAACAAAATTTTCCGTATTTTATATTTACACAAATTCTATATCATTATTCTCATGCAACTATTTTATAAATAATACTAATTTCATTTATAAAATTTCATCCTGCCATTCATATTATACATTTTATATTAATAATTTCTGAACATCTTATTATTTAATGTTTTTCTCTCCCGTCATTTTTTTATTTCTTTACCTTTGTAATGTTCTTTATAATTCTAATTCAATTATATTATAATTTTGTTGGGGGGGGGCATTTTCATATATATACTTTAAGAGTATAATAATTTTCATTCATATGATTTATATATATATATATTTTTTAAATGGTATAAATTTTAATAATTTTAATTTATATAATTTTTAAAATATATTTTTATATTTTAATTAATTGTGTTGAGATGTGTTTTGCAATCTAATATAATAATTAAAATTTTATGTAAAACGTTATATAATATAATGTTATATTAATATGGTCAACATTAAAAGTAAAGATAATAATTATATACAAAACCGTGTAATATAATGTCAATATAGGTAGCATTAAAATTTAAAAATTTAAAAATAAATTTAATAATTATATATAAATTTGAGTTACTAATTTTATAAGTTATAATAGTGATTTATAAGCCTAACCCAATAATATTAGTCCATGGTATTTGTGATAATGAAATCTATTTAAAAACTAAAACTAAAATGCAAAAATATTAACTTAGATCTATGAAATTGATTTACGTTACTTAATAAATACAAATTTAAAATAAATCTAAACCGATTATAAATAAAAATATTTCTTTTTATAGATACAAACATAATGACATAATTACATTTTCGCAAAATGCCTATTGTGGTTCTCTTGATCAAGTCAATTTGATGTTTTGTTTACATCCACCCTGAGATCATCGTCCTTTATCTCCATCGATGTTAAAAATGTTACTAAAGAACAAATGCATTATAAAGTTAAGAAATGCCGCTACCTACTCACCAAAATATGACACAAGAATCAGTACATGACGTAACGACCATGTGTTACGTTTTTATCGTTTGTCACGTAATCGATATAAGAGAAGTTGGTGAAAAAATGTTCTATTGAAGTTGACAGTTCAACACGGGCCAGAAGTGATAATCTTAGGAAATGAGATGAATGAAAGCTTCCATTTGACCAATTCAATCAGTAAGTCACTAAGTGTGTGGCTTTAATTTACTATTCCTCTACCACTCGGACAGTGACAAACAGTTGCCATGCGGCAAAAACATCAATACGGCACAAATTCAAAAAAAATAAAATAGTTCCAGGGACGTTCTATGAGCAACCAAAGGGCGAGCCTCTACATAGGTTTATGTCTAAGACCAATCGAAATGGTCGCCTATCGGGCCAGCCACTTTGAATGGCGAAGAACATGCCAATCTCAATGTCAATTTGTGTATGAGCTTGCCCTCTACTTTCGGCCCCGCAGCGAACAGACCTTGATGCATCGATGGACCCATGTTTTCAAATACTGCTTCTGGCAGCGGACTGTAATTCCAGAAGTGTCCGAGGAGTAGATATATGACGAAAGAAAGTATGGATAATAAGGTATGTGTTAAATGTACGACAGTATGGTGTAATTAATGTATGGAGCAGATATACGACGAAAGAGACTATGGTGTAGTTAATGTACGACATTAATACATGAAAAAACTTTTGCAACCGAAGCATTCCAATCTATGGCAGTGCCAATGAGCATATTGCACCAGTTTATTTCAAATCCCATCATAGAACAGGGCCAAATTTTCCTATACAAATGCAATGGTGCAATACTCGTTAGAAGAACTAACTAATAAAGTGATGCCGGTATATTCACAAGTATAAATTCATGTAACACTGGATCTTTCATGGGTCGAGAAGGATCAAGTCCCTCGAGGTGCAAACCTTCTTTTTGGAGTGTAGAATTTGAGGAAAGGTTTGTACCTCGAGGGATTTGATCCCTTTCGGCGAATGACAGATCCAATGTTAGATGGATCTAGGCTGGTTTGAGTTGAGGGCAACAATGTCACATTTTTAGATTATCATTATTATGTATATGTTTGAGATTAACTTCAAAATTTACATGATGTTTTGTTTGTTTGAAATGACCATATCATTCTCTTCTTTAATTTACTCTATGTTGCTTGCCTTGAATGGTCTGTACATCTGTGTTTGGATGCTTTGAGTGGTTTGTATGTTTATGTGTTTGCATTTGGTTGATAATTTTTTTGAATGTTACAATTGTTATGTTATATTTTTATGTGTATGTAATTGTTTATTAGTAATTAGTTGAAGAAAGGAGACAATCTTGTCAATAGTTAGCAAGAGGATTGATACTTCACATCTATTTCATTTAATTTTAAGTATCACAACTTTTGACAACTAATTAATTCTCAATTGTGTCCCTCGAGGTATTACTAAATATATCTTGGAGAGTAGTTTTAATAATTTATTGTGCCAAGTTTACTTTTGAAATATTTTTTTTCTTTGCTAATGTTTGAAATAATTTATTTCCTTCAAGAATATTTTGATGAGTTTTTATGTATAGTCTGTTCAACAAATTCAAGAAATAATGTATTTTTTATTTCTTTTTTAATAAATGGATGAAATTATAAAATATTTACATTATTTGTTTCTCCAAACAATTATCACAACCCCTTCAAGAATATTTTAATTTGTTTTGAATGTTTATAAATATATATTTTCCTCTTGTAAATATTATGAATACATTATTCAAGGCAATTATTTATTGGTAATTTTGAATATATGTAATTGTCTATTAGTAATTAGTTGGTGACGTAGAAGGAAGATGATCTTTTCAAGGATTAAGTTGCACTTTGCAGAAGGATTGATTATGCACATCTATTTCATTTTAATTTTAGGCATCACAACTTTTGACAGCTAATTAATTCTTAATAGTGTCCTTTTAGTTAATATATCTTGAAAACATTTTTTTTAATAATTTACAAGGTCAAAATTAACAACATCTAATGCATCTAATGCAAACAATCAAATAAGATTAAAAAATGACATCTAAACTGAAATCAATGCATTTAATGCAAGAAAGAAAATGAGATTAGAAATCAACATCTACACTAAAATCAATACATCCAGTGAAAGCAATCAAATAGGATTAGAAATCCAAATTTACATTGAAATAAATTCATCAAGTGCAGGTAATCAAGTAGGATTAGAAATCAACATCTATACTGAAACCAATGCATCTAGAGAAAGAAATCAAATATGATTAGAAATCAACATCTACACTGAAATCAATACATCTAGTGCAAGGAATTGAATAGAATTCTGAGAAAACATCATCTACACTAAAATCAATGCATCTAGTGCAAGAAATATTCTAGCCTCTCTCCCCTCCATCTAATCTTGAAAAACATTTTAAATAATTTATAGTCTCAATATTAACAACATCCAATCCATCCAATGCGTGGAATCAAATAGGATTACAAAACAACATTTACACTGAAATTAATATGTCTAATGCAAGAAATCAAATAATATTAGGAATCAGCATCTGCACTGAAATCAACGCATCTAGAGCAAGCAATCAAATATGATTAGAAATCAACATCTACACTGAAATCATTACATCTAGTGCAAGGAATTGAATAGAATTCTAAGAAAATGTCATTTACAGTAAAATCAATGCATCCAGTGTAAGAAATATTCTTGCCTCTCTCCCCTCCATCTAATCTTGAAAAATATTTTTAAAAATTTATAGTCTCAATATTAACAACATCCAATCCATCTAATGCATGGAATCAAATAGGATTAGAAAACAACATTTACATTGAAATTAATGTGTCTAATGCAAGAAATCCAATAATATTAGGAATCAACATCTACACTGAAATCAATGCATCTAGTGAAAGCAATCAAATATAATTAGAAATCAACATCTACACTCAAATCAATTTATCTAGTGCAAGCAAAGAAATATGATTAGAAATCACCATCTACACTGAAATCAATGCATCTAGAGCAAGCAATCAAATAGGATTAGAAATCACCATCTACACTGAAATCAATGCATCTAGAGCAAGCAATCAAATAGGAATATAAATAAACATCTACATTGAAATCAATGCATCTAGTGCAAAAAATCAAATATAATTAGAAATCAACATCTACATTGAAATAAATGCATCTAGTGCAAGCAATCAAATAGGATTATAAATCATCATTTGCACTGAATTAAATGCATCTTATGCAAGAAATCTACTTTCCTCTCTCCCCCTCTCAATCTATATTTATATCTCCCTTCATCTCTCCGTCTTTGTCTCTCTATGCCACCCCCCCCAAAACACATACGCTCTCTCTCTCCATATATATCTATCTCTCCCTCCCTCCCCCTCTCTCTATCTCACCCCCCCCAAACACACACGCTATCTCTCTCTCCATATATATCGCTCTCCCTACCTCCCCCCCCTCTCTATCTCTCTCTTCTTCCCTCTCTTAACCTCCCATCTATATCTCTATCTCCCTATGCCTCTCCATTGTCTATCTATATCACCCCCAAAGCATACAGACTCTTTCTCCATGTCTATCTATGTCTCCCTCTATAACACCCCTCCCTTGTGTGTTAAATAATTGTAAACCTAAGCTGAGTTTGAGTTAGGTGTGATGCCCTCCTTTCTTCGTTAAACTATTTTAAACCTAAGCTGAGGAAAACTAGGTATGATATGCAATATGGAAGGAAAATATGTTATTAAATAAATTAATAAAATAAATCACTTGGAGGGTGGAGCACCAAGAGAGATGAGATTCTTGCCAAATCCCATTGAGGAATGGGATAGAGATGAATCTTTCATGATGAAGCTTCTAGATGTGATTTTAGATAAGCTTGGATGGACAGGAGATAAATATCCAGCGAATATAAAATATTTGTGGGAGATAAAGACAAGATTTTATGAGGAGAAGCCTCGTGGGAGATAAAGACGAGCTTTTCCGAAAAAGACCTAGGCAAATGGAAAAATCCATAAAATCAGGACACCACTAATGGAAACTAAATCATGAAAGAGGGTATTAAATGCCCAGTGCATTGATCAATTGAGGACAGTTGATCCTTGGCAAGAACCTTGGCTTGGGGGAATCAGAGGTGATTCATGGTTGGGTGGTGGTGCTCCACTCTCCAAGTGATGTTTTAGTTGGTTTCATATGCATGGAACATATTGTATGTTGCTCCTTATCTTGCAATTTGCTGCAATTATTTCAATATATTGGTTTAACTGTATGTGTGTTAATAGTGTAGAGAATGATATCTATACATGGTGAATGATTTTGATTTTATGTTTGGGACTATGGAGGATGAGGTACCTGTTATCTAATCTATGCATTATGATGAATTTCACTTACTGAGGGTACCAGTCCTTTTCTCATATTGAGTCAGATATGTGTTAGAAATGTTATGTGTTCATGTACTTAAACTCATTTTTATGCATGTGACTTTTACTGCCGACAAAAGTAGAGGTAGAGGTAGGAGCATAATATGGTTTGTTATTGGTTATTCATGATAGAAACCGTATGGGACTCTTATGCATTGGTAGGATTGCTGCACAAACTTGGCTTATGAAATAGATATGCAGGGATGAGTGAATTGTCTAGTGAATCTAGAGTTGATCATCATTATGTTAAAGAAGGAATATAGTAGGTATTTTATGTTACATTATGTCTCTAGTTAACTGGGAAGATAATGGGCATAAGACATGGATGCATGCATTTAACTGTATAGTCTAGGTTAGACCAACTATCTATTGCATGTTTACTAAAAAAGGTTGGGTTAGCCATTCTACCTATTGTATACTAGTTGACTAAGTCTGTAGAATGGTGATTCCAATGCCCAATCAGGTTAACTACATTTGAATTAAGTTATGGGGAAAAAAATAACTAACTAAAGAATGTTATGAGTTGTATGTTAGGATTAGTTTCCCTCCACAAATTTATAAATTGTGCTTAAGGAGGATGGAAGTGTAAATTAACGATAATGATTTCATGATCATGATTGGAACAACTATTGAATTTAATACTAGATAGTATCTATGTTTTAAGATTTGCATAAGACCATGGTGCATGAAGAATTGTTTAGGTGGTATTGAATCTAATTATGGTTCAGATCATCTATGCTATGTTGTCATAGGAAGTTAAGAATCCCATTGTGAACCCCACTTAAACTATAAGAGTATGTATTACTGTGGATTCCTTACTTATGTTGTTATGAAGATAGGTATAGTTACAAAGCTAAAAATTTGATGTGAAATAAAAAGAACATAACCCTTGTGTTAAGGGGTGAATCTATGCCATAACAGAAGAAAAACTTTAAATTTATGGAGCCTAAAGGGTGGGTTTTTCGGGTAAGCTCAGGAGGTTCGTTACAAATGGTATCGGACCTTCACGTTCAACCCTTTCGGCCTATGGGCCAATCCGTTTCTGCAAAATATGACTAAGGATGAGAATTAATGCAACATTTAAAAAAAAAGTTTAAAACCTATAAGGGAAATGTGTTGGCATTATAATGTATGTGTTGTACTTGATGGCAACCCACTTGTAGCAGAACAACTCATTTGTATATGGTAACTAGATGAATCTACAGAAGATATATTAGCTGTGACAGAGTGTAGATGAAAGATCATAGTATAATAGGTAAACAACAAAGAATTACAAATCAGTCTTCACAGAATGAAGAAAGAGAGCTATACGCAGGTTCACCATTGACCAAGCTGCATATACATGCAAGTTCACTGTATACAAGTCATGTATATGTACACACGCACTTTCACAGAAGGAAAAGCGCGTATACCTTGGAAAACTAAGTTTTTGGTTTGAAGTATTTGGTCCATGGTATTGTTCCAAGGTATTTGGACCGAGGTATTGACCCTAGGTATTTGGTCCAAGGTATTGGTCCTAAGTGGTTTTGGTCCATTGTATTGATAAAGGTCTAAAACTATAAAAGGAAGAGAAGATCATTAGGCCAAGGTGTGCAAGTATTAAATATCTGATGAAGTGTGAGATCTAGTATGTAGGTTATTGGGTTATGGTGCATTGTTGGATCTGAACCAAGGATGAACCTTAGCGGATGATGAGAAACTAGATCGAATGATGGATCAGGATCTTAAGGCATAAAATGAACTATCATTATGTGTTTTTGCTCATGAATATTCTAGATTTGAATACTGACGCATATATTATTCTGTAAATGATATGATCTGGGTATAATTGAAGTCTGGAATAGCTGCAAAATTATGAACTAATGTTTGCAGATGTATACGTTGGTTGGCTTTGTGAAAAGCACGTATAAACGTAGGTTCGACACATAAAAGTAGCGTATACCTTATAAAATATGTTTTAGTTGCTGCTGTTTTCTGTTGCAAAGTTTTGGGTTCTGGTTTGGGTTCTGGTTACTGTAGTTTGGTTACAGTATTCTGAATGATCAGATTCATGGGTTGTCAAAGTGATTGATTGATTCGGTTGTGGTTGGTTCAAAAGGCGATTGGTTGATGCAGATATATTTGATTGAATTACACTTATTATGTTGTTGATCGATCTAGTTTGAAAATTTATGAAATGTGGTCCCTGGAGGAAGAAAAAAGGTCGTAACCTTCTGTAGGTCGGAACCTACGTACTAGTAAACATATCGGCTAGTACAAGAGCTAGGGGGTTGTAGTTCCCTTCTAGTATTAGCTGGAAAACGAGAGAAGGTCGCAGCCTTCTGCAAGTAGAAGCCTGTGTACTGGTATAGGTCTGCACCAGTACAAAATTGTAAATAGAATTTTCGTATTATTAAAAGAAGACAGAGACGACAGTAGCAGGTGGTTTTTACCCACATTGGGTTTCCACCTTATATCTTGGTGTTCATGTGTGATTCTTATGCTTTATTATGTTTTTACTGCACCGTCTAATTCATATCTGACATATTGGTTAAAGTTTAGTACATGATAAATTGGGTAAATCAAAATTTCTTTGCATATACACTGGTTGCTTTAATAACAATTGCGTGTACACACTAGTTCACTTAGCTAAAGTAGCATATACAAATATACCTATGGAAATAAAAATTATTGAGTTACTAATACTTATTCACCCCCCCTCTCAGTATTATTTCCAACAATTGGTATCTGAGCAAGTCCTTCTGAAGAATCTTGATTGCTTGAAGGAAGATCCATCATCATGAATAATCAACAAAGCGGGGGATCTATCAGACCACCAATCTTTGATGGGAGCAACTTTTTTTATTGGAAGATAAGAACCACATCCTACCTTCAATCACTTGGAACAGATGTATGGGAAATCGTGGAAGGAGGATATACATTTCCATCAATAATTCCTACAGATACGGCAAGTAAAAAGCAATATGAAACCAATGCCAAGGTTGTCAATACATTATTGGGAAGTCTGTCACAATAAGAGTTTGTCAAAGTTATGCAGCTCAAATTAGCCAAAGAAATATGGGACAAAATTGTTCTAAGCTACGAAGGAGACTCTCAGGTAAAACGTGCTAAACTGCAAACTCTCAGAATTCAATATGAAACTCTTAAGATGCACAATGATGAAAGTATTGCTAGTTACTTCTTATGTATAGATGAGGTTTTTAATTGCATGAAAAATTTGGGTGAAGAGATAAATGAAGCTAACTTAGTTGAGAAAGTTTTAAGATCCTTATTTGCTAAATTTGAATCAAAGGTATTTGCCATAGAAGAAAAACAGGATCTACAGACTATTACTATGACACAGCTTCATGGAATCTTAACTACCTTTGAGATGAGAAAAAAAGGCCCATCAGATATGAGAGAAGCCACATTTAAAGCTTCAGCAAAAGGAAAAGGAGAACTCAATGAATCAGGACATATTTAAGAAGAAGAAGGTGAAGTAAACTTTATCAAGAAGCTTCAATGGGGTTCCGGAAGATTTAGAGGTAAACTACCTTTCAAATGTTTTGCCTGTGGTAGAGTCTGTCATTATGCTGCCAAATGTCCTCATAAAGATAAATATGATAAGGGGAAGGAATCTGCAAAATGGAATAGAAAAAAAAGTGTAAGTGAAAAGAGCTACTATACTCATGAAGATAGCGATGGATTATCAAATAGTGATGAAAACGAAAATAGGAATGACTATAGACTTCTAATGGCTTATGAAGATGATAAATTTTTGGATGCTTTAGAAGAAGATGAACTTCATGAAGAAATTTCTAAACTCAAAATATGTTTAGAAGAAAAGAATATGATTATAGATACCTTGGCATATCAACTTGCTAAAAGAGAAAAACACAATGAAAAATTAGAATGTGAAATTGTGGCTCTAAGAAAGGATCTTGAGAAAACAAACTCTCTCCATCTTAGATTTGCTAAAGGATTAGAAACCTAAAATGAAATTATCAAATTACAGCGTTCTCCTCTGATGAAGACAGGTCTTGGATATACTGAAGAAGAACAGAAGTCGTCAACCTCCACTAAAAGCTATCTTGATGTAGCAAAGAAAGTGAACAATATGACAATCATCACCAAAGGCATAATGCAGATCACCAGGTAAATCAGGCTCAATTTGCTCCAAGGATAAAAAGAAGTCACAACCAACTTCAGGTAAATCATACTCAATTTGTTTCAAAGATGAATAGAAACTACAATCACCAAATCAATAGATTTGATAATCACAGGAACTTCTTCAATGGTCAATGTTTCTCATGTCATAATTTTGGACACAAAGCTGCTCAATGTGTTGCTTACAAAACCATCATGACTAGAGGAGCACGAAATCAAAGGAATGTGACAGGGATCAAGAAAATTTCCTATAATAACTT
The DNA here is from genome assembly GCA_031772625.1 of Pinus tabuliformis. Classification (NCBI taxonomy): domain Eukaryota; kingdom Viridiplantae; phylum Streptophyta; class Pinopsida; order Pinales; family Pinaceae; genus Pinus; species Pinus tabuliformis. Next base: position 907,294,408 of record CM062806.1, on the reverse strand, counting down.
TTCTCTTCTTGAAAATGAAATAGAATGCTCAATCTGTAACAACGTTGGCCATGAAGAATCTGAATGCAAGAGTAAATTTCGGCAAATATCTCAAAAGGAGAAAACTCCATTAAATCCCAAAATATGGAGAAAGAAAGAACCATAAACAGAAAGATGTGGTATAGCCTTGTATGCAGAAGGACAAGAAAACCAGTGGTACGTCGACAGTGGATGCTCAAAACACATGACAGGTGACAAAGAAAAATTACACTCATACAATGCCTTAGAAAAAGGAAAAGAATATCTCATTTTGAAATGACACTCCTGCTGTCATAAAAGGTAAAGGCTCTGTTTTCTTGAAAGAAAAAGTTAAAGCTGGGAATGTTATGTATGTTAATGGTTTAAACCATAACCTGTTGAGTGTAAGTCAAATGTGTGATCAAGGAAATGAAGTGGTGTTTCGATCAAATGGATGTGTTGTTCGTGAGCTTGATATAGGAGAAACCGTGATTAAAGGTACATGAACTCCAAACAACCTATACATACTCAAGGGAGGACAACAACAGTGCTATCTAAGAAAAAATGATGAAAACTGGCTATGGCACAGAAGATTGGGACATCTAAGCTTTTCTCAAATAAGAAAAGCATGCAGATTCCAAGCTGTTCGTGATCTTCCAGATATCAACATTCTTGAAAATACTATATGCAAATCATGTCAATTCGGTAAGCAAACCTGATCTCACTTCGTTGAAAAGGAAGGGTCTGCTAGTAAGCCTCTTGAACTTGTTCATACTGATTTATGTGGACCATCAAGGAAAAAGTCACCTCGTGGAGAAGAATACTTTATATTATTCATTGATGATTTTTCCAAAATGTGTTGGATAGGTCTTCTAAAGCATAAAGATGAAGCATTTGAAAAGTTCAAAGCCTTCAAAGCTTTAGTTGAAAATGAATCAGATAGCAAAATTAAATGCCTCAAATCTGATCAAGGAGGGGAATTCACCTCGGATGAATTCTTTGACTTTTGTGAACAACATGGAATAAAAGGGCAGTTCTCCACCGCAAGGACTCCTTAGCAAAATGGAGCGGTAGAAAGGATGAATAGAACTGTTCAACAAATGGCTTGAGCTATGCTAGATGAATCTGGAACTCTTTCAACCTTCTGGAGTGAAGTTTCTTTCGTCGTCGTCACTATTCTCAACCAAGCAAATGTTTGGGTAAACAACACTCAAACTCCACATGAACTTTGGTATGGTAAGACTCCTACTGTAAAATACTTCAAATTTTTTGGAAGCAAATGTTACATCAAAAGGACTAATGAAAAACTTGGTAAGTTTAAACCCAGATCAGATGAAGGTATTCTTCTTGGCTACTCTTCCTGAAGTAAAGGATATAAATGTTATAATAAAAGACTTGGGAAAATTATTGAAAGTATTGATGTTGCGGTTGATGAAGCATGCAAAAATCCAAAACAAATAAAAACCGAAGGTTATGACAATGAAGAAGATGAGGATCATTTTCCCACATCAAATCACACTGATTCTGAAGAAGAAACCAATGAAACACTAGAAGAAGAGATAATAGTAGAAGAAAAGACTTCGTACAGGTATGTTCAAAAAAATCATCCAGAAATGCAAATTTTAGGGGAAAAAGGGGCAGGTGTGCAGACAAGAACAATTATTACAGAAGCCTCAAGCTATCTAGCATTACTATCTTCCACCGAACCTCAAAATGTAAATGAAGCATGCCAAGATGAATGTTGGGTCAAGGCCATGAATGAAGAACTTGAGCAAATTGAAAAGAATAATACTTGGGAATTAGTTCCTAGACCTCATGATAAAAATATCATAGGAACTAAATGGATATTCAAAAACAAGCTGAACAGAAATGGAGAAGTTATTAGAAATAAGGCCAGACTTGTTTGCAAAGGATATGCTCAACAAGAAGGTATAGATTTTGAAGAAACTTTTGCACCTGTTGCTAGACTTGAAGCAATAATGATGTTTCTTGCTCTTTCTAGTTTTCAGAAATTCAAAGTATATCAAATGGATGTAAAATCTGCCTTTCTTAATGGAGACTTAGAAGAAGAAGTCTATATTGGGAAACCGAAGGGATTCATTCTTGGAAATGATGCAAAACTTGTATGTAGACTCAGAAAGGCTCTGTATGGTCTAAAACAAGCTCCATGGGCCTGGTATTACCATCTTAACAAATATCTCCACCAACAAGGTTTTTCAAAGGGATCAACAGATAGCAATCTATATACAAAGATTGACAATGATAAATTGTTAATAATTGTTGTTTATGTTGATGATATCATTTTTGGTAGCAATGAAGAATCCATGAGTTGGAATTTTGCTTCAGTAATGCAGCAAGAATTTGAAATGTCCTTGCTTGGTGAGCTTACCTATTTTCTTGGTCTACAAGTTCAACAAAATAAAGATGGTATTTTTCTGTCACAAACCAAATATCTCAAACAAATCTTGAAAAAGTACGGAATGGAAGATTCTAAACCAGTATGTACCACAATGGTAACATGATGCAGTCTCAGCTCCAATGATGAATTAGCAGCAGTACATCAACCAACTTACAGATCTATGATTGGCAGTCTACTTTATCTAACAGGTACCCGACCTAACATCATGCATGCAGTAGGAATAGTTGGAAGATTCCAAGCAAATCCAAAGGAATCACACCTTCAGGCAGTCAAAAATATCTTCAAGGAACACAGAACTTTGATTTATGGTATCCTAGAGATACAGATCTTACACTTCATGCATATACAGATGTAGATTGGGTAGGAAGTGTTGATGACAGAAAAAGCACTAGTGGTGGTGCATTCTATATGGGTTCCAAGTTAGTGTCTTGGTTCAGCAAGAAACAAATTTCAATTGCATTATCTACAGCTGAAGAAGAATACGTGGCTGCTGCATCTTGCTACACACAACTACTTTGGATGATGCAAACCTTGCAAGACATTCAGATCACATGTACTCCACCCATCTCCATTCTATGTGATAATACAAGTGCCATCAGTATTTCAAAGAATCCAGTCATGCACTCCAAGGCCAAGCCAATACCCATCAAATATCATTTTCTACGTGAACAAGTGCTTGAAAAAAAGGTAAAATTGGAGTATGTTCCCTCAAAAGAACAAGTTGTTGATATATTCACTAAACCACTACCCAGAGAGACATTTGAATATCTCAGACAGAAGCTGGGAGTATTTGCTGCATCATCCTGCTGTTAAAATCCATTTTTTTTAGAAAGGTTGTTATACGCGAGTTTCATGAAGTGTAGTTTTGTACATACGCTGGTTTCTGTGGTCGCAGTCACGTATATGTTGGTTTGAGGAAATGCAGTGGGCCAGACTCAGGAGAAAGGGGTCTGATATGGTTCAGTGAATTATCTCTAGTTGATGATGGTTACAATCTGCTAATGACATGTGGAAATATGTTGGTTCTAAAAAGTTGTTGATAACTTGATGTATATCTGATTGATGATGATGCCTTGATAATTCTTCTGATATATGAAATGAACAGATCTGACAGTGAACATTTGGCACAGGTTCAGGGGGTGCATATGCTTCTAATAATGCATTGTTGGCATTATCTTAGAAGATCTTGGTACAGATCCACCTAGTTGTTTTGATTCAGGCAATTCTTTTTGATGGACATATACAAGTTGATGGTCTGGATGCAGTTCACAAATGCTTATGGAGCAGATCATACATGGTGTATGATAGTTCTTGATGACTATCATGGTCTTGTTTATATTTTTTGGTCTCTGTTATAAATTCATTCAATGTAAAGGTCATATCAAGACCCATGATGTAATAATTTGTCTCTGTCTGTTGTAGTCTTTTGATGAGTCCCTTTTGGTCATATGATGTAATTTGTACCCCCACTATCCATGGGATGGATGAAGTAATAATTGCTATAATTCAGTCATGTATAAACAATTAGTATATCCCCACTTGGTTGGGTGGATGATTCAAGTTTGGTATATCCCCACTTGGTTGGGAGAATGGATGTATGTATGAGTCTTTGGTGATAGGGAGGTCAAACTCACTCAGTTGAGTTATAGAATTCATGTCATGTTTGCTTGAAAATATTTGCAGACTCTACATGTGCTCAGGGGGACCAAGGATGATACAATACATCTCAACATGAACAAAGGGGGAGTTCAATCAGAGAATTCAGCATGTGCCTAAGGGGAGCATGATCAATATTCAGCTATTGAAATTCATCTTGGTCAGCCCTTTGCCCTTGATGTCAAAGGGGGAGAGTGACTTGGTGTTGTTGTTGCCATCAAGTCCAAAGGGGGAGATTGTTGGCATTATAATTTATGTGTTGTACTTTATGGCAACCCACTTGTAGCATAACAACTCACTTGTATATGGTAAGTAGATGAATCTACAGAAGATATATGAGATGTGATAGAGTTTAAATGAAAGATCACAATATAGTAGGTAAACAACAAAGAATTATAGATCAGTCTTCACAGAATGAAGAAAGTGAGGTATACATAGGTTCAACATTGACCAAGCTGCATACACACTCAAGTTCACTATATACAAGTCGCGTATATGTACACATAGACTTTCACAGAAGGAAAAGCGTGTATACTTTGGAAAACTAAGTTTTTGGTCCGAAGCATTTGGTCCATGGTATTGGTCCAAGGTATCTGGTCTGAGGTATTGACCCTAGGTATTTGGTCCAAGGTATTGGTCCTAAGTGGTTTTGGTCCATGGTATCGATAAAGGCCTAAAACTATAAAAGGAGGTGAAGATCATTAGGCCAAGGTGTGCAAGTATCAAATATCTGATGAAGTGTGAGATCTAGTATGTAGGTTATTGGGTTAGGGTGCATTGCTGGATCTGAACCAAGGATGAACCTTAGCAGATGATGAGGAACTAGATCTAATGATGGATCAGAATCTTAAGGCATAAAATGAACTATCATTATGTGTTTTTGCTCATGAATATTATAGATCTGAATACTGATGCATATATTATTCTGTAAATGATATGATATGGGTATAACTGAAGTTTGGAATAGCTGCAGAATTATCAACTAATGTTTGCAGATGTATACGATGGTTGGATTTGAGAAAAGTGCATATACATGTAGGTTCGACACATGAAAGTAGCGTATACCTTATAAAATATGTTTTAGTTGCTGTTGTTTGCTGTTGCAGAGTTCTGGGTTCTGGTTACTATAGTTTGGTGACAGTATTCTGAATGATCAGATTCATGGGTTGTCAAAGTGATTGATTGGTTCGGTTGTGGTTGGTTCAAAAGGTGACTGGTTGATGCAGATATATTTGGTTGAATTACACTTATGATGTTGTTGATGGATCCAGTGTGAAAATTTATGAAACGTGGTCCTAGGAGGAAGAAAGAAGGTCGTAGCCTTCTGTAGGTCAGCACCTACACACTAGTAAACATATCGGCTAGTACAATAGCTAGGGGGTTGTAGCTCCCTTCCAGTAGTAGCTGGAAAACGAGAGAAGGTTGCAGCCTTTTCCAGGTAGAAGCCTGTGTATTGGTATAAGTCTGCACTAGCACAAAATTGTAAATAGAATTTTCTTATTATTAAAAGAAGATAGAGATGACAGTAGCAGGTGGTTTTTACTCACATTGGGTTTCCACCTTATATCTTGGTGTTCATGTGTGATGCTTATGCTTTATTTTGTTTTTACTGTACTGTCTAATTAATATCTAACATACTAGTTAAAGTTCAATACATGATAAATTGGGTAAATCAAAATTTCTCTACATATACGCTGGTTGCTTTAATAATAGTCACGTGTACACACTTGTTCACTTAGCTAAAGTAGCGTATACAAATATGCCTATGGAAATGAAAAATTATTGAGTTACTAATACTAATTCACCCCACCTCTTAGTATTATTTCCGACAAAATGTAGATTGTGAAACATGGAACATCGACATATTGTTCTTAAGATAGAATCAAATAAAGAAATTGAAAAAAATTAATAAACCTTCCATATATGAATTTGGGATTGATTCTATGGATGTATACATGCTGGTATAAATCGTAGATGGACCCATTCGTATTATTGAACTGATTAATGGGATATAACCATCCATACAACAATCATCCAAGTAATATTTCACTTGGAAAAAAGGTAAAATACCAACGCATTGAAATATAGGCATCAAATAAGCCAAACTAGCACCCGATACACAATGCAAGTCATATGAGGAGTCAATGGAAGTAGAAAACCATGATCAACATACGTTTAGACAGTTTTCATGTGCATAGGCATATCAGTTGATTGGTAGCTGAGTATTACAATACACAAATAATATTTGGGTATAGAGAGAAATTGTAATAACATGCAGCCCGAGTTTTATTCCAAATTTCTCAAATCGACACATTATCGCATCCCTGGTTCTCCCCAATATGGCAATGCAAACTGCTCTTCCGAAGATGGAAAATGGAATGGTCAGATGACTGAAAGAGTATTTGAGTTCATGTTGCATTTGCGGTGGTGCTTTAAAGATGTGTATAATTTAAATCACCACAGTAACTAGGATTATGCACAACCATAAATCTTGCATTAAACTCAGAACACGAAAGAATCACCATAATATTTCTATCTCATAGCGGATGATTATTTCCAACATTACCAACGGGGAGGTTGGAGATCATTGACTTACTCTCGGTCCAAGCTCCACTCTTCGACTTTCTCGTCACTCATATACTCGCTACTTGAAAAGACTGGAGAGTCATCCAATTAGAAATATTGGCATCTTCCCCAACTCCTCTGAACAGTCCTATCCATTGTGCTATTTACTAAGCTCATAAGGAACATCGGGGAGTGGAAAGAGGTCTTCAATTCTACTAGTCAAAACAATCTCCGTTTCTACGGAATTAAAGGAAGGAATGCGAGGATTATGCCAAGGCCGTGGGGGAAATTCCCTTTCAAATCAACTGGGAACTCATTCCTCTGAGTTTGGGGTTGTTGGCTCTCTGTTTCCACTCTAGATGTGAGAGTCCCATTTCTCGCCTGACGAAAAAATCAATGTAAAACGAATAGTAATGGAAAAATCAATGTAGAATGAATTGTTAATGGAAAAATCAATGGAAAAGGAATTGTTAATGGGAAAAAATCATTGTTAATGGAAAAATCAATGGAAAATGAATTGTTAATGGAAAAATCATCAACGCCGATAAGGATAAGGTGTAAATCCCCAACACGAAACCTTGGCTCTTGCGGTTTCTATTGCACTGTAGACAATTACCACAAGAGTGGAAGGAATCAAAATCAAAGCAGAGTGGATAATCACACCCAGAGCACTATTATCATGAGTTTGGATAGAGATTATCATGCGACATGTTGAAAAGGAGGTACATCGATCCCAACTATTGTTTCTTTTTGTTTTACTACTTTCGCATGCCTTATCCTAGTTTAGAATTATGTGAATTGGTCGCAGAACCAAACACACCGTCTATGAAAGATCGTTGAGAAAATCATTGTCATTGTTTCCTTGGGTGATTGGAAGTACCGAGCTGATGGGTTGAAGGTGATAAGGTTGAGATGACGATAATCATCATCATCATACATTGATCCTTGCATTATGAAAAGATAATGTTTATCCTCACAGTCAAGCGAGTGTTTCACACTCCTATGCATTAGAGTCGTGCATAAATAAGCGAGCTCATTCTTTGGATAAGATGTCTTGTTATTAAGTTATGAGAGTCGGGTTTGATGGCTGTAGGAGGATGCCGCTAAGGGAGTAAGTGTAAAATAAGGAGGATCATGCCATGAGTTCTATAAGTATTCTTTCCTTTGTATCCTAATAATTTTATGAGGATTGAATTGGGATATATATATATATATATATATATATATATATATATATATATATATATATATATATATATATATATATATATATATATATATATATATATATATATATATTCAGCAGATTATAACACGTTGACTAATCTGTGGTTGATAACCACGGGACATCGCACATGCTTCATAGAATTAATCCATCGTGAAACCTCTCAACTGTATCAATTAGTTGCAGCAAAAGAATGTCTGAGATAAGGGAATCAATGTGTGGAGATTGATGTCCCAGGAATCGCTTTGATAACGGTTGTGACAAATATGTAGAGTATGCAGTGGTGATTCATTCCCTTCTGAGGGTTATTAAAACCTAAACTAAATGTGTGTGTGTATATATATATATATATATATATATATATATATATATATATATATATGCCTCTTTTCAGTTGATGATATTAAGTGTGGAATTCAGAAGAATGCCCATGAGATCACAGATCTCGAATGGAAAAAAATGTTTTGTCAAAAAGTTTTCCATGTTTAAATTATAAATTTTGAGGTTCATATTATGTTGTAAATGTTGCTCACAATAATATTTCTAACAAACCAGCATAGTGGTGCCATTCATATATACACAGAAAGGTTTAGCCAAAGTCTAGTGTTTTCTCTTCTAGATTTAATCCATCACTTGCATCCGATGAATGGTTGGACGCCCAGAGAATATATTATTAATTCAACTGCATATTAATCTGAGTTGAATACTTGTCGGTTGTCAGTTTTATTGTGAAGGTGTTATCTACTCGAAAAATGGATTGAGAGCATGACAATGGCATGCACAGTCAGAAGTTGAAAACCACATTGATTGTTTGATTCGATCTAGCATAACATGTTGTTGTTATGGGCGATTTGTGTCTGATATGCCAGACTCTCATTTGGTCTACACCCTCTGCCTTCAAACATTTCATCATTTCAACATTGAAACGTGTTGTTGATTCACACTTATTCTTCTTTGTTTACACATGGGTTATTTTTTAATATTAGTGGTGAGCACCCTTTTTTTTGTTCTGCCTATTGCAAATCATGCACACATTAAACTTATAAAGACTTACTGTGGATTATAAAATCCGCTTTATAAGGCAGGGATGAAGCTTAACACCAGACATTATATATTGGCCTCAATACTAGTGCAGTCTCCAAAGAAAGGAAAACATAAACAAGAGTGCTAAAACATAAGAAATGGATCGAGTAATTTAGTGGTACGTTCTGTTTCAAATTAAGTGGTTAATCAATCAAGTTGAGAACTCTTGAAAGAAAAAAACAAAAAATTATAGTAAAGATCAAGGCCATAGTGAGACTGTGCATAGAGGTGAGGAACGCCACAATGTTGAGATTATATCACATAGTGTTTTAGAAAAGAGCAATGAGAATTTTTTGTTTTTGCAAATGACATTGTATGTTGGTGTGTGATAATTGTGGTATGGTATGTGTGATGATGATGTAATCATCATCCACTCTAAAATGTCTCATAGCATAAGAATTGTAGATGCAATGCATATAACAGGGTATAAGGATTTATAATTCTCATCATGCCAAAGGTTGTACACAAATTGTAGTTGTGTGTTGAAAGAAGACTCCTTTAACATAGTTATTTGCTATGGTGTTTTTGTAATAGCAATTTTAATGTATAGGTTGCTATGGAGTGAGGGCTTATCACTAATATGTACTAACCATATGCCCTGTATTGGTCTTGGATTCATTATTCAACTTATGGTTTCTTATATAGGAGTCATTGTACAACAACCATTAAGATGGTTGCCACCCCAATGCCTATTAATGGGGGGAGTATGTTCTACAAAAGGGAAGAGCATGATTGATAAATTGATTATGTTGGTAAAAGAGTATTGTCCTTATGAGAAGTTGTTGTGATAGACTGTATGTTTTGTTGTATAGATGTTTTGTGCAAGGGTTGATGGGTTGTGATTTCTAGAATCAATGTTGTTTAACTTGATGTATAGTCCTCTTACCATATTTGAAAATTGGGACTTGTGTTAATGACCTTCTTGCACAAATTTCTATGTGAAGTAAGTAGAGACTTGTATCTCATGAGATGGGTGTTGTACTGCCATACCATGGTGGTCGTGGAATGGGAAAAATAAAAGAAACAGTTAACAAACTAATAAGTATTTCTATGGTGTTTTCTCATAAAGGAGCAGTTTAAATTTTTATCTAATAATATATAGGCTGTGAAAAATAAATTAAGTTTGGAAAAGTGATACTTATAACTATGAATAGTAGGTAAAGATTTGACCTTTTCATCCATCTATGGGATTTGAGTTTCTTGAACTATATTGAAGTTATATTTTTAGCATACATGCATGGGATGTTATGTGCCAATGATAAATAGTCAAAGTAGGCATGAATAACTTATGACTATGTTTAAGAGTTAGGGTAGACAAGGAAACTAAGGTTATTAGTCCTTACTGTCAGGAAAAAAATCTTATACCTAAATTGTTATAGCATGCAATGTGCCTTAGTGAGAAAATGCCTTAAAAGTAATGCTGTTAGATTTTGTTTAAGATTAATAACAAATAATGCATATGGAAGTAAGATATGATTACGAGAGTGGCACACTTACACATGTTGCCTTCATGTCTGAAAGAATCACATTTATTTCATAAAAATGCACTATGATAACACTAGAAAAATAATTTACCATGCTTATTTGAGAATATGTGGTAATTGACTCTGGTCAAAGATTAAACTATGGTCATCATGTTATAAAAACAAATTATAAATGGTATAATTGCTATTAAAATATTATACCATGGTAAAGGTTTTCAAGAAATAGTGTTATGATGGTGAGAGCAGGTTATAGTACAAGACTATATAACTATACAATTTGTCATTCAAATTAATCCTTTAATTAGCGCATCTACATACAATGTGATTTGTTCTTTGATTTTAAGAAATTATGATTAAGGGGAAACTTAACATTAATAGATTTCCAGGAAATATGCATCTTTCGATGGATATGTATAATGGAACCTATAAGTATCCTTGAGTACAAACCATAGTAATTGATGAAGTAGCACAAATGGTATGAACCATTGGGTCATTTAAATGGTATCTAACAATCTATTCAAATATATTGATATCATACAAATTGAATGCATAAATTGTACCAAGCAATTTTGGGAGGATCTCTTATTGGATTGCATGGATAATGTGTCTAGACAAGATAAGAAATGTTGCCTAATTCACACAGGGATTCATAAAATGGATAAGTCATCTTTTGGGTGAGGGTGATTTAATGTTAAAGAGGAGCTAACATGTAAGTAGCCTAAGATTATAAACACTTACAACTAAAAGGGATGTAGGATTGAAAGTAGTAAAAAAAACTTTCATGTATAACTACACTAAATTATGCATGGCCAACAAGTTGTTGAGGCATACAAAGGGAAATAGTAAATCATATAGGATGAATTATTTAATAATGAAGTATGATCTGATAATTATTAAACTTCAAAATCTGTGAGTTAATAGTCTGCTTTAGAACATTAAGCAGAAGGTATGATTAAGATGAAAATATGCATGAATACAATACTATGCTACTGATATTGTAACCAAATGAAATCTAGAAATGATCTGCACTTGACATAAAACTTTCTTGGATTTAGAAATGAACCATGCTCATGGGAATTCCTTATAAACTAAGCACGATTGTTCTAATTATCAAAAAAAAGATAAAGGAATGTTTGGCATGATTCTAACATAGTAGAAAACATGTGGTTAAAACTTATGTCATGCAGGTGATACCATGAGGATGGTATGATGGGTTGTAGCATAGATAGTACTATGTACAACAATACATATGGTACCCGTATGATTACATGTGTTACATGATTGAAATATGATATGTATATTGGTGTGTATAATATACCTTGTGTGCAGGTATGCATAAAGACATTGGGTAGATGTCTGGCAGGGCAACTGACCTAGAGATTGCATAGAAGAAGGAAAGTAAGAAGTGGTTCAAGGATAAGTAACCATGGTTAATTACAATTTGGCATGCCTATGATTATCATGAATATATATAATGAATATATATGGTTTTGTGAACTAATGTGTTATGACATTGCAAGAATATTTCTATGGAAAATATGCTAACAGATGTGTCGTATGTAGAGAAACTGTGATAACAAGGTGTTCGACAAGAACACGAAGGCTTGGAAGAATTCCAGAAGAGAACTTAAATTCTTCAGATAAAATGAAAAATGAGCAATAGTTTCTTTAATAATATTGAATAACAGATCATGATATTTATCATAGTTAAATTTCTGCATCTATACCTTCTCACGGATGGTTTGAAAACAATGTTACAGGTAGCTACGGAAGGAGATATTCTTGGATCGCTCCTTGTAACCAATGTACATCGGAATATTTGCAGTAGATGGCAGAGCCATGAGAGCAGTGGATTTAGAAACCAGCTACCTGTGAACGGGGACATGATGCAGTGATACAATGAGGCCGGTGTAAAGTTTAAGGGGGGAGTATGTAACACCCCTCCCTTGTGTGTTAACTAATTGTAAACCTAAGATGAGTTTAAGCTAGGTTTGATACACTCCTTTATGGGTTAAACTATTTTAAACCTAAGATGAGGAAAGCTAGGTATGATATGTAATATTAAAAGCAAATATGTTATTAAATAAATTAATAAGATAAATCACTTGGAGGGTGAAGCACCAAGAGAGATGAGATTCTTGCCAAATCCCATTGAGGAATGGGATATAGATGAATCTTTCATGATGAGGCTTCTAGATATGATTCTAGATAAGCTTGGATGGATGGGAGATAGATATCCATTGAACATAAAAGCTTTGCAGGAGGTAAAGGCAAGATTTTATGAGGAAAAGCATCGTGGGAGATAGAGATGAGCTTTTCCGAAAAAGACCTAGGCAAATGGAAAAATTGATAAAAGCGAGATGCTGCTAATGGAAACTAAATAATTGAAAGAGGGTATTAAATACCCAGTGAATTGATCAATTAAGGACAGTTGATCCTTGGCAAGAACATTGGCTCAGGGGGGATTAGAGGTGATTCATGGTTGGGTAGTGGTGCTCCTCTCCCCAAGTGAGGTTTAAGTTTATATGCGTGGAATGTACTGTACGTTTCTCCTTATCTTGCAATTTGCTGCAATTCCTTCAGTATATTGGTTTAACTGTATGTGTGTTAATAGTGTAGAGACAAGTGATTTTGATCCTATGTTTGAGACTATGGAGGCTGAGGTACCTGTTATCTAATCTACACATTATGATGAATTTCACTTATCGAGGGTACTGTTTCTTTTCTCATATTGAATCATATATGTGTTAGAAATGTTATGTGCTCATGTACTTAAACTCATTTTTATGCATGTGACTTTTACTACCGACAAAAGTAGAGGTAAGAGCATAGTATGCTTTTTTATTGATTATTCATTATAGAAATCGTATGGGACTCTTATGCGTTGGTAGGATTGCTGCACAAACTTGGCTTAGGAAATAGATATGCAAGGATGAGTGAATTTTCTAGTGAACCTAGAGTTGATCATCATTATGTTAAAGAAGGAATATAGTAGGTATTTTATGTTACATTATGTCTCTAGCTAATTGGGTAGATAATGGGCACAAGACATGGAAGCATGCATTTAACTGTATATTCTAGGTTAGACCGACTATCTATTGCATGTGTACTCAAAAAGGCTGGGTTAGCCATTCTACATGTTGTATACTAGTTGACTAAGTCTGTAGAATGGTGATTCCAATGCCCAATCAGGTTAACTACATTTGACTTAAGTTATGGGGAAAAAGAACTAACTACCGAATGTTATGAGTTGTATGTTAGCATTATTTTCCTTCCAAAAATTTATAAATTGTTGCTTAAGGAGGATGACAGTGTAAATTCATGATAATGATTTCCTGATCATGATTGGAACAACTATTGAATTTAATACTAGATAGTATCTCTGTTTTAAGATTTGCATAAGACCATGGTGCATGCGGAACTATTTAGGTGGTACTGCATCTAATTATGGTTCAGATCATCTACGCCATGTTGTCATAAGAAATTAAGAATCCCATCGTGAACCTCGCTTAAACTATAAGAGTATGTAACTACTATGGATTCCCTACGTATGTTTTTATGAAGATAGGTATTATTACAGAGCTAAAAATTTAATGTGAAATAAAAAGAACATAACCCTTGTCTTAAGGGGTGAATCTATGCCATAACAGAAGAAAAAATTTAAATTTATGGAGCATAAAGGGCAGGTTTTCTGGGTAAGCTCTAAAGGTTTGTTACATCCTCCCTCTTCCTCTCCCTCTCTCCCCCTTGTATTTTACTTCCCTCTTGCTCTCTTCTCTCCCTTCCTCTCTCTGCCTTATCACTCCCTATCTCTCTCTCTTTGACTTTCTCTCTACATTTCTTTTTTCTAACCTACCTCTCTCTCCCTCTCCAACTCCCTCTCTCTCCTTCCCTCTCTCCTCTCCTGTGTCCTCTCTCTCTTCCTTCCTCACTTAACCTTTCTATCCCACCTCACTCTATCTCACCCCCCTTCGCCGTCCAACTCTCTTACTATCTCCTCCCCTCTCTGCTTCTCTCCCCCCTTCCTTCCATCTCTCCTTCTTTGTCTCTCTATCTCACCCCAAAAAATACTCTCTCTCTCTATCTCCATCTCTCCCTTGTCACTCCCTCCCTCTCTCTCTCTCACTGTATTTATTCTTCACTCCCTCTCACACCCTCCAACTCCATCTCTATCTCCCTCCGTCTCTCCTCGTCTCTCTCAAGTCCTCTCTCTAGTCCTTCCCCTCTCTCCCTTCTCTTCTACCTCCCTGTCTCTTCCCCCATCTCTCCCTCTCTCTCTCTCTCTCTTCCCTCCAACATTGTCACTAGCTCTCTCCCACTCTTCCCCCCCTCCAATATTTGTGTCTCCCCCTCTGTCTTTCTTACCCTTCTCTCCCTCTCTCACTCCTCTCTTTCTCTCTCTCTTCATTCCTCCTCTTCTCTCTCCTTCATTGTCTCTTCCTCTACCTTGCCACCACCCCCTATCTCTCCACCTCTATCACTCTATGTCTTTGTTCTTCCCTCCATATATATGTAGAGTTTATATATATCATAATATACTAAATTTAATATTATATTAAAATTAATATTGCATTAATCCAAGTTATTAAATTTTATAATATTACTATTATAATATCAATATTAGATTTAATGATGTTTTTCACATGGCATAATAAAAAAAATTATAATAATACTACATCAAATTAATATTTTCAAATATTACAATTTTGATGTGGAAATATTTATGTCTATAAAGATTTTAATATATCCCTAGGATATGGATTTTCCTTTTAAAGATTCATTTTACAAATGTTAGTTAAAAGAAATATTAAAATATTTTGGAGCAAGATTTTTTATTCTTTGTGTTGAATTAATCTTTCTCCTTTGATTTAACAAAAGGCGTTGCCTTTAGTAAATTCTAAAAATGTTTAAAATTTTACCTAATTTGGAATTTTAATGTGGTAAAAAAATGTTAAAGGTAAATTTACGATCCATTCAAATTCAAATGTATATGATAAAAGAACTATTAAAAGCATGAGATAATTTACTATCCATTCAAACACATAGTTATATTTTAATAATTAATTTTAGTACATTAATAAGTTTAAAAAGTTATATATATCTATATATATATATATATATCTATAGATCTATTCCATTAATAAGATTAAAAAGTTATATAAAATTTAAGATTGGCTAGCCCAAATTATTTTTATTATTTTTTGAAGACATGACATACTTACACATCCGGGTCATACTGGGTTGTAAAATGTCTCTCGCAATGCAACTAGCTAATCTACACTTGAAAGAACTAATATAATCTTTAAAACTATTACTGATGTCAAAAAAACCCAAATTTTCTTAGCTCTAGGTTTCTTCTTTCAACCTTGAAAGGTATTATCAATGTGACTCTCACAAAATTGGGAAAAAAGTATTTACACTAATTAACGTAATTCACAGCTTCTGGAATGTTACATATTCACTAGGTAATCTACACTTTACACTCTAGGGGACTAATATAATCTTAAAAATTATTACTAATGTCGAGAAGGATGGATGGAGACCCAAATTTTCTTAGCTCTAGGTTTTTCTTTCAACCTTGAAAGATATTATCAATGTGACTCACAAAATTGGTAAAAATGTATTTACACTAATTGACTTAATTCACAGCTTCTCAACTGTTATTGATACTTACGTTTCAGATGGAATGTTTATTCAAAATGTTTGATGTTTCTGTTTCCTATATTCTACATAGTATTCTCAATAAAACATCAAAATAAAAATTAACAACATAAGATAACATTATTTTTATATAATTGGAATATAATATATTATTTATATGCAATTTCAATGTTAATATATTAATTTATATATTTATATTATTTTGGTGGTACCATATTTATTTATTTATTATAAAATTAATAATATAGAATTTAGATAAAATTTTAGAGATTTGATTTTTCTAATGTTTTTTAGCGATGGAGTTAAAAATGAATTTACATTAATTCTAATTACCAATTACTGCATCATATATATATAATTTAATCTTTTGAAATTTACACAAGTATTATTTTTTGCTTAAACACTATTATCCTAGTCACATCAAAAATTTTGAGAGTGGCAAGGTAAATAGTGACAACATAACAATATTTAATGATGAAAAAAGTGAATAGAAAAAAATTATTTTGATGCATATGATTGATGATAAACCAGCTTAGATCCATTTAACACTGGATCTATAGTGCAACTGAGAGGGATCAAATCCCTCGATGTGCAAACCTTACTTTTGGTATGTAGAACACAATGAAATGTTTGCACCTCCACAGATTTGACTCCTCTTGGCCTATGATAAATCCGGTGTTAGATGGATCTAAGCTGGTGATATCTTAATATATATTGTAATATAACAAATTGAATATTATATTAAATTGAGTATTGCATTAATCCAAAGTGATTAAATTTAATAATATTAATATTATAATATATCAATATTAATATTAAATATAATATTAATATTATAATATCAATATTTTATTTAATGATGTTTTTTAAATGGCATGATAAGAAAATTTATAATAAAGATATTACAATTTTAATGTGGAAATATTATGTCTTTAAAGATTTCAATATATCCCACACTTTTCCATTAAAGGATTCAATTTAATATTTTTAGTTAAAATAAATATTAAAAGATTTTGGAGTAAGATTTCGATTCTTTGTGTTGAATTAACCCTTTTCGTTAGATTTAAGAAATGACATTGGCTTTAGTAATGAGTAAAAATGTTTAAAATTTTACTTAATTTGGAATTTCAATGTGGTAATTTTTTTTGTCAAAGGTAAATTTATGATCCATTCAAATTCACGTATATGAAAAACAAACTATTAAAAACATGAGATAATCTACTGTCCATTCAAATACATAGTTATATTTTAATAATTAATCTTAGTCCATTAATAAGATTAAAAAGTTATATATAATTTAAGATTGACCGACATTAGCGAAAAAAATTATTGTTTTTTTGAGGATGTGACATACTTACACATGGGGTCATACTGGGTTGTAGAATGCATCTTTCTACACAATGAATTACACAATGATATTCTTAATTTATATTTTAAAACTTTTCTTATAGTTACACCTCCTAATTTTCCCCATCTTTCCTTGTAGATCATAGGAAAAAGAGCTTCAAGTCAAAAGCCATTGAAACCTTGAGATATTGTACTAATGACCATACCCTACCTCTCTACCTCTCTTTCTTTCGAATATTGGTAGTTTCTTTCTATAACATCAATCCCCCTGAATACTTGTACAAAAACTAAGATTAATGTATTATAGTAAGAGAAAGGTGGTAAATAGCTTAGTCTTAAATTATTGGATGTTTAGTCATAAATTATTGGTTATACAACATGAAATATTGTACTAAAGGTCGTTGTTAGAAATATTGATAGTTTTTTTCGCTAACATAAATCCTTGTGACTAACATAAAACTTGAAATCTATACCTTGAAATTAAGTTTTTCCATCGTACAAAAGATAACATTAATGCACTATATTAAGAGAAATGTGCCAAACAACTCTGTTATGCAACCTGATCACAAAACAAAAGAAAATATAGATCAAGGATTTGAGAATTAGTCTCTTCGAGGGGAAACCTCCTTTACATCACATAAATTAATAATTCTTGGATTATACAAATGGAAAGACATATTTGATATATATAGGAGTCTAAGGGGTTACAATATAATCAGATTCTACATAACAATAACAATGTAAAGGCATAAAAATAAAAATAGTGGGGTTCTATGTGGAACAACAATAACAAAATGGGGGTTAGATGGGTCCAACAATAACAATCAGGGGGCTACACTAATAAGAACTCTGGGGCTAACACAAGAATGTCAAGTGATGGTTGCAAATGGAGTATCCATTTTTTTTTTTTTTTTTTGAGGAATATTGGAACCAAATAATGATATATATGCTTTACTATGTCATTTGAACTACTTTCAACTAATTTTTCAAACAAAACTTATGAAAGTTTTAAAAAATACACACTTTTTTTTTCTCGTTTTGGAACTTGATATTTAAGTTGTTGTATCTTTGAAATTTCAGCCTCCGAAGGTCTGAAATTTAGTAATGTGATAGCATTCTCAGTCTTATTTCCAATGCTACAAGTAAAACCAAGTTTGGATTCTTCAATATAAAGTTATGTTAAATCTCCCATGATGACTTGATTATTGACTCATTCAGTAGAGCGAACTTGTACGAAATTCCACGTCACTGTTTCAACCTTTGGCACTTAAATTGATGCACGTGAAACTATAGTTCGTGTTTTTTCAATCACTTTTTATAGAATTCAAAATCAATGCTTGAGAATATTGTTATGACAATTTTACCTAGGTCACCTATTTGAGACTAAATTCTAGAGCATGTAGAAACCCTGACTTCTTCGAACCATATCTTAGAAAATATAGTGAAACAAGATTGGAATTTTTCACACAAAATCTGCCAAGATTTCGGCTCCACCTGGTCCAAATTTCAACTTCTGAAGCTTCGTAAAAAAAGTTATAGAAAAAATGGCAAAATGACCTCTTTGAAGTAACAAACCCCTATAATCCAAAGATCTGATATGAAATGTCATGGAACCAGATAACAAAACAAAACAAAAGATAAATCAATGATTTGAGAATTAACCTCTTTGAGGGGGTAACCACCTTTACATCACATAAATGAACAATTGTTGTATGATACAAATGACAAGACCTCCTTGGTATATATAGGAGTCTAAGGGGTCATAATATAATGAGAGCCTACATAACAATAGTAATGCAAGGGCACAACAATAATAACAATAGACTTCTATGACGCACAACAATAAAAATATGGGGGTTACATGGGCACAAAAAGAACCATAAGGGGGATACACTAATAATAACTATATCGGGGTTGTGCTAGTATTATAGGGACCTAACAAACATGATCATAAATTATTGGCATTATGAACACTTAAATATATGCAACTTAAATGAAAACACATGAAGCCATTTTATCCATTGTGCAGATAGTAAAATTAATTCACTTTATTAAAAGAAATGTAGCCATGAGTGTTTCACCTTTTTAACATATATCTTATAATGTTCATTCATGAAGGGGATTTAAAATTGTGAAAAATAAAGACAATATATTGTAGGCAAAACGGGCAACTAATAGAGCTTCCCTTTCCTTTTTTTTGTGGGGGGTCAGATTTTCAACAAAAAGATATCAAGAGGTATTTATTAATGTCTAATAAATGAAGGGAATTCTTTAATATTACATAAATGCATGTGTCGTATTATAAGTTCAGTGAAAAAAGAACGTGTGATATAACAAACAACTTAATATATTGTACAATCACGAAAATGAATATTAGTATTAATTGTAAAGATAATGAAATATTTATTATTTCCACTATATGTCATTAGCATTGACCCTACAGGCCTTACTATAGTTTTTTAGATTTTATATTACATATTTTATTATTTCATAAATTATTGCAATGAATTACTTACACCATATCTCATTAAAAAAATGTATTAATTAACTTGGGGATTAATGGAAATGCATGTTGTGTGGCCATGTGAATATTCACCAAAGGATTAATGACCCAAACATGTTCCATTCTTACATGGGTCATTTGCACATAAGTGCCACCAACTAAGGAGCTATGTTATACCCCTAAGGCTCAAGGAAATATTACCACTAAAGCCTAAGCTACCCTTCAACACATTTGTCATGTCTATAGTAAATTCACCATTTTAATTATTAATGGCTATATAAATTTTTTCTCTTAAATACAACTCTCTACCTTAAACATAGTATTAAATCAAATGTCTCCATATATACTTGTAGTACTTTCACCATACTTAATGTAATTTCATAATATTAATCATTAATTTCTATAAGTCATCAATGTTTTTCTCGAATAGGAATCTCTCACCTTGAACATGATATTAAATCAAATTTCCAATTCCAATTCGCTATTCAAGGAGCTTCTCTAATCTCATATACTCACATTTTTAATATTTGGCGTGCCCTAGAAATATCCCCAACAACCAAGATTTGTACTTGTTAAATTGATAGATTTCATTTCTTTAGATTATTTAACTTGATTGTTGATTTAAGCCATGGAAAAGTTTAAGGATCTATACTTGTTTTATAGCGTAAAATCCTTAGTTAATCTTGTTAATTCTTAAGATGGAATCCATAAAATTATTCGTGACATTTTTATAAAAATATTCAAATATCTAAGGATTTTAAATAGTTTTTAAAAAACTTTGGTGGTTATTAGAGGAAAATAATCTTATTATATAGAATTTGATGGAATCCTTTTAGTAAAAGATGGAAATTTATGAATTGTTTTTAGGAAAAAGACATGGAAAAGTATCTCATTGGTAAAATTAAGCCCCTAAAATTTTTCATGATTAAAATACAAAACATTGTGAAACACATATACAACATAGAAAAATTTAGAGCCACTTCACACCACTCATAATTTTAAATTATCAATGAATACGATTTTTTCTTGTATAATATATAATGTCATCTCCACATTTTGAGCATATTGTGTGTTATATTATTTTCATCTACTAATGCTCAATTTTTGTATATGGACACATATTCTATTATTTCTATGCTGAACAAATAACTAAAAACATATATTTTATTACCTTCTATGTTCTATGCCAAATCATTTTTGGTTTTAAATTGCTCCTATTATCATTTCTTAAATCAATACATTATATAATTAGTGAAATCAATTGACTAATTAAGAACTACAATAGAAATACAAGCTGGGTAGCCACGGGTATCTTCATTGAAAGATTGATGGTCCAAGCTTCTTCCACTTTTACAAGAAAAATTTACAATTAAATATCACCAACATGTTCATTCTAGTTTCTCCCAAAAGGAAAAAAAATATTTTGAAAAAACAAGTTCTCTTCATTTCAAGCATGTTCATATAATGATTGCAATGATTCCTACATGTTAATGCCTCTTAAATATTATGCATAGGGAAATTTTGCTTGGATACGGCATATGCTTTATTATATTGGTGTAATATATAATAAACACAAACTATATACACTCTAAATTTGTTTTCCATGGTCTTCCACATAAATCTTCAAAGTATCTTATATTTTGAATTTTATCAATTTCTTTTAAGAATGAATATATTTTATTACTTAACTTAACGACTTTACAAGTCACAATACACATTTAAAAATATGTATTAACCTTTAACCTAAGAACTTCTAACGTAATAATGTACATTTAAGGGGAATGATGACTAAGAAAACCTAAGTTTTTGAACTCTATTAAATACAATTTCTCATTGAATTATAACTTAGTTATCATCAAGATTTTTTAATAGTCTCAATTTACAAAAGCGTTTTAAAAGTTAAAATTGTAACTATGTTGTAGTGATGTATATATTTGTTTGGAAAGAGTTTTCAACATAATAAATTGAGGGTGAATCTAAACCCAACACTTATACAAATTTTAAAATTAAACTCCCTTGTAATAATGGATAAAAAACATGCCAAATCATCTAAATCATTTGAAAAAAACATGCATAAGTTGTCTTATATTATTTGAAAAGAAATGTGCCTAAAATGTTTTGAATCATTTGAAATAAAAGAATTCTACATTTTTCCAAATTTTATTTTGTATGATAAACTAATTTAATTCCATTTTACCAATAAATTAATTTCATTCAAATTAATTCATTACTCAACCAAAATCTATATTTTTCATTCCTACAACAAATTAATTTTACTCAAATTAATTAGTTACTCCTTTAATCTATATATTATTTAGTTTCTTATAATAAATTATCAAATCACTCCTCTTAATAGATTAATGTCACTTAGATCATATTAATTTTCTTTCCACCACTATTTTATTAGATTTTCACCAATTTATTGCTCCAAATAAATTATTCTCAATAAATTAATGTCCTTTTTTGTGCATTGCTTCTCCAATATCTATACTAACAAGTTTTGAAAATATATTAATTTCAATAAAATAAATTTATTACCCTTTGCTAAATTAATTTTAATCATCTTAAGTTATTGCTTTTTTATAAATTAATTAAATTAATTTCTTTTAAATTAGCATGTTGTTTTCGATAATCCTCCAACCTCTATGTTATTAAGTTTTCCTTAATTAAATGTGTTTCTGACGATTAGTTTTATTAGGATAAATTCAATACTCTTTCATATTTGGATATTGAATACTAAAAATAGTTTTAGAAATATTTAAGATAATGCATATAATTATTATATTAATTTTATGTTATGTTTAATACATAACTAACTTATAATATCGAATTAATTGAATTAATTTTCGTTTTAATATATGATTACCATTAATTTTGTTAGGTTAAAATATTTACATATTATAATTATAATAAAAATATATCATAATTGATATAAGTAGAATTAGTAAATATATTATAATTGATTGAAATAGAATTAATAAGTTATTTATAAAGTTGCTGTGAAATTGACGATATTTATATTTTGATATAATAATAAAATTAACAAAATCATAATGTAATTCAATTATATAAACAATAAATATAATTGATATATGTTAATAAATATTAATAAATATATAATATAATTATAATATTAAAATAATTATTATTATAATATAAAATATTATTATATTATAAATATGAAAATAATTATTATTATAATATAAAATATTATTATATTATAAATATGAAAATAATTATAATATTTATAGCTATTAACAGGTAAACTCATGTATATATTTATATGTTGATATAATAGTAAAACAAGTAAACTCCCTACACGAGTTAGGTACATTGAAATTTAGCTTGTATGATTCAACGAATTCTCTACGATATTTACGTTCGTTGATATGATACTTTCCTAACTATCACTTCATTCTAGAACCGACCATCGTGCCACTGCCTCCTTTTACATCCGGAGATACTTCGGCCCCGACATTGTACATCCATCCATGGATACCAAACCTTTCGTTTCATGCACGGCATTAAATAACACGGAAAATATAATATCAAAAATATAGTGAGCCAACGACAATAACATGAGTTTTGGACACATATCTTAGTGAATGTCTCAATGCATTATTCGTCGTTTTTTTAGGTTAGGTGAGTAGTCTATTTTTCCACGGGTGAGAAGAAGAATAAAGATTATGGAACGTCACTAGTATATCGGATTCGACAATGCCATCATGGGGATGATGGTACTCCGTGTTTGGAGATTCTTAGCTGCAATCCCATTTATGTTGAATATTGTGGAAGGAAATGAACCCTCATGGGATCCATTTGACCACCACCCAACTACACATGTGAAGAACTTTGACCAGTAAGTAATGTATCATAACTGATATGAGATTAGAAGATGCATTTACGTACATAAACTTTGAGTTAGAGGGGGGAAATGATAAAGTTAGGTGTTTCAAAGCATGTATAAAAAATCTTATATGTAGATTTTCTCGATTAATATCTCTAGTTCTTTTTAGTGGGGTATCTTTATTTGTACGCACAAGTGTTTCTAGAACTTAGTATTAGATTGTTGATATTATTGGGTAATATTAATATTACATATAGTTGTTGATGATGGTAGTTGATATTAGTATTATTCATTTTAATATTAAAAAAATATTAAAATGATATTTTTAAGAAAAACAAATATTTTGAAAATGATTTATTTTAATATTTAATAAAGCTAGGATTGATATGGAGATATGTTGATTTATTATCAATTATATGTTATTCATTATAAGACATGTTTGCCACTCATTAGACTTATTACTAGTTGCAACCTTATCTATATTATTTTCATTATTTTTTTATTGATTAAATTGTTATATATTATGGTTGTAATTCTAGTTTCAAGGATGATGTTTATTCTAGTTTTGATTTGAAGTATAATGTTCCAGTACTAGTGGGCTAAAACCTCGCACTAATCATTTGCAAAATGGTGAATTTTGAATATGCTATACACATATGTGTCCAATCTTGAATTACAATTATGTAGTGTTATATAAAGAATTACATCATTATATGCTACACATATTTTGTAGCATACCTTCCCACCTGACCTCCATGGTCTCATTATGAAGATGGGTTACAAAATTTCTCTTTTTCCATCATTATCGAAACTCCAAATAAATTCCACCATCGCATTTCTATTATCAACAACTTTCTGACAATATAAATTTTACCTCAATTCGACCTCAGGATTGAAATTTATACAAATTTGAAATTTGGGCCCTTTCAACCCTACAACATCGACATGCTCACCACATGGCACTAGCAAATGGCATACATGGCTCTTCCATGTCACTCATAATCCAACGTCGCTCCACCATGCCAACGTGCCTAGTGTCATAAAGCCATCTTTGGGAAATACCCTTTTTAACCTTCACGACACGATAACAATTTTTCATGTTACTTACCACGAAAGCTTCTTGTTCCACAACTTTCACCTATTGCAACTCCCACTATAATAAACACTGAAAACAAATTTGTCAGGGGTTCACAGATCGTGATGACGTGGCCTCGACCACATCAACGCCATGTTGACACCACATATCACACCTAGGCCATGTGGCACCACATCCCACATGACATGTGCCACACCACATCATTGATCTATCCATGTCACTTATATCCCTTGCTCCTTGTTGATGTCATGCTGATGTTAGGGTGATGTCACCCTGCCATATGGCATCCTTGATGGTGCCATGTGTCACCAAAAAATGAACCCTTTAGCCATCCAATAGGGCTGATTCCACTTGTCATGTGTCATGCCACACTACAAAATCCCATATCACCATCCACATGGCATCGATGTAGCCTTTCTTGGGTTATGTGTAACTTGCCAGACACAACCACAACGAGGGGGGGCATATGGGCTACACCCTTCGTGTAAAATCAGTATTTACATCATACTAGATTTGATGCCTACAACATGATTTCACCATTAGATTCCAAATTCATTTTTTTGTTCTGTAGGATAGAGTTATTATCATCCCACATCGACGCCATAGTGCTATAGTGCGACATCCAACCCTTAATCCAATTCGAACGTGATGCAAAGACAAACTTATCGATAAGTCAACAATACTCAGACCATCAAATGATATATGTCGAGAGGAGAAAGGCATCGTGTTATGTGAATATTCATGTTGATTAACAGAGATAATCCCATCCCACTCCTTGTTAATAGTTTCCATCTCAAATGACCAACACATTCCACAATCCAAGGGAGGTGCGACACAACAAGAATATTTCTTATGCAGTAATGAGGAAATCTCTATCTCGTGCTCTCCATCAATAATGCCACTCCAACGCCACCAATTCATACAACTTTAGAAGGATAGGATTGGGATGAATTAGGGCTAAATACTATAATTAAGCATTAAGGCGAGGAAATTAACACATAATTAGGGAAATCACATAGATTAAATAATTTATATGCCCTTCATAAAATTCCTGAATTTTGTTACAAATTTAATGAGGGATTTTCAGCCTCGATTGCATTCCTATTACTCTACAAAAATGAAGCTTGGAGTTTAAAATACTTTGATGACCTAACCAAACATTCCTCGGATTCAGGTATCCCATGGGTCACAAAAAATATTATAGGGGTAAACCCCTATCCAATCAGTGATCATTCAAGGTATTGTACACAACCAAATGCATGGAATGGATTTATAAATCAAGCCTACAATCATGCAGTGCAACAAGATCAACCGTATCTACTATCTCATTGGAAATTCAGGCACAACAATATCATATTAAGCCACATAATGGATCCAAAATAGACTCCATCAGATCTACTAATATATTGTGCCATACATAGCACCAACCATAGATTTTCACTTATATTTAATTAACAAGGATCCAAGATATTCATAGCATGTCAAACACTGAAAATCACACACAGTAACAATCAATTAAGACACATCAAGCATTCATACATGACTATGGATATAGATCTACATCTCAAGAAAATAATAGAAACCACAGGGACTTGTAAGTCCCCCAAATGAAGAGAATCATTCATATAAGAATCTCATTGTAAATAACCAAGATAAGACTTTCCTCCATTTGCAATGCCAATACATTCATTGCTATAACACATAACATCATTATTCTTTATTCATGATTACAAAATTTTCGTTTTTATATTTTATACTTTAAATATTAATATTTTATTTTTAAGACCAGAATCATACTATATTTATTATTAAAAAAATATTTAAAATATAAATTAATTTAAAATTAAAATAGCGAAATAAAATAAAATTTCTTATTTTATAAATAGAGATTTACCATGAATTTATTAATATAAATGCAATATAATATGAAATACAAATTAATATAAATATGGGGGATTTACGCAGTGCATTATATTAGATATCATTTTTTGGGATTCAACTGCGTTAAGTAAGTCATTCAAATGTATGACCATTTCCATGAGAGGTAGTCGTAACTGACTAATTTCTCATGATTTTTGAATAGTTCACTTAGCACTCATTGCATCGGGTGATGCTCACAGGGGTGAAGAAGTGGGATTGAAACTAGTGAAATGTGGAGAACGAATCACATAGCATCAATCATCACTTCCGGGGCTTGCACCCGGTAACCAGGACTTCCCAGGAGGTCACCCATCCCAGAACTCCTTTGGCTCAAGCGCGCTTAACTGTGGAGATTTTCCCACAATCAAGCCCACTTAGCTTGCTACCCCATTTGCAAAACCTTAGCAAGTATTGTGTTCATGAGGCACAATACTTGCTAAGGTTTTGCAAATGGGGTAGCAAGCTAAGTGGGCTTGATTGTGGGAAAAACTCCACAGTTAAGCGCGCTTGAGCCAGAGGAGTTCTGGGATGGGTGACCTCCTGGGAAGTCCTGGTTACCGGGTGCAAGCCCCGGAAGTGATGATTGATGCTATGTGATTCGTTCTCCACATTTCACTAGTTTCAATCCCACTTCTTCACCCCTGTGAGCATCACCCGATGCAATGAGTGCTAAGTGAACTATTCAAAAATCATGAGAAATTAGTTAGTTACGACTACCTCTCATGGAAATGGTCATACATTTGAATGACTTACTTAACGCAGTTGAATCCCAAAAATTGATATCTAATATAAATAATTATGCATGCATAATTTGATAATAAGAGTCAAAAGTTTTGTACATATATGTACCTAGTCCATGTCACATAGGTCATGCACCCTCTAAGTCTCATGAATGGCATCAAAATACATACATGTATATGTCAAGAGGTGGTCAAAGGGTAAACTCGTGAGAAATGAATCATAATATAAGGGCAGTGATGAGTCATAAGGAAATGGGGGTGGTTTCCTAATCTCTCGATCTAATGTAACATACGTATTGGCCAATGCCATCTACATGTTGTCTGCAATAGTCTCCTTGGCCTCACCACTAAGTTGTGGTAACTCCTCTTTTTCGTGGTAATACTAAGCTTTGATACGCTAGTGGAAAGAATCTCGAAGGTGGTGGTACATGCCCAAGGTCCATACAAGCCCCCTTGTGCTCATAGGTATGTCCCAAGACGAGTCCATAATAATGGGATTCAGTATCAATGTAATCCAACCTCATATGTAACACAAAATATTCATATAAAATGATTGGTAAATAGATGGTGACTTGGTCATGATGGGGGAACTAGCCCCAAGCACCAATTAATCTATCATACACAAAAGGGGTTTCATAAAAATTCCTAAAATATTTGAGTAGAATTAAACCTCTATGTCTAGCAGGTAGAGGGATTTTGAACAACTCCCGACGAACATCAATTTACTTTGTGGTCCCCTTCATGACCTACCAAGTATCTGGGCCTCTAACCTCATGCCTCCTAATCCTTTCTTCGACTGTAGGAGGTGGATATGTGCACTCGACCTTTAGTATTTCTTGATCAAACTATTAATGTTATTCAACATCAAAGACAATGCAAGATGAGTCATTAAAATGGTAAGGATGATTTGTATCTCAGCTTTAACCCCTGTATGACAGTTTCTAACATCTTCCAGTGTGATATGAGTTGTACTATCATCCCACGAAGGGGTCGATGTTGCATTCTAATCCTCAACTTCATCCTGCTAAGGGCCTGCAAATCATAAACATAATTTAACATATATAATTAAGAAACTATAAGCATAATAACATATACATTAAATTCAAACACATCATTTGAAGACAATTTAAAAATTAAAGACAATTTCAATACGTAAACACATAAATTTTAAAGAGGATTTAAAAATGGAGGAGGTGTGCTTGAAATAGGCGAAGACGGTTCACTAGATGTAGCATGATCATCAACAGAGATAGAAACACTGCCTCTGACACTTCTATTGGCATTGGAGGAAGGATCTATGAGTGGAACACGAACTCTCGATGGGCTACGTGATCTATCATGAGCCCGACCACGTGTAACATAATCGCTCGAACTGTGATGACCTATAGTTGGGGCTCGTATATGGGATTCTTCAACATATTACATATAATAAATATAATATTTATAAACTAATCCAAGAAAAAATTGTTGACAAACAAACCATTTCTAAACTCAAGCAGAATAATCTAGCCTGAAGTCCTAAACTTTATAGACCATTTCTTGATAATTTATCAACCAAAGTATTGAGTTCCATGTAAACACAATCAAAATAAGTGATCAAGTCTACCTTCAAACTTTTTCTCATTTCTAAATGATGCATTTTATCCATAGCGTATAAATATGTAAATATACACGTTAAAAATTGAAATAAAATTATTTGCATAACCAATAAAAATTCATGCCAACCAAATACTCCAATAGATTTCAAGTTGTTAATGTTTGGCTTTGACACATGACATGTACTAGGTGTAAACACATGCAGATAATGTTTCTTGTACAACACACAACATAACGAAAATATATGGTATGAATTAGAAAAAAAGTCTAAATACTTTTATTTACTAGACAAAATGCACATTTAAAGTATCTACCAATGATGCATTATTGAAACATATATATATATATATATATATATATATATATATAATTATGATATACTGTAGTTATACATAATACATGTTACACTATGTTATGTTATGAACTCTGTTAGGTTATATATATATATATAAAGTTAAATACTTATAAATTTGTATTAGGTTATAAACTATATATATAGCAGTATAATATATAGTTATGTGAGTTTAAAACTAAGTTTTTGTTCTAGGGTGGTTCATGGATACTAAGTGATTGCTACATCTACTGAAAATAGAGGTAGGTCAACTTGGAGGGATGTATCCGCTAGCCAAATTAGCAAGGCCTAACCCCAAGGACATCGAGGAGACTTGACTACCCTATGACCTCCTGATAGGTGATGTACTTAGCAATAAGAACTCAACTAAATGAGCTGTCCCTTATGGCTAAATTATATATATATATATATATTAGTTATAAAACTATGTTATATTATATTTTATATTTATAATTATAATATATAAGTCTCTCATGTTATAATTAAATAATTAAATCTTTTGTGATATATATATATATATATATATATAGTTTTATAAATAGAGGTTTACCATGAGTAACTATATTTATCATGTTAATCTGAAACTCTTAATTTAGTTATTTATTAGTTATAATTTCTTTGTTTTCTGTTTTGGGGTTTTTTTGGATATATTTTAGGTCAAATTTTCTATAAATTTAAAATGCATTTTAAATAACAAAAAAAAATAAAATAAAAATTGATTTTTTTTTCACAAACTTCATAAAGAAAAATTTTAAAATCTAAAATAATTAGAAAGAAAAAAAAATTTACCATTTACAATCAGAAAATATGCATTTAATAAACAAAACATTGCAAGTAAGGAAAAAAATTAAACCTAAATTATAGTTTTTTTGGTGGTTTCAAAATATTTTCTAGCTTGTTTTGAAGGGTTTTTTAATGTTTTTCTAGGTTGCTTTTGTCGTTTTCTAAGTTATTTTGAAGGATTTTTTGTATAGTTTTCTTGGTTAGTTTTGTGATTTTCTAACTTCTTTTGAAGGGTTTTTTTTCGTGATTTTTGTATGATTTTTTTCAATTAAGTGGCTTTCATGGTTTTTGTACATAGGTATTTTTTTTCAAATTAATTTGTTTAAATTTGCAAACAATATTAAATAAGAAAGACAAAAAAGATAGAATACTTACCATTGTTTGAGCCTCGGGGTTGTTGGTGAGATTGATTTGATTGCTCCATGCTCCAATTGCTCGATCGAGTTCCAATACTCTCCGTCGAGCTACTATCACGCTCTAGGTCGTGATCATACTTTACGTACTCATGATTTGTGCAAATAGCACGTGAAGATCGTGGGAGAAGTATTTAATAATAAAAAAAGGCTCAATTGAGCCTTAAAGCTTGATCAAGCCATAATGCTTGATTGAAGGTTATAGCTAGATCAAGGGGATTTTTTCTACCCTCTGATCAAGCTACCTTTTTAATGCCTAAGGAGTTCGATCCCGTGCTTAAATGGCTTGATTGAGCCATTGTGTTTTCCACCCAAACATGGTCTTTTTCCTCAAAAAATGTCGCTGAGCTCCATGCTTTCATATATATATATATAGTATTTGGTTTTTTTGAAATTTAGTTCTCATTAGATCATTGATTCAAATATCATATGGAGGAGTTGAAAGTGAGAGCTACTTGTGAGGGATAAAAAAATGTTCCCTCGAGTATCCAAGCTTAGTAAGTACTATACATTAAGATATCATTTCTCCATACAACATTGGAACTCCCCTTACTTATATTCAACTTAATTTAAATATATAATTTTATTTATAAATAAATAAAATAAATAGTAATGACATTCACCTTTGATTTATTATAATGATTCTGTCATCATAATTTAGTCTAATTATATACAAATATATTATTTTTATTAATAATTATGTTAAGTATGTTTTTCAAGTATATTTTTATTAATAATGATATTAAATATGTTTTTGAAATATTTTCACAACTGTGTTATCAAATATGCTATTATGTTATTAACTTTTCCAGGCATTCAATACAATGTGTGCATGTAACTCCTATGTTTTCGCATTTTGTTGGAATCATTGGTTTGTTAGGATTAGGGGTAAAACACAATTATGAATTAGTCAAAGACCTCATTTTTAATAGAATATTTAAAAACAATTTAAAGACATTGTTGATATATGAAAAAAATTAAACATGGTTATAACAATAAAATTTAAGGATTATTGTAAATAAAAATTTGAGGATTACTATTAAAAAAAATATAAGTTTTTTATGGCAAAAATGGAAAAAAAAAGGGAAAAAAGGAAAACGAAAAAGAGATAAATATATAACTACAAATACTCTTATTGCTCATTAATTCAGTAACTCCATTTGAAAAAAACATTGCTACCCATACCCCATCTTCATTATTGCACTTGATACATTCATATGCACTATTCATTTTGCCACAGTTCCCTTGCTATAACTAACCTCAACAATAATTTTCTATCATATTTTTATATCCTTTGTCATAATAAACTTCAGCAAACCTTTCCTATCATATTTATTATTTTTCATATAAAAAATAATTATAACTCTTAAATTTTTTTTTCCATATTTTATATTTACAATATTATTTTACACATATTCTATATCATTATTCTTACTTAACTATTTTATAATTGTAATAATTTCATTTAAAAAATTTCATCATACCATTCATATTATACGTTTTATATTAATAATCTTTTAATTCTCTCAGGTTATTATTTTACTTCTTTGCATTTGTAATGTTCTTTATAGTTCTTAGTGAATTATATTATAATTTTTTTTGTTTGCATTTGTAATGTTCTTTATAATTCTTCGTCAATTATATTATAAATTTTTTTATTTGCATTTGTAATGTTCTTTATGATTTTTATTCAATTATATTATATATTTTTTATCATTTTCATAGACATACATGAAGAGTATCAATAATTTTATTTTATATGATTTTTATATTATTTTTGTTTTCAAATGGTATAAATATTAACATTTTTATTTTATATAATTTTTTAAATATTTTTTTTAATTGTGTAGAGAGGTGTTTTATAATCTAGTATGATAGCAATGTTGTAGAAAGTTATATAAGACCTTACATAAAGTTATGTTGATATAATCAACATTAAAACTAAAAAAAATATATATATATATATATAAATTTATATTGGCTATTTGATGGATTTACTAATAGTGGTTTATAAACCCATGATATTAGTCCATAGTATTTGTGATAATAATAATTATTTAAAAATAAAATGCAAAAATACCAATTTAATCCATAGACTTGGTTTGTTGTCTTAGTAAATATAAATTTAAAACACACAAACAAAATGGCATAATGACATAGTTACATTTCAGCAAAATGTCTAGTGTGGTTCTCTTGACCTACTCAATTTGATGTTTGGTGTTTTGTTTACATCCACCATGTGATCATCGTCCTTTATCGCCATCGATGTTAAAAATGTTAGTAAAGACCAAATGTGTTATAAAGTTCAGAAATGGCACTACTGACTCACTAAAATATGACACAAGATTGTCAAGAATCAGTACATGACCTAACCACCATGTGTTACTTTTCTATCGTTTGTGACGCAATCGATATAAAAGAAGTTGGCGAAAAAATGTTCTATTGAAATTGACAGTTCAACACGGCCCAGAAGTGATAATCTTCAGATGCAGCAGGAAATGACATGAATGAAAGCTTCTATGGGACCAATGCAAACAGTGAGTGAGTGGCAGTGGGGCTTTAATTTACCATTCCTTTACCCACTCGGACAGTAACACCCATCTTGCCACACGGCAATTACATCAAGACGGCCCAAATTAAAAACAAAAAGAAGGTTTGTTCCAGGAACGTTCTATGAGCAACCAAAGGGCGAGCCTCCGCATAGGTTTAGAGTCTAAGACCAAACGGAAAGTTTGCCAATCAAGCCGGCGGCTTGGCGGCTTGGAATGCGGAAGAACATGCCGACTTCAATCTCAATTTGTTTATGGGCTCGCCCTCTACTTTGGGCCCCACTCAGAATTCCTGTAACTGTGGTTTCAAATACTGCTTCTGGCAGCGCACTGTAATTCCAGATGTGTCGGACGAGTAGATATATGACGAAATAAAGTATGGATAATAGGGTATCTGTTAAATCTCGCACATGGTGTAATTAATGTACGACAGTAATACATGAAAATCTTTTACAACACAAGCATTCCAATCTGTGGCAGTGCCAGCGATTATATCCCACCCTTTTATTTCAAATCCCATCATAAAACAGGGCCAAATTTGCCCTAGACAAATGCCATGGTGCAATACTCGTTAGAAGATGTAATAAGGTGATGCTGGTATATTCACCAGCTAGTCTACACTCTTCTCGAAGCTTATTCAAAATGTTGGGTGTTTCTGTTTCCTATATTCTATTGGAATATATCGTAATGCTCGGTAGTTATATACAATTTCAATGTTAATATATTAATTTATATATATTTTTAATTAAAGTGTAGGGGTTTAAATGTTTGGTTTTTTTCAGGGGTTTTAATTTAACAACTTAGGATTATAGTTGATTGAAAAATCTGTTTTGAAAATAAAGAAAAAAAACGGAAAAAGAAAGTAAGAAAAAATATTTTAGTTGTGTCAGAGTTATTTATTTATTTTTATTATCAAATTAATAATTTAGAATTTAAATAAAATTTTTGGAATTTGATTTTTCTTAGTGTTACTCAGATATAGAGTTAAAAGTAGATTATATTAATTCTAGTTACCAACCACTACTATATATATATATATATATATAAAATTTAATCTTTTGAGATTTACTAAATATTATTTTTGGCCTAAATATTATTATTCTAGTCACATCAAAAGTTACATGAGTCTTAAAGGTAAATAGTAACAACATAAAAATATTCAATGATGAAGAAGGTGAATGGTAAAAAAGTAAGTTGATGTATATGATTGATGATAAATAGATTACACAATGATATTCTCAATTTATATTTTTTAGCTTTTCTTATAGTCACACCTACTAATTTTCCCATCTTTTCTTGTAGATCATATAAAAAAAGAGCTTCAAGTCAAAAGCCATTGAAACCTTGAGATATCGTACTAATGGTCATACCCTACCTCTCTAACTCTATTTCTTTTGAATATTGATAATTTCTTTGTGTAACATCAATCCCTCTCAATACTTGTACAAAAACTAACATTAATGTATTATAGTAAGAGAAATGTAATAGACAACTTAGTTATAAATTATTGGATGTGTAGTCATAAATTTTTTGTTATTCAACATCACATATTGTACTAAAGGTCGTTATTTGAAATATTGATAGTTGTTTTCTCTAACATCAGTCCTTGTGACTAACATAAATCTTGAAATGCATACCTTGAAATTGAGTTTGTCCATTGCAAAAAAAGATAATATTAATGCACTATAGTAAGAATAATGCACCAAACAACTTTGTTATGGAACCATATCATAAAACAAAATAAAAGATAGATCAACAATTTGAGAATTAGTCTCTTCGATGGGGGCAGCCTCCTTTACATCACATAAATGAACAATTCTTCGATGACACAAATGACAAAGCCTCTTTGGTATATATACGAGTATTAGGGGTAACAATATAATAAGAGCCTATATAACAATAATAATGTAAGGGCCCAACAATGACAATAGTGGGTGTCTATGGGGAACAACAATAACAATATGGGGGTTACATGGGCACAAAAATAACAATAAGGGGGCTACACTAATAATAACTCCAGGGCTAGTACTAAAGTGTCAAGTTATCGTTGCAAATGGAGTATCCATTTTTTTGTTTCTAGACATATTGGAACCAAATAATGATATTTATGCTTTACTATGCCCTTTAAACTACTTCGGAATATTTGTCAAACAAAACTTATGCAAATTTAGAAAATTACACACATTTTTCTTCTTTGTGGAGCTTGATATTGAAACTGTTGTATCTCTCAAATTTTGGTCTCCCAAGGTTCGAAACTCAGTACTATGGAAACACTCTGAGTCTTCTTTGTAACGCTACAAGTTAGACCAAGATTTGATTCTTCAATATAAATTTATGTGAAATCTCCTACGATGACCTGATTATGGACTCGTTCAGTAAAGAAAACTTCTATGGAATTTCACGTCCAATTGTTTCAACCTTTGGCCCCGAAATTGAGACCTGAAAAACTACAATCCATGCACTTTTAGTCACTTTTTACATAATTCAAATCTGATGCTTGAGAAGAAAGTTATGACGATTTTCCCTAAATCACATGTTTAAGACTAAATTCTGGAGCATGAAGAAACCCTAACTTCTTTAGACCATATCTCGGAAAGTGTAATGAACCAAAATATTAAATTTTTACAAGAAATTAACCAAGATTTCGGCTCCACTTTTTCGAAATTTCAATGTTTGAAGTTATGTAGAAAACTCATTATAAAATGGCTTGTTTGAAGTAGTGAAACCCTAAAGTCCAAAGCTCTAATGCCAAATTTATGAAACCAAATCACAAAAAATAAGAAAAGATAGATAAACCATTTCAGAATTATCCTCTTCGAGGTGGAAACCTCCTTTATATCACATAAATGAACAATTCTTGGATGATACAAATGACAATACCTCCTTGGCATATATATAGGAGTCTAAGGGGTCATATTATAATCAAAGCCTACATAACAATAATAATATAAGGGCGCAACAATAAAAATAATGGGCTTCTATGGGGCACAACAATAACAATATGGAGGCTAAAGGGGCACAATAATAACCGTAAGGGGACTACGCTAATAATAGCAATAAGGGGGTTGCATTAGTATTATACGGACCTAACAAACTTAGTAAAAAATTATTGGCTTTATGAACACTGAAATATATGAAACTTAAATGAAAACACATGAAGCCATTTTATCCATTATGCAAGTAGTAAAATTAATGCAATTTATTAAGAAAAATGTAACCATGAATGCTTCACCTTTTCAACCAATATCTTATCATGTTCATTCATGAATGGGGGTTTAAAATTGTGAAAAATAAAGTCAATACATTGCAGGCAAAAGAAAGAACTAATAGAGGTTCCATTTACTGGAGGGTGGAGGGGTTTAAAGGTTGGTGGTTTGAACCAAAGAATATTGGAGTGCATTTATCGATATCTAATAAATCAATGGAATTATTTAATATTACATAAATGTATGTGATACATTACAAATCCAGTGAACGAAGAACGTGTGAATGTAACAAACAACTTAGTATGTTTTACAAACACTAAAATCAATATTGTTATCAATTGTATAGATAACAAACTATTGATTATATCCACTATATTTCATTGCCATTGACCATGCAAGACACATTATACGTTTTTATATTTCATATTTTTCATTTTATTATTTCTTTAATTAATGCAATGAATTATTTACACGATATCATCATTAAAAAATGTACTAATTAAGTCAGAGATCACTGGAAATGCACGTTGTGTTTTCATGGGAATATTCACCAAAGGATTAATGGCCCAAGCAACTTCCATTTTCACGTGGTTCATTTACAAATAAAATTCACTAACTAAGGAGCTATGTTGTCTCTGTTGTGCCCTCTATGTCTAAAGGAAATATTACCACTAAACCCTAAGCTACCCTTCAACACATTTTCCATGCTTATAGTAAATTCACCATTTTAATTATTAATGTCTAAAGCAATTTTTTCTCTCGGAAACAACAATCTACATAAAACATAGTATTAAATCAAATGTCTCCATATATAGCTATACTACTTTCACCATACTTGAAGTAATTTCGCAATATTAATCATTAATTTCTAACTCATCTATTGAATAATACTCTCAAATATGACTCTCTCACTTTAAAAATGGTATTAAATCAAATTTCAAGTTCCAATTCGCTATTTAAGGAGCCTCTATAATATCATGTATTCACATTTCTAATAATTGGTGTGCCCTAGGAATAGCCCCCAACAACCAAACTTTGTACCCTTCAAATGGATATTTGATCTAGTTAATTTAGATTTCATTTTTTTTATTATTTAACTTGATTGTTGATTGAAGCGATGCATAATTTTAAAGATCCGTACTTATATTAAAGTGTAAACACGTTAGTGATGTTACTAATTTCTAAGATGGAATCTATAAAATTATTGTCGATATTTTTATAAAAATATTCAAATTTATAAGGATTTTACATGATTTCTAGAAAATTTTGGTGATTATTAGAGTAAAATAATTTTATCATATAGAATTTGGGTGAATCATTTTAGTAAAAATGGAAAACGGTGAATCATTTTTTGAAAAATAATATGGAAAATAACCCATGAATACAATTTAGTCCCTGAAATTTTCCATGATTGAAGTATGAAACATTGTGAAACACATATACAACATAAAAAGAATTAGAGCCGCTTCACACCACTGATAATTTTAAATTATCAATGTATACAATTTTGTCTAGTATAATATATAGTTTCATCTCCACATCTTCAGCATATTGTGTGTTATATTATTTCCATATGATAATGCTCAATTTTTGTATTTGGACAATTATTATATTATTTCCATGCCAAACAAACAATTAAAAAACATATGTTTTATTACTTTCTATGTTTTATGCCAATCCATTTTTAGTTTTATATTTCTCTTTTTATAATTTCTTAAATCAATGCACTTTATCATTAGTGAAATCAATAAACTAATTAAAAGGTGCAATGGAAATACAAACTAGATAGCCATAAGTATCTTCATTGAAATATTGATGATCCAAGATTTGTTAGAAGAGAAATTTACAATTAACTATCACCATATTCATTCTAGTTATGCTATTTCTCCAAATAATATTTTGAAAAAAAATATCTCTCAAATTTAACCATGTTTATATAATAATTACAAATTAGCCATATTTATATAATAATTACAATGATTCCTTGCATGTTAATGCCTCTTAAATATTATGCATATGAAATTTTTTCTTAGATACGACATATGATTTATTATAGTGATGTAATATAAAATAAACACACAGTATGTGCACTCTAAATTTACTTTCCATAGTTTTCAGCATAAATCATCAACATATCTTATAGTGTAAGTTTTATCAATTCCATTTAAAAATAAATATATTTTATTATTAAAACTAATGACTTTATAAGTCACAATAGACATTTAAAGATATTTATTACTCTTTATCCTAATAACTTCTGAAGTAATAGCGTGCATTTAAAGTAAATTATGACTAACAAAACCTAAGTTTTTGAACTCTATTAACTACAATTTCTCATTGGATTATAACTTAACTGTTATCGAGATTTTCTATTACGCCCAATTCACAAAAACATGTTAATATTGTGATGTATATATTCATTTTGAAAAACTTTTCAACCTAATAAATTGAGAGTGAATCCAAAAATATCACATAAACAAATATTAAAAATAAATTCCTTTATAATAATAGATAACAAACCTACCAAAACATCCCAATCATTTGAAACAAATATGCATAAGTTGTCTTATATTATTTGAAAAGAAATGTGCCTAGAATTATTTGAACCATTTGAAGTAAAGGAATTCTACATTTCTTGACCTCTACTTTTTTATAATAAATTAATTCCTGTCCATTCGGTTTATTTTTTCCCAATAAATGAATTTCACTCAAATTAATTTATTACTCTACCAAAATCTATATTTTTAAATTTCCTACAACAAATTAATTTTACTCAAATTAGTTAATTACTCCTTTATTCTTTATATTATTTGGTTTATTATAAATGCACTGCTCTTTAATAGATCAGTGTCCCTAATATCATGTTAATTTTCCTTCAACCTCTATATTATTAGATTTTAACCAATTACTCCTTTATTCTTTATATTATTTGTATTATTTGGTTTATTATAAATGCACTGCTCTTTAATATCATGTTAATTTTCCTTCAACCTCTATATTATTAGATTTTAACCAATTACTCCTTTATTCTTTGTATTATTTGGTTTATTATAAATGCACTACTCTTTAATAGATCAGTGTCCCTCATATCAGGTTAATTTTCCTTCAACCTCTATATTATTAGATTTTAACCAATTTGTTGCTCCAAATCAATTAATCTCCTTCGTATTTGTGCCTTTCTTCTCCAGTATTTATATTATTAAATTTTAAAAATATATTAATTTCACTCAAATAAATTTGTTGCCCTTTACTAAATTAATTTTGATCACATTAGTTTATTGCTTTGTTATAAATTAATTTCTCTGGGGAGTAATTAATTGTTCTTCTCATAATTATATTATTAGTTTTTCATCGTCCATTTTTCTTAAATCAATTCGATAATCCTCAAACCTCTATGTGGTTAGGTTTTCTTTAATTAAGTGCTTCTCTAAGGATTAGTTTCATTAACATAAATTCAATACTCGTATTAAAAATAGTCTCATAAATATTTAGGATAATGCATATAATTATTATATTAATTTGATCTTATGTTTAATATATCATTAATTTATAATATTTTTTTAATATATAATTATAATATTTATGTGATGTAATTATAACAAAAATATATCATAAATGATATAAGTAGAATTAGTAAATATATTAAGCTAGTTATAAAGTCGTTTTCAAATTTGAAATATTTATATGTTGATATAATAATAAATTTAATACAATCATATTAAGAAATATAGTTCAATAACATGGATAACTACATTAGTAAATATGGTTAATATATATTAACAAACATCAATAATATAAATTTATTATTGATATTAAGAAATATATAATATAATAATAATATTAAAATAATAATCATTATAATATAAATTATTATTGTATTATAAATATGATAATAATTAGTATTATATTATAATAATATGATAACATTATTATCAATAATACCATAAATCTAATGGATTACTATTATAAATCAAAG
Organism: Pinus tabuliformis; assembly: GCA_031772625.1. NCBI lineage: Eukaryota > Viridiplantae > Streptophyta > Pinopsida > Pinales > Pinaceae > Pinus > Pinus tabuliformis. Next base: position 907,253,990 of record CM062806.1, on the reverse strand, counting down.
GTATTAATATTATAAACCCAGGGAATTAATATTATAAATTTAAGGGATTAATAAACTCAGGGGAATAATAAACCCAAGGGATTGATATCATAAACCCAAGTGATTGATGTTATAAACCCAAGAGATTATAAAACCAAGGGATTAAAATTATAAAGCTGAAGGATTATAAACCCAAGAGATTAATATTATAAATCAAAGAATTTAATAAAACTCGGTGATTAATATAATAAAATCAAAGGATTATAAACCTAAGGGATTAATAAACCCAAAGGATTAATATTGTAAAACCAAGGGAAATAGTAAACCCAATGGATTAGTATCATAAACCCAAGGACTTAATATTACAAACCTAAGAGATTATAAACCCAAGGGATTAGTATTATAAACCCAAAAGATTAATAAACACAAAGGATTAATATTATAAACCCAAGAGATTATAATCCCAATGGAATAATACTAAACCAATGGATTAATATTATAAACCCAAGAGATTAATATTATAAAATAAAGAGATTAATGAACCCTAGGGATCAATATTATAAACTCAAGGGAATAATATTACAACCTAGAGTTTAAGAAACCCCAGGGATTAATATTATAAACCGAAGGGATTAATATTAAAAACCCTCAGGGTGAATATTATAGACCTGATGGATTATTAATATTATAAACCCAAGGGAACAATAAATGAAATCGAGATTAATATTAAAAACTCAAACGATTAATATTATAAACCCTTGGGATTAATACTATAAATCGAAGGGATTAATAAACCCAACCTATTTTTAATATTATAAACCCAAGGGATTATAAACCTATGGGATTAATATTATAAACCCTAGGATTAATATTAAACGGTAGGAATTTAAACCTTAAGATTAATACTTTAAGTCTAAGGGATTAGAAACATTGTGAAAATGATTGTTATATTAAGTAATTTTGTAAACAGTGGGATTAATATTAAACCCTAAGATTAATATTGTAAACCTTATTATTATAAACACTAATATTATAAATTATAAACACAATATTAAACCTTAATATTATAAACCCCATATAAAAAATCCTTACTATTAAAAATTTAATATTAAACAACATTTTTTTAATGTGACAATGTGACGTTGAATAAATTGCAATGAAGTGTAACATTGTGACAATGATTGTGAGATTGATTGTTGTATTCAGACAATTTTGTCACAATGTGATGTTTCATAGATTTTTGTACCATTCGAATGTGACGTTGTTAAACCCTAATATAAAACCCTAACATTATAAAACCTAATATAATAAACCCTAAAATTAATATTATAAACTCTAATTTTAAACCCTGCTATTATAAATTATAAACCGAATATTAAATCCTAATATTATAAGCTAAATTGATTAATATTAAAACCCAAGAGACTAATATTAAAAACCCAAGGAATAAATATTATAAACACAACATTAAACCTTAATATTATAAATTCAGTATTAAAAAGATTATAAACCTAATATTAAACCCCAATTTTGTAATGTAACAATGCGACGTTGAATAAATTGCAATGCAATGTGAAATTGACAACGATTGTCGTATAGATTAATATTATAAACCTTCTCGATTAATATTATAAAATGAAGAGGTTATAAACCCAAGATATTAATATTTTAAATCCAAAAGATTAATAAACTCAACGGATTAATATCAAAAAACCAAATAATTAATATTATAAACTCTTGAAATTAATATTGTAAACCAAAAAGACTATTAATATTATGAAAGTAAGAAATTAATATTATAAATCCAAAAAAATGAATAAATCAACTATCAAACCATGTTCTCCAATTATACCACTACTCCACTCCTTCCACTTTGACTCCTTTTACATCGAAAGATGCTTAGACCCCGACATTGTACATCCATCCCTTTTACATCCGGAGATGCTTAGGTCCCGACATTGTACATCCATCCATGGATACCAAACATTTTGTTTTGTGGGACGCCATTAAAAGGGAATATATAATATCGAAAGTATGGTGAGCCAAACAACCATAACATGAGTTTTGGACACATATTAGTGAATGTCTCAATGCATTGTTCGTTGTGTTTTTAGGTTAGGTGAGTAGTCTATTTTCCATGGGTGAGGAGAAGGATAAAGATTGTGGAAAGATGATGGGATTCGACGATCCCATCATGGTGATCAAGGTACTCCGTATTTGGTGATTCTTAGCTGCAATCCCATTTATGTTGAATATTGTGGAAGGAAATGAACTCTCATTGGATCCATTTGACCTCCACCCAACTACACATGTGAAGAACTTTGACTTATGTGAACACGACATAAGTAGACGCATCATAACCAGTGAGTAGACGTATCATAACCAGTGAGTAATGTACCATAACCGATATGATATTATAATATGCATTTACGTACATAAACTTTGAGTTGGAGGTAGGAAGATGATTAATGTAGGTGTTTCAAAACATGTTTAAAAAATCTTATATGTAGATTTTCTCGATTAATACCCTTAGTTTATTTTAGTGGTGTATGTTTATTTGTACCCACAAGTGCTTCTAGGACTTTGTATTAGATTATAGATATTATTGGATAATATAAATATTACATATAGTGGATGATGGGAGTTGATATTAGTATTACTCATTTTAATATTAATAAAATATTATAATTATAATTTTAAGAAAAGTAAATATTTTGAAAATTATTTCTTAAAATGTTTGATAAATCTAGAATTGATATGGAGATATGTTGATTCATTATCAATTACATGTCACTCATTGTAAGACATATCACTCATCAAAATTATTATTAGTTGCAACCTTATCTATATTTTTTTTGTCATTTTGTTATTGATTAAATTGTTGTATATTATGGTTTTAGTTCTAGTTTCAAGGATGATGTTTATTCTAGTTCTGACTTGAAGTATAATGTTATAGTCCTAGTGGGCTCAACCGTTGCACTAATCATTTGCAAATGGTGACTTTTCAATATGCTATACACATATGTGTGCAATTTTGAATTACAATCATGTATTGTGTTATATAAATAATTACATCATTATATGCTACTCACATTTTGTAACATACCCTCGCACCCAGTTAGGTTATTCTCGAGTCGTTTAAGGGGTTACATTAAAACTAACCCGACCTCCATGGTCCCATTATGAAGATGAGGTTACAAAATACCTCTTTCTCCATCGTCATCGAAACTCAAAATAAATTCCACCATCGCATTTGCCTTGTCTACAACTTTATGATGATATAAATTTTACCTCAATTTGACGTAGGTATTGAAAGTTATACAATTTCAAAATTTGGGCCCTTTGAACCTTACGAGATCAGCATGCCTACTGCATGGCGCTACCGAATGGCATACATGGCTTTTCCATGTCACTCATAATCCAACGTGGCTCCACCATATTGACGTGTCCAGTGCCATAACGCCATCTTTGGAAAATACCCTTTTTAACCTCCATGAAACGACAACAGTTTTTCATGTTACGTAGCACAAAAGATTCGCGTTCCATGACTTCAGTCTACTACGACTCCCATTACAATAAACATTGAAAAAATTTGTCGGGGGTTTGCGGACTGTGATGACATGGCCTCAATCACATAAAATCCACGCTGGTTCCACATATCACATCCAGACTGTGTGTCACCACATACTACTTGCCATGTGCCACACCATGTTGTTGACTTATCCATGTCACTTGGTTCCCTTTCTCGTTGTTGATGTCATGATAATGTTAGGGTGATGTCACCCTACCACATGGCATCCACTAATGGTGCCATGTGTCACCCAAAAATGGACCCTTTGGCTATCCAATAAGGTCGATTCCCTCTGCCATGTGTAATAGGTCCCTATTACACCAAAAAAAAAAAAAAAATTATCTCTTGCATATAATTTCTTACCACCTACTAACTCTTGATTCACTCATTTTCAGGTTGGTTTTTATTTATTGACTTTTCTCAAGCTCATATTTTCTTAACCATTAAATGGTGTCTGGTGTTATGATATGAACATTCATTATTTGTAATTCAGTGGAAGCAAAGATCCACGCTTTTCATTACCATGTTGTAAGAGAATGTGCTACCCATTTGTATACTATTACCCTATATCAATTAAGCTATGATCGATTCTAAGGTTTTTGTGTCGGTGGTATTGGCACATAGGTGGAGGTAAGCATGATAGGGTAAATTATTTATGAATTTAAAACACGCCTAATATGGTGTACTTATATACCTACTTTCATTGCGAAGTTATGTTGTTGCGAGGGTTTGGGGTCGATAACACCCTAACTTCATTGGAGGTTTGGTAAATGTTTGTTTAATTATATCATATCGATTTGATACCACCTTAACCTTGAGTCATTGATTAATAATTTTTAATTTAATTAAACCCAAATTGTGACCATGATGGGCATCACCTTGAATCCTACGCTAAATTGTTTATTGCCACATAATCCAGGACCTTGTGAAGTTCAAATGGCCTGCAATATTTCTACCTCATCCACGATGGGCTTTGTTCATAGACCAACAGACGATAGATATGAATCATACCCTCCTTACCCTAGCAACGAGATGAAACATATGAGTCATTTGGAACATCCTCCTTTGTTTCCTCTGCGTGTTCAACTTTTGTAGTTCCACCATCAGAATGGGAGGATGCTAACACTTGGTTCTTCTTTACCGTTACTATGGCATTCACCTCAGGACCTTACCTTCTACTTGGTGTTGGTTACAAGCAAGTTCTTTTTTTTCCTGAAGCAAGAGTCGTACCTTCCATTTAATTGAATCGGAAAAACAAATTACATAAAATACAACAGTCCCAAAGGATCTGTGGGCCATAGAAATAACTATCCACTAAAAGCCTAGGGCACCGAGATAAAGGCTTAAAAACTGAGCGAAGGGCTCGCAAACATAACCACAAAACCCTCGAAAGACAAACAAAAGCCGAGACCATTCGACCCATCGTCATAGATCTGATGGATATGGCTAATATCGGGGCGCAAACAAGCAAACACTTTAAAAAAAGAATCGGACCCAATGAGGAAATAGGGACCACTCTATAAGGATTTCGGGTCCGAATGGTGGGATAACCCTCAAGCACGTAGTCCACCTAAAATCCACCGATTCCCACCTTGAAGTGAAACAAGCACGGAAGATAACACCTCAGCCAGACTTGCCTACTTTCCTTAACAGTCAATTCTCCTCGCCAGATCCAACAGCGGAGGATAATATCACAAGACCTAAAAAAATGGAGAATTGCCACACAATAACCAACTTGGACCCACCAACATGCTCGCCTATTCTTGACTGTGGATTCACCTCGCTTGATCCAACGGCTGAGGATCATATCGAACGAGCCAAAAGAACTGATAATTACCTCACGATGAGGGCGATATTCTCTCCCCTCCCTTGGACACATGTCGCTTGGTGAGTGGAATCGCTCCCAACTCCGAAATACCTCTCCCGGCTTGAAGGGCATGGGAAAAACTAGAAACCACCCGAGAGTGGTATTGCCACCACAGAAAGTAATGCCTGGGTTTTGATTCTGCCGAGAAAGCTTGGACTCCGACCCCTCGCGCCATCCCATCTCCTCCGGTGCATGTACCAAAGGGAGATGAAAATCCATCCGTCCAGCCATCCATCCGAGAAACATTGTCTACCGAGCAACTTCCACCTGAGACTTCTGGGATTGCACTTACCTGGGTTGAGGAGGCCGACAGTGACCTGCATCCCAAATATTACCTCACTTCTGAAATAACACTTCATAATGAATCCAAATCAACTAGACCCCATCTCTGTGGCTCTGTTTCGAAACACCATTCTGTCCTCATCCGCCTGATCGTGACAATGCTCCCTTAATCTATTCTGAGGCATCTCTTGCCAACTTAGCTTGACCCTGCTTTTGGTGTAGAGCACCCCTTGATTGGCCAGAATGTCTGCCAATTTATTAGCCATCCTTCACACATGAGTAAAACTCACGGTACGTAAGCACATGAGGTGAAACTAAATCCTTTGAAAGACCTGAAGCAACCTCTAGTGTTTTGAGACTTTTTCTGGCTCCGTGCCACAGCTGATTCTCTTGACCGAGTTAATGATTAACTCAGAATCAGCTTCAATTATTATATTCTGGAGATTATCCTACTTCAGGAATTCTAAACATTGCTCAAGTGCCATTAATTCCACCATATTGTTAGTAGCTCTTCCCAAATGGCAGTGGAAAATAAAAAGGATGCAGCCATTTTCATCCCTTAACACCCCTCCAAAACCAGCAATACCCGGATTGCCTTTTGAGGCCCCATCTATGTTGTATTTCAAAAAACCCTGAGGGGAAGGATGCCAATGATCTTGCTTTATGTCTAGTTTCATTACCTTCCTATCCAAGCCGTGTGGCATAAGCCCCTACATACCCAGCTAAAGAAGTATATGCATTTCAACTTCTGAAGGTGGATTCTTTGGGGAGGTTCGCACTAAAGTACCTACCGTCTCCTTGAGCTGTCTTAAGATCTGCTCAAAAATGCGCTGGGAGGAACTTTTTTCATTTTTGAAGATTCTGTTGTTCCTTTCTTTCTATACATTCCATATTATGAAGCTTGGTGTTAAAGTCCAAGTTGTATGAAGAAATTCATAATCAAAGAAGTTTCTTCTCCAGTTATTTAGGGTATTGATAATGCTTCCTTTGTCCCTGTTTGTCTGTTAGAAAATTGTGGCAAAAGTATCCCACAACTTGGAGGTGAAAATTCAATTGTTGAGAAGGTGCTCCATTGTTTCCTCTTGGGCTTCACAGAGCTGGCATCTAGAAGGTCCCAGAACACCCCTCTTCCGAATGTTTTCCTAAGTCAGAATTTTCTTATGATGTACCAGCCACATGAAGAGTTTGATCTTCATCCATCCTTGATGCCTCCATAGCTTCTGCGAAACCCTGTCTGGTACATTGGAGTTCAACTCAACGATTATGCACTTTGCCTCCTTAAGATTGAAAGTACCTTCATTATTGTTGCCCCGTCTAAGTTGGTCATGCCCCCCCGTAACTAAAATTTTCCTTTGGTCCAACATTTTCATAAGAGCCTCATCCTTTGTTTTCAAGGGGCTATCATCCCTGTAGTCTATATTCTTCTAGGTTCTCCATTTTCCTTCACTATTGGTTTGATCCCAAAAATCTTTTACCCTAAGTAACCCTTTGGTATCAGTTTCTTTCTTGAGGTCCAGAAAGTCCTCTCTTAATAGTGTAGGTTCTTGTTGCCATTTATCCTCCCAAAACAAAGCAAGATCTCCCTCTATGATTTCCCAGAAGCTATTTTTTTGTACTAAGCTTCTATTCTCCCAAGCCTTATTCCAGATGTGGGAGCCTTTAATGATGCTAGTAATCCTTATGTGATCATTATCTTACTAAGTGCTGGCCTATTTTTCTTTCCAGATACTAGCCCACTGAGCCTTTGGATCTTTTACCCAACACCACCATAATTTTGCCCCTAAAACTTTGCTTAGTACTTCCAGATCATCCAATCCAAGACCCCCATGGTTTTTAGGCTTGCAAATCTTATCCCAAGTTACCAAGGCCAATTTCATTCTCTCCTCCCCCTTACCCGAAAGAAAGTTTGTTTGAATGGTTCTAAATTGTTGCAAAACTCCTTTTGGAGCTGGAAGGGCTGATAGCATGAAGACAGGGATTGATTGAAGTACAACTTTTGTAAGCACCTACCAGCCAAGTTTAAAGATCTAATAGTCCATTTCCTAATTTTATCCTGCATCTTATTAATCACCGGTTCCCAAATGCTCTTGTGCAAAGGTTTAATAGTTAGAGGAACTCTCAAGTATTTGGAAGGAAGGACATCCCTTCGAAAGCCCAGAATTTTGGAGATATTTCTTTGAATAGCAATATTAGTATTAATGAAAAAAATATTAGATTTGGAGAGATTAACTTCCATACCTGTAGCCATGGCAAAGTCACACAAGATTTGTTTATAAGCTACTGCTTCTCTGACCGTGGGGATTCCCTGCAACATAGTATCATCAACAAATTGTTGATGGGTCAAAGCCTGTCTAGTCTCAAAAAGTTGGAGACCCTTGATTTAACCAACTTCTTTCGCATGCTTGATAGATCGACCAAGTCCTTCCATCATGAGGATAAAGAGAAAGGGAGAGAGCAGATCTCCCTGCCTGAGGCCTCTTGAAGGAGTAAAAGTCTTGGAAGGAGAACCATTAACCAGAATTGAAAAGCTAGAAGAAGTTACTAGGGCCATAACCCATCTTACCCAGTTATGGTCAAATCCGAAGGCTATAAGGACCTTCTTGATATAGGTCCAATTCAACTTATCGTATGCTTTGGTGAGGTCCAATTGCATAATCATTCCGGCCTTCCTATTGCTTAACAATGAATGCACCACCTCATGCGCTTGAGTGATATTATTGAGAATTTGTCTGCCCTCCACAGAGCCTGATTGCTCCACAAAAACTAGAGTAGGCTGAAGGGGTTTGAGTCTATTGGCCACAACTTTGGATATTATCTTGTACACCACATTACACAAAGCTATGGGTCTAAACCTATCTGGAGTCTGAGCATTGTCTTGTTTGGGGATCAAGGAGATGAAGAAAGTATTGAGCACCTTCAAGATGGTTCTATTCATCCTGGAATCCTCCACTACATTCAGAATATCTTGTTTAACAATGTTCTAGAAAGCTTTAAAGAAATCCACATTGAAACCATCCATGCCTGGCACTTTCCCATTCTGCATATCTTTGATGACCTCGCTAACCTCCTCTTCATGACTGGTCTGTTAATATTGAAATTATCCTTTCTTGTTACAAGCCTAGGTATATGCCTTGTTAAGTCCCTGATAAAATGATCTCTGTCTGAAATGGGTTCCTTTGCTATACCTTGAAAGTGTTGAACTAACACAATTTCTATATCTTCATGGGAATTAAGTAAATGACCTCCCTCGTCCTTGATCGAAGAGATCCTATTATGAGATCTATTTTCCATGGTGGATTTGTGGAAAAATCTAGTGTTTCGCTCCCCTTCTTTTAGCCATTGAACTCTAGATTTTTGCCTCCAAAATATCTCCTCTTGTTTACATAAATTCTCCCAGTCTTAATGATGTTTTGTGACTTTATCATTTCTAACTTTATCAAAGCCATCTGTGATAAGGGCTTGATTGAGTTCCTGCAATTTGTCTTCAACAACTTTTTTCATTTCAAAAATATTGCCGAATTCATTCTTATTCTAGTCTTTAAGTCTGAGTTTGATGTGCTTTAGTCTTTTGTGAAGCATAAACATTCTTGTACCCTAAATATGCAGATCTTTTGTCCACCATTTTGTAATGTTGTTGATGAAATCTGGGTGGGTGAGCCAAATATTCTCAAATCTAAAAGGTCTGTTCTTTTTGGTACCAATGCCTTGAACCTCAAGCTGTACAGGCCAATGGTCTGAGCCTCCAAAGGGGAGAATTCTCACTATCATTTCCTTGTCATTGAGCATAAGGTCCTCTTAGAATATGAATCTGTCTAACTTTGAGGCTACTTGATACTCTCCTCCTCTTTTATTGTTCTAATTAAAGAGGCCATTACTCATATCAGTGTCAACTAGCTTCATATTATCTATAAAAGTTTGAAATGCTATAGTGTCTTTGCTTAAAGTTCTGGTCCCCCCTTTTTTCTCCGAAAGTGATTTGATCATGTTGAAGTCCCCACCCATGATCCATGGTACTCCTACATGTCTATCTCTTAGCTCCACAAGAGAGTCTAGAAACATGAGTTTACCATCCAATCTTTGGGGGCCATAAACATTCGTGACTAGATAAGTATCCCTATCTCCCACAGGCTGAATAACCACTGATAAATAATTCCTAGATGCCTTAGCATTTATTATGCCAATCTTTTGGGGGTTCTAAAGAGTGAGTATGCCTCCTGTAGTATTATCTGCTTTGACTTCTAGAAACTCAAATTTATTGAACCAATTGCTGTGAATTTCTTTTATTTTTTGAATGGAACATTTAGTTTCCCAGATAAAGATCATATCCAAAGCTTCTTGTTTCATTCTATTGTTGAGTATTCTTTGTTTTCTTTTAGTACCTAGACCTATGATATTCCAAGATGTGAACATCATTATTAAAGAATTGTAAAGGAGTAGCTAGTTAGGTCTTTCCTCTTACCTGAATCTACCATTAGCTTTCCACATTCCATCAATAACTCATTTTTCCTTTTCCTGCCTCTTTTCTTTCCTGGGCTTCTAGGAGCTAATCCTGGTATAGTTTTCATAGTTTTCACACCTTCATTGCCCTGCATTTAATTGTTTCTTTACCTTTCCAGCCCTTTAGACTGAGTTTTCCATAGGAACAACTATTGTAGTCTATTGAACTATTCTTGAGGTAGTGAGTCTACCCCTCCCATGGTCCCCTGTTTCAAGAACCCTTCCAGATCTAGGTGTTCTCTATCAAGAATCTCCTGTATTTCATGATCCTCCATTTCCATCTCACTCTGGGTCATTTCTTGGTCCATTTCTAGTTCTCCATCGCTCAGCATAGTCTCTTTCTGTTTATTAATATCCATTGTTTGTGCACTACCTTCTTCTTTCTCCTTCTCCCCTGGGCTTCCTTCCATCACCTGATCTCCTTTTGTTATCTCCTCCTCCTCTTCGAGTACTTGGAACCTGTTTAGACTGGCTCGTTGCCCTTCTATTTGATGTTGCATTAGCCCCCTTTTGCCCCCTTTTCCTTTATATCCCACTTTGTGAAACCTTTCAGTATCTTTCATTGTGGTAGATTTACTTTTGTTCTCTATTTTACTGAGACGCCAGTCTCTAAATAGGTGCCCATGCTCATGGAACCTGAGACATCTAAAAGGAATATGTTCGTAATCTATTGTTTGCACCCATTCTTCATCAAAAACTTCCAAGATGACCTCATCCGGTAGAGCTCCAGAGAGACCCATCTCCACACATATTCGTGTTAAGGAAGTATATTTTCCCCTTCTGGTGGCCTCAGAAGCTTTGACAAAACGCCCTAATTTGTTTCCTATGGCAGATAACGATTCCGTTTGCCAGTAATCAAGAGGTAGGGAGTATAGTCTTACCCATACTAGGACTGAAGTGAATGTCTCTCGCTCTGGGACAAAATTCATCATCCACGGCCGCATGGAGAGGCCTATTGCTGCATAGAAGTAGGGCCCTCCTTCAGAAACTCTGTCTTTGTCCTCAATATTTTTGAAGACCACAGTGAAGAAACCCTTTGACCCAAGATGTAGGTCAATGCTTCCTTTTGGTTTCCAGTGGTATTTAATCCACGCTTGTCGTGCCTTTTCAGTGGGCCATAATCCCATGAATTTACAAATGATAGCATAGGTCTGCATGTGGTCCCTCTACGCCTACAGAGCAGGATCATTTAAAACTACTCTAGGTGTAACCTCAGACTTGGGTTTACATGGCCCATTTTGCGCTTTGTTTTCTGCTCGTTGTTTCTTGTCTTTTTCCTCATTTTATTTTGTTCCATTGTCCTCCCTTGTTTTGGGTAAATCCTGATCCTCTTCCATGTTCCTTTTCCCTTCTCCTGAAGGACCTCTGGTAGTTTCTATTGGTTTCTTACCTCGGCTGGCCACAGCCTGCTTGGAGGAGGGAGTGGAGCTCCCCCATTTATGCCCCTCCATGGAGTACAACACTTGCAAAAGCTTGAAACCCTAGCTCTTCGTCTTCATGTCTCCTGTCAATCAATCCTTCTCCTAGCCATCATTACAAGCAAGTTCTTTCATTCTAAGTTATATTTTTTTCTGTGTTCATCTCTCTCTAGATTGAAGTACTTACCTAGTTCTTTGTCTCGCATGTATGACATAGGAAGTTTGAAGAGTACTTGTCCTCTTTGATTTCCATTCCAATGCTACTAGCTTGGTCCTACATATAGGATCCAGCAGGTATGATATTTACTAACGAAACTTCATGAAAATCGTCTCTTTTGGTTTCCTTGTGTTCCCTCTTTTGTTTTCCCTTCTAACCTCTTTTCCTTTTGTTTTTTTTTCTTTTCTTGTAATGATAGGTATACTCCATAGCACTATCTTTGGAACATGGCTTTTGTTTCAATTTATTCAGTGTGACACATATCCTCATTTAATTATTTTGCTTCATAGCGTATTCTTTTTTTTCATTTCAATCATTCTCTAATCTTATAGAGTGGTAACCTAGATTTTTCTTTATTCTTTTTGCGCCATTCTTCGAAGGAGGAAGTGACTTAGCTTCAGGGGTTTCGATCGGAAAGTCTCTAACCATATGTATGACTCATTTTTTGGAGGGTTTGTTTGACAACATTAATTGGTCATATTGTGTTCTCTAACTGTTCTTCTTCTAGTTGAAGAATAGTTAATATTCTTCTCTAACTATTCTTCTTCCAAAGTCTAGCGTTTCATTCTTATTGTATTCTGATACCTATGGTATTTAATATATTATCTGAAGAATGAGAACAATATTAAATCTCTTACAAGATATCTATGGTTTATGGTTGTAAAATTAATTCGTTATGTTACTTTCCTTTGTGAGTTTCACTCGTTTATTTGTAGATTTTACTATCAAATAATCTCGAGAATGTATTTTTTTTTTCTTTTCTTTTTTTCTCTTTTAAGATATACACATATCTATTATAGTTATTTCCTATACAGTATTTTATTCCTAGTACTCTGTAATTGGGCGATGCATGATATGCTATGTGACAAGAATACTTCTGCTCCCAAAATATCATGAGTTGATTTGTATCTTCTAACCCCATTGTACTAAATTTACTTTACCTATTGTTTTCTTACAGACCACCCTAACCTCGTTGCCATTGAATTTGTCAACTTTGTGTTATTCCAAAACTAATTTTGGGTTCACGAGAGTGATATCCTTCCTTTTTTTCCAGAATTTTCTTATGACATACTTTTTTTGTAGTTATTTATGACTTAGGTTCTAGATATAATGCTTGAGGACACTACTATTATCTTGTCTAAGAGCTTTGTCAATGACCACACATTCAAAAATAGTGTTTTGTCATTCTTCCTATTCTAACTATGGACAAACTACGTATTCCTGCTCAAGTCGGGACCTCGACCATTAGGGTCAACCAAAACGATATAGAAAATTACGAGTTATACTAATAAAATATTCAAAGAAAAACATGAGTATATCCATACTCCATCACTTTGAAATACTCATTATAGTCAATCCACTGCAAGAATATAATGTTGGTCATGCCTATATAATAGCAACAAAACTAGATATTGAAAATAACCAAAATAATACAATAGCCCAGCATGTATTAGCTATATTCATTTATGCAACCAGAACCAAACTCTTCATCTTACAACCATTAAATTCATAAAAACAACTTTCTAAAAATGACTACCGACAAATATAACATTTCTACATTCAAATAATCTAATCGTAGATTCTGTTGGAACAAACTTGGAAAAGTCATTGTTCCACCCAACCATGACCCATCACCCCTAGTTCCCCTTGAGCTGAGATCTCATTGCCATCGAATCAGCCACTGCCCCCACCACCCCCCCACCCTTGTGATTCTAGTCAAGGTATTTTATGCCTTACTTCCCTACCATATTTTTCCTTAGTGGCGTCCCAAATTGTATGGTCCGCTAACCCCAATAACCTAGCCTTGTTTTTATATTTATAAAAGGTATCTTCCTCTTTTTCTTTAAATCCCGCCTTTTTCTCCCGTGGTACTTTATTCACCCATACTCAGTGTTTTTTTTTCCTATATTGAGTGATTTAATAGATTCTCTCTCTAATTGTATTAAATATGCTTTATCAAACCCTAGGTATTTTTAGGAGTGATTTAAAAGAAGGTTTGCCTTAATTTTATTCGTCAACCTTGGTTTATGGATCTTGGATGTAATCTCTTTGCTCCAATGTTCTTTCCCAAGTAATTTCCAGTCCTATCCATTTTCATTAGTAAGATTTATTATTACATCACCAAATTTTATTGTTTATTTTAAGTCTAATTCATCATGGCTTTTTAACCATTGCCACTAAAAATAATTTGATATAAATATATATTTACATGGAAACAAAGGGGTATTACATATTCATAATATTTTTAAATTAACACCGTCCTCGGTGTTCATTGTTCCATCACTTCTGAAGATAAAATTGGGATGCATCCTGCCTTTCATTACCACTTTGTATTTTTTTTGGGCCACTAATTTGTCATTATTATTATCACTTTTTAACGTCTATTTCATCCATTTCTACCATTCTTTATCATGTTATTTATCATAATCTAACATACACTTCCATTTTATAGTTATTTATGCTCTTGTGAGAAAATAATATTTTTTCTCCTTTATTTTTAATAAATTGATGATTATTATGCATGATTTTTCTAATGATGTTTTATTAATGATTTTTTTATAACATCACTCATTATTTTAGCCTCCAAGATCTCTTCCAGATTGCAAATTTGATCTCCAACTCATAATCAAATATTCCAACTCAGAAATTCGTTGGGATAAAAAGTGACAGTTTTGCATTGGACGTTTTGGGAAAATGAAGATGAATCTTGAAAATCCAAGACATGGGTTTTGTGCAGAGCGGACCAGATTAGTTTTCCCTTGTGCACTTTTCTACAATTCGGTTTGGATTGAGAGAAATAAAAGGTTCTTCGAAGGTCATTTTTGCAGATTTGTTGTTGCGATCGTTTTCCAAATTCTTCCAATTGCAATACCAGATTCGACTTGTTCCAGCTGAATCATGATGGAGAGATATTTCAGATCTGATCTTGCTGATCAATTTGTTTTGGACAATCCAAATTTTTAATGGAAATCAGTTTGAAATCATTTTAGTTGTAATTTCCCTTTGCTCTCTGTGTATTTAAATGAAAACAAAGATCAAAGAGGAAAAGGGAATAATTGTGGAATTTGAGGCAAAGATAAGAACTTCATTATGTTGTAATTCTTTCTTAGAGATATTTTAATGAAGGAAATTATCCATTGAGTTCTACATCTATTACTTGTAATCTGATTTGAAGTATTTTTCAAGGCATAATTAACTCTTGGGAAGTTGGAGCCACCACCTTGAACGAGGTGTTGCCTTGAACATATACAGTAGTTTAGTTGTGTTCTTGCTTCTTTGAATTTCAATTGTTGTTCTTTAAAGTAAATTTCCTTTTATTCAAGTAATTTGTTGATTGCTGCATTTTTCAAATTTGTTGTTTCCTGTAATTTCTAGATTTCATTTATTTTGTTGTTCTAGAATAGCATTTGAATTATGTTGAGTGTAATAGATTAAATTTCTAATTTTGTAAGGTATATTTTAATTCAGTATTGATTTAATTCATGTGATTATCATAATTCTTTTCTTGTCATTTACTTTGTGCTGTTTAATTTAGTATTTTTTTTCAAATCTTACATTTTATTTCTTGTCAAATGAGCTTGATGGTGTAGAACACAATCATGTAGAGTCAATGTTAGTTGTTGGTATTTTCATGCATATATTTTGCCGATTGCCTCGAAATAAAAATATGCTCCTCGGGTTGATAATTAATGTCCAGGTGATTAGTTGTGTTTTTATTTATCAATTAATTTTCCCAACACTCTTCAGTACCAAGTGTTTCCAGTTCACTTTTTTTTTTTTTTTTGGAGCGATGGCTCAATTTTGAAGCACATACAATGTTATATTCATTTAGTGCTCTTTCCCTAACATGTTTCCATACATGCTAAATATGTGCTTTATGCATTTCACCTGCACCCAACAACACTATTCATATGCATCCAAACTAGGTTACATATCAACATAGCATCATAATAATTACCACATATCCTTTTTGTAGCTATACCTAGTGACATGGACATTATTCAATGCAAATTTCAAATTATGAAATTTTCCACTTCTCCTTTCATATTTTTTTCAAGAAGGAAAAAATAGTTAATGAACTACTCACATCATCTTATCTGATGTTGTTATTGTGATATCAATGTATTAAATATGCATCTGTCACTCAGGCTTATGTATAAGACAACCTACTTCATCAACCACCTCTATGGTTATATTTTTCCATTTTCGTTTTGAAGTGGACATAGTCAAGTCGATTCTTATGGTTCTGTTACTTATTTCCATCCCCTTCCATAAACTGATAGAACTGTGAGGACATAAATAAGGAATTTTACACCTTATCCACTATTTCCTTTTCACTCACTCCCTTGAGTTTTTCTTGTTTACCTGCACCATTCATCCATTTTAATCTTAATATTTTGCTACTCTGTTAAGCTACTCTCAACATTCTTATCAAGCTTCCTAACCCAGTCGCATCGTTGCAATCCACCATGCTATAGTCATTTTTGGTTCAATACTCATCCAATTTTTCAATTTCTTACTGAAACCACAATACTTATTTCTAATCCCCCAAAGGGGTTTTTTTTTTTAATTTTCCCTGAGGCCATTATATATTTAAAATTGATGCCCAATAAAGGACTTCTTCACCCTTCTTATGGTCCATTCAATTTCACTTTAGAGACATCATGTTTTCAGTCCTGCGTTTAGTTTGGGTCCATTTTACCCTTTTTCATTTATGTGTATAGCTGATGGTTTCTTCATCATTTTTGCATTCTCTTTACGTGTCTCCATGTTTTTTTTATTTTCTTGGGAACTTATTATACTGATATTACAATTATTCTCAACTTGATAGTTTGTAATTGGTCTATATACCTTCTTATTTTTAGGAGTGATTTATACAATAACCACCATTTGTGGTGATATTATATCTTGTCCTGTGTATCTACCACCTATTCAGTAAATTCTTCACGCATGTGTTTGTTCATATTTCCGTAGGGTCTCCTCTTGCCAAATAATTTTCTTGGTTGCAAATTCTTTGTATTATGCTCCATATATTCTTATTATTATAACATCATGGAATTATTTTGTTAGGTAGTGCTTCCTTCTTTTACTAGCAAGAATAGGATGCCCAGGATTATGATTTCCCTATTCGACTTTTCATGTTTGTTTGTTTCTATTACTGGTTGCATGAGCTTAGATATTGGCCAATAAATATTTGAAATATGTTGGTGTACTCAAATTGGAGTAAATGCATACCTATGTTTCTCTTCATCCTCTATTTAATTCTTTCTTTTTTTTTGCTGAAGCAAGTGTCGATCCTTCTATTGCATTAATCGGAAAAATAGTTTACAATAAATACAAGTATCTCCCCGACGCCCAGGAGACAGAAAAAATTAGTGAAAAAGCCCCTAGGGCAAAACTTCTTAGCTTTACAAAATAAAAACATTTAACCCAAGAAATATAAACCACAAATGCCTATTGGTCATCAGAAATCCCACGAAGACTCCCGCCCAACCCTCGGAAGTGCCCCAATGATCTAGGCCATTCAATTCCGCAATCAAACCAATGGCCGAGGTTGACATCGCTCTGACAAGACGACCAAAGTTTAACGAACCAAACCTTCAAGCTGCATGAATAAACTTGACCATTGATCTATTCTGCTAGATCCTACGGTGGAGAATTATATCGCACCGAACAAGTTGACCCCACGATAGTGTGCGATGAAGGGCAGTTTCCCAAACCGTCTCCCTGCCATGCGTCAAATGCTGATTGTGATCGCTACAAAATCGCAAATACTGCTTCCCGACTTAGAGCGGTGCGATCATCCGAAAACCACTTGGGAAGCGGTTTTTCTCTCCGAATCCCAAAAATCAGATTAATCCGGCTGCCGGAAGAACCAGGATTCCTCCCACGCCTGCTTTTCCTTCTCACCTGAACCTGGAACCTAGAAAGGAAGAGAGATGCTCCATTAATGAGGGAACTATGATGACCGTGAATAGTGATTTCCATCTCACTGACTCCGAGAATTTTAGCGTCCATTCGTATTTTGCCCCCCACCGAAGACCTGATTGCCCGATACTGATAAAGCATACCAAGGATAAAACTTAAGAGCTTGCCTCATTGGCTTTGTGTCTGAACAATCTCCTATCCTCTTCCGCCTGTTCAAAGAAAAGAGTCCTAAGTCTGCTTTGGCTCAACTCTTTCCACTCCAACGAAACCTTATCCTCTATACAGCTGAGCCCCTGGTTTGCAAGAAGATCTGCCAACTTATTGGAATTTTTGCGAACATGATGGAAACTACCAGTATGGAGGTTTTGTAGATAACCCTGAATTCTTCAGAAAACCTAGATTGTTTCTAGTGATTGGAGACTTTTTCCAGCGTTCTTCCACTATTTATTCTTTTCACTGAGTTAATGATTAACTCAGAGTCCTCTTTTATTATCACATTGCAATAGTTATTTTGACTCAGAAGATCCAGACTCTACTCCATGGCCATTAGTTCCACCATGTTGTTGGTGGCTTTCCCTAGGTGACAATGGAATATGAAGATAATATTTCCCTCAGCATCCCTAAGGACTCCTCCATACCCAGCAGTTCCCGAGTTTCCTTTTGAAGCCCCATCAATGTTGTATTTCAAAAATCCTTCTGAGGGAGGATGCCAAAAATCCTTCTCCATGTCCATTGAAATAACCTTCCTATCTAGGCCTTGAGGAGTGAACCCCTGCATCCCCAGCTACCTAAGAACATTAGAATCCCTATCTGAGGGAGGGTTTTTACGGTAGTAGAAAACAGTGATTCTTACAGTCTCCTTAAGCTGTTTCAGGATTAACTCAAGTAGGCGGTGTGGGGGATTCTTTTCATCCTTAAATATTCTTTTATTTCTATCCTTCCAAATGTTCCAGATAATGAAACTTGGAGCAAGGGCCCAAGCTAAGTTGAGTAATTCATAATCCAAAAAATTTCCTCTCCAATTATTGAGGGTATTAATAATGCTACCTCTGTCCCTATCAGATTGTTGAAAGATGGTGGCAAAAGCGTCCCATAACCAGGAGGTGAAAATGCAGCTGTTGAGTAAATGCTCCATTGTTTCCTCTTGAGCCTCACAAAGTTGGCATCTTGAAGGCCCCAGAACATCCCTATTCCTGATTTTGTCCCAAGTCAAGATTTTCTTGTGGTATACCAACCACATAAAGAGTTTGATTTTCATCCACCCTTGGTGCCTCCAAAGGTTCTGCCAGATTTTGTCAGGAACTTGGGAATCCAGCTCAAGGAGAATGCTTTTTGCCTCCTTAAGATTAAAGGTGCCCTCTTTGTTATTGCTCCATCTTAGTTGGTCTTCCTATGCTCCACCATTTTCCTGAGGGTCTCTGCTTTTGTTTTCAAGGAATTGTTATTCTTGCAATCAATATTTCTCCATATTCTCCACTTATCTGTGTGCTGCGTATGGTCCCAGAAGTCTTTTACCTTAATTAATCCTTGGGAATCTGTTTCCTGTTTAAGGTTGAAGAAGTCAGCTTTTAATAGAATTGGCTCTTGTTGCCACCTATCTTCCCAAAAAAGAGCTAGATCTCCTTCTCTGATTTCCCAGAAACTATTCTCTTGCACTAGGCTTCTATTCTCCCAGGCTTTGTTCCAGATGTGTGAGCCCTTTATATTTCCTGACATTCTTATGAGATCCCTGGTTTGCCAGGAGCTTGCATATTTTTCTTTCCAGATATTTGCCCATTGGGTCTTAGGATTCTGAACCCAACACCACCATAGTTTGGCTCCTAAAACTTTACTGAGTATTTCCTGATCATCCAATCCTAGCCCTCCATGGTTTTTGGGTTTAAATTTTTTTTCCCAAGACACTAAGGCCCATTTTCTCCTTGTTTCCTCCTTACCCCAAAGGAAGTTTCTTTGGATATTTCTGAATTGCTGAAGGATTCCTTTTGGAGTTGGGAGGGCTGATAACATGAAAATAGGGATAGCTTGAAGAACAGCTTTTGTAAGAACCAACCTGCCAGCAAGATTTAAAGATCTGATGGTCCATTTACTGACTTTATCCTGCAACTTATTGATCAAGGGTTCCCAAATACTTTTGAGCAATGGTTTAGTAGTTAGAGGAACTCCCAAATATTTGGAGGGAAGGGAATCCCTTTGAAAGCCAAGAATTCTGGAGATATTTTTCTGAATAGCAATATTGGTATTGAAGAAAAAGATTTTTGATTTGGAGAGATTAGCTTCCGTACTTGAAGCTAAGGCAAAGAGATTCAGAATTCTTTTGTAGGCTGAAGATTCTTTGACTGTGGGGACACCCTAAAGCATGGTATCATATACAAATTTTTGGTGAGTTAGGGCCTGGACATTCTCAGTTAGTAGGAGACCCTTAATATTTCCTGTTACTTTAGCATGCTTTATTGACCGACCCAGTCCTTCCATCATAAGGATGAAAAGAAAGGGGGAGAGCGGATCTCCCTGTCTGAGGCCTCTTGAAGGACTGAAAATCTCTGAGGGAGAGCCATTAACCAAAATAGAAAAACTGGATGAAGTCACTAGTGCCATGACCCATCTGACCCAGTTGTGATCAAATCCAAAAGCAATAAGAACTTTTTTGATATAGGACCAGTTCACCTTGTCGTAAGCTTTGGCAATATCCAATTGCATGATCATACCTGCCTGCCTCTTGCTAGTTAATGAGTGTACCACCTCTTGAGCTTGAATAATGTTGTCCAGAATTTGTCTGCCTTCCACATATCCTAATTGTTCCCCTGAAACCAGAACAGGAAGTAAAGGTTTAAGTCTGTTAGCCACTACCTTGGATATTATCTTGTAGACCACATTGCATAGGGCTATGGGTCTGTATTTATCCGGTGTTTGTGCAATATCCTGTTTGGGGATTAAGGAGATGAAGGAGGTATTAAGCGCTTTCAGAATAGTTTTGTTCAACCTGGAGTCCTCCACTACCTGCAAAATGTCTTGTTTAACAATATTCCAGCAAGCTTTGAAAAAATCCACATTGAAACCATCTGGGCTTGGTGCTTTTCCATTCTGCATATCTTTGAGGACTTCACTAACCTCCTCTTATGTTACTGGCCTGTTAAGGTTGAAATTATCCTCTCTGGATACCAATTTTGGTATGTTACTAGTTACCTCCCTGATGAAGTACTCTCTATCTGAATTGTTCTCTCGAGTTATACCTTGGAAGTGCTGG
Organism: Pinus tabuliformis; assembly: GCA_031772625.1. Taxonomy (NCBI): domain Eukaryota; kingdom Viridiplantae; phylum Streptophyta; class Pinopsida; order Pinales; family Pinaceae; genus Pinus; species Pinus tabuliformis. The sequence goes on along the minus strand of CM062806.1, from coordinate 907,232,987 downwards.
ACTAGTACAGCTTCTATCGCTTCATGGGAAATATGAAGCTCCCCCTCCTCATTCTTGATCGAAGATATTCTGTTGTGAGCCCTATTGGCAATGGTGGATCTGTGAAAAAATTTGGTATTACACTCTCCCTCTTTGAGCCATTGAATTCTGGACTTTTGTCTCCAAAATATTTCCTCTTGTTTACATAGATTCTCCCACTCTTGTTGATGTTTATCCACTTGATCATTTATGGCTTTATCAAAGCCTTTCGTGATCAGAGCTTGGTTGAGAACCTGCATTTTGTTTTCAGATTTTTTTTCCACAAAAATATTGCCAAAATCCTTCTTGTTCCAATCTTTAAGTCGAAGTTTGATGTGCTTCAGTATTTTGTGAAGTAGGAACATTCTTGTCCCCTGTATCTGCAAATCTTCTGACCACCATTTCTCAATGTTGCTGAAGAAGTCTGGGTGGGACAGCCATATATTCTCAAATCTGAAAGGTTTGTTCCTAGGAGTTCCAATGCCCTTAATTTCCAATTGAACCGGCCAGTGATCTGAACCTCCAAAGGGGAGAACTCTCACTGTTACTTCCTTATCTGCTATCATAAGATCTTTTGAGATTAGAAATCTGTCTAACTTTGAGGCCACATGGGACTCTCCACCTCTTTTATTATTCCAAGTGTAGAGGCCAGTGTTCCTGTTTGTGTCAACTAGATTCATATCGTCTGAAAAGGTTTGAAATGCTAAAGAGTCTTTACTTAGAGCTCTGGTTCCCCCTTTTTTCTCTGAAAGAGATTTGATCATGTTGAAATCACCTCCCATGATCCAGGGTATCTCTGAATGTCTGTTCCTGAGATCCACAAGAGAGTCTAGAAACCTGAGTTTGTCATCTGTTCTCTGAGGTCCATAAACATTTGTGACCAGAAAGGTATCCCTGTCTCCTACTGGTTGGATCACTACTGATAAATAATTCCTGGAGGCCTCAGCATCTAAAATGTCAATTTTTTGGGGATTCCAAAGAGTGAGTATGCCCCCCGCTGTGTTCTCTGCTTTGACCTCTAGAAACTCGAATCTACTGAGCCACTTGCTATGAATTTGTCTTACTTTTTGAATGGAACATTTGGTTTCTTGGATGAAGATAATATCTGGCATATCTTGTTTCATTCTATTACTAAGCATTCTTTGCTTTCTCTTACTCCCTATACCTCTAATATTCCATGATGTAAACTTCATATTTAAAGGTTTGTGAAGGAATAGCTGGCTAGGTCTTTCATCTTACCTGAATCTATCATTAGCTTTCCACACTCCATCAAGAGTTCATTCTGCTTTTTCCGGCCTCTTTTCTTGCCTGGGTTTCTAGTAGCTAATCCCAGAGTCATTTTTATTGTTTTCACTCCTTTGTTGTCCTACCTGTCTATGAATTTTCCTTTTTCCAATGCATTAGCCTACATTTTCCATAAAAACAACTGTTGTATTCTATTGAGCTCTTCTTGAGGTAACGAATCTACTCCTCCCGTGGTTCCCTGAATCAAGAACCCTTCCAGATCTAGATTTTCTTTCTCAAGAATTTCCTGTAGTTCATGGTCCTCCAGGTCCATCTCATTCTGGGTCATTTCCTGATCCATCTCCAGTTCAACATCGCTCATTATAGCTTCTTTCTGGTAATCAATATCCTGTGTTTGTTCCCGGTGTTCCTCTTTCTCATTATTCACTGGACTTCCTTCCCTTGCTTGATCTTCTTTTGAGATCTCTTCATCCTCCTCAAGTACTTGGAATTTGTTTTGACTGATCTTTTGTCCTTCATCTTGATGTTGTTTTTGTCCTTTTTTGTCGCCTTTTCCTTGATTCACCACTTTCTGAAAGCTGTCTGATTCCTTCATTGTGTTGGTTTTTCTCTTGTTTACTACTTTACTTAGCAGAAAATCTCTGAAAAGGTGTCCATGTTCATGACATCTGCGACATCTGAATGGAATGTGCTCATAGTCTACTGTTTGCACCCATTCTTCATCAAATACTTCCAAGATCACCTCATCCAGTAGAGCTCCTGATAGATCCATTTCCACACATATTCTGGAAAAGGAAGTATATTTTCCCCTTCTTGTGGCTTCAGAAGCTTTAACAAAACGACCTAATTTGTTGCCTATGGCGGCCAATGATTCATTTTGCCAATAATCAAGAGGTAGAGAATAGAGCCTTACCCAGACCGGTACTGAAGTAAACGTTTCACGCTCTGGAACAAAATTCATCATCCATGGCTGCATGTAGAGTCCAGCTACTGCATAGAAGTAAGGCCCTCCTTCAAATACTCTATCCTTGTCTTCAATATTAGTGAACACCATAGTAAAGAAGCCCTTTGACCCAAGATGTAGGTCAATGTTGCCTTTAGGTTTCCAGTGGTATTTGATCCACGACTGTAAAGCTTTTTCAGTGGGCCATAATCCCATGAATTTATAGATGATTGCATACGTTCGCATGTGATCCCTGTGCGCCTGCAGAGCCGGATCATTTAAAATAACTCTGGGTGTGATTTCTGCTTTGGGTTTGCAGGGTCCCTTTTGTTTTTTGTCTTTAGTTCCCAGATTTTTGTCTTCTACCTCCTTGTCTTTTGTGCCATTATTTTCCTTGTTTATGGCCTCTCCTGTCTCCTCTTCCAAGTTTCTTCTCCCTTCCTCCCCAGTACCTCTAGCCTTTTCTAGAGGTTTCTTGCCTCTACCGGCTATGACATCCTTATAGGAGGGAGTGGAGTTCCCTCCTCTATGGCCCTCCATAAGTATCACCGATTGCAACCAGCTACAACCCTCGCTATTTGATCCCGCTCCCATCCGTGAATCTCAACCCCTACGAACCCTTCGTCCTCTTAGCGCATTTCATCAAGCCTCTATTTAATTCTTTGACTCTTAAATGTATTTTTCTTTTATAACTGAAAATGGGTATATTTTCCTTTCGAGCAATGTTTCAAAGCTATTAAGCAAGATCAAATTGCTTATATACCATGTTCACTCCATGTGTGTGTGTATCTGCACTAATTTAAGGAGTTGAGTTGTTTTCCTGCTTTCTTTGATCACCAATGTGAACCGTTGTTGGTGACCTGTAACTTAATCAGTAAAGATTCTTATATTATATTCTCTAAACTCCATAATTCAACTTTTGTTGTAATAAAATTTGTTATAGAATAAATTCATACCTTTACTAAATATGTTTAAACAGATGAAGAACTTTAATATGTTACCAACCCATACCAAATTTTTCTCATAGGTCTGTGTGTACTCTTTCCTATTGGATTTAATTTACAATTAATTGTGTTATTTAGAGTAGTCAGTTATTTTGATAGTTTCGTATTCATTTCTTTCCCTAAATTATAAGACTAAAGTATCTTATCTCATATTTAAGTGGCATCAATGATGTTCTATTTTATTGATTTCCAACATAATTTTCCCTACTCCTATTCACACACCGATTGAGTAGTCTGTTTATGTAGTTGAAAATTTTGCAATTTTCACTATCCACTGGTACATACAAAGTATGTTTAGTGCATATTGTATTAGCTTAATATTTCCACTTATTTCACTATGGTAATAAGGAACCACTCTTAGAGAAAACATTCCTTTAATCTGGATTACAATGCTTATAATAAATCACAAACCAACTTGATGCTTTGTTCGCATGGACAATAGGGCCAGTAATTATTTTGTTAGACTTACGGAGTAATAAGTGTCTCATTTCTATGGTAGCAAGGTTCACTTTGTGAACAATCCATCTGGAGTATCCGTGTGGTTAGCTTGGTACAAAAACTTCTTGTCTAAGATCTTAGCCCAGTATAAGTTTTTCCCTTTCTCAAAGATGGTTGATTTTTTTCAGAAAAGTTTTCATAAGAACTCTAGATTCTAAAGCTTCATTGACACAATAGAATATTGAAAATTGTTGGACACCTAATCCTCTATGGGTTGGTGTAGAATGTGAACAGCCATGAGAGTCCAAGAGACCTTGGGATGTGGAACCCAACAGTCACACAAATGTACTATAAATGTATATCATTACCAAATAATAGATGAACTCTCCTGCTTATCTTTAATATTTTGTTGCTGCCATGTGTGTGTCTAACATGGTATCAGAGCGGGCGATCTCCTGCCCTACTCATATTTGAGCCACTATTTTTTGTGGTCTTTCTCTATGTGTTTGTCAAACCTAAGCATTGTCTAAAATATTCTAGAATCTATCTGCACCGGTCAGAGCGCAGGTTCCCAAAATTAGTTGTAACTCCTGTATCAGTTTTTCTGCCATATTTTCTCTCTCATATTCTCTGCCCTCTTTGGGTTCTCTACCATAGGGTAGTTTTTAATCATTGTATGCGCCCTTTGCGATCCCTGGTCTATGCATAATTGTCTTCCTGCGTTTTCTCTACAGAATACAAGCTTGGTTTATTAATTAGTCTCCGCCGGTTGTAGTAAAATAGTTGACAACACAAGGAAAATGACTCTGGCCATAAACACTGTATAAAGCTTGCCCTCTGTCAAAGCTTCCTTCAAACACCATACTCCCACATTCGATTCCGCTCCGCATTTTTCGATTCCTGCAATCGACGACATACTGGCTGCAGCCGCTGTGTAATAAGAGCCTTTTGAAGATCCACCCTTTTGAAGGCTTGCTCAGATGTGAGACCAGGTGACTCGTATTACTTTTCAGGCGGGTGTGGTGCTCACAGGTTTGCCAATCGCTCTAGTTGTTTCATGTGCAGGGCATATAAAGAGAAATCTGGCAGTGGAGGTCGAGGATCCAGAGGATTTGTTGTTTTTAACAGTGGTTCTGGTGCACGTTCCAGTTGGAAGAATTTTACCCCGACACATTCAGCTAGCAGAAACAATGACGAGCTCAGCAAATTTGTGGCTCCTTCTTCACGATGCCATCTGCTTCTTTTGTTGTCTCCCACACCGTTTTCATACATAACTCTGACCTCTATGTGTTGTTTTCATATATATAATTGTTGTTTTGATATATATGTGTGTCTCTTTTAAATATTGTTTTGGCATATATACGTTGTGTCTACGTTGTTTAGCCTCCATACATAATGTTCTTTTCATATATACATAACATTGTTTTCATCCCCATATATAAACGCTCCTCCATAACATTGTATAGGTACTTGTAAATGCTTTGTATCGCTCCTGGCCAACATTATCCCAGATTTGTGCTTTTATCGTCTTCCCTTCAACCTGCACTATGCGAGTTGCGAACTCCACGCCTATTGTAGATTTGTACTCGAGGCAGAATTCATTGCGCGTGAATGTGGAGTGCAGATTGGACTTCCCTACTCTTGAATCTCCAATCAGGACCACCTTGAATAGATAATCATACTCATCACCCGTTCTCCTCACCATTTAATAATAAAACTTCTCTCTCGACCACAAAGCACACAGACTCTCTCGTTCGTGGGGCAAATGAAAGGAGTGTTAGTGTATAAATGGAGTGCTTGCGTGCTGGTTGTTGCTACTGTGTCTTTTATGAAGAGATCTGAACTCCGTTCATTGAAACTTTTGAAATACCGATTCTCCCAAAACTGCATACATCATTTGGCACCTAAAGGTGTTATGGTGTAGTTTCTACCTCCTACATACATTGTTTGGAACCTCTTCGACACCAGCTTTTGGTGCAACTTCGACACTCACATTCGGTTCTACGACATCTACTCCATTTGGTGGAACATCTACATTTGGACAAAAGCCTGCATTTGGATGATTTGGATCACAAAGTCTTGCTCAATCAAGTCCATTTGGAAGCACTATTGGACAGACGCAGCCAGCTTTTGGGAGTCAACTTTTTGGTGCAAGCAGTCAACTTGCTTTTGGTTCAACTATCACACCTGCATTTGGATCTACTTCAACGCCTGCATTTGGTACCACAACCCCTGCATTTGGGTCAGCAACTACACCTACCTTTGGGGCTTCCAGTACTCCATATTTTGGGGCTTCCAGTACTCCTCCCTTTGGTTTTGGAAGCACTATAACTTTTGGTTAATTGGCTCCAGCATTTGGTTACTGATCACTCAAGCAAAGTTGATGTAATGAATATTTGTAGTGTTGGAGATCGTATCTCTGCTTTGAATGTCGAGGTAACAATTTTTTTGATGTCGTACACATATGATTACGTAGCTTGTGAATGATTGCCTATCAAAGAGGCTTAGTACTTGAAAGTGAATTGGAACATAAAAACATGATCAAATAATCTCTATTTTGTGTTGGAGCTACTCATTCAACATGACAGTACTCATTGGTAGTATATGCCTTTGAGTTTCTATAATATGCCTATCGAAGCATTTGCACAGATTTTCTAGGAATATTTTCTTCATGGTCATTATTTGTGAAAACGGAATTGAATTCACAAAATTTGGGTTGAGTCCATTATTTTTTTTTTTTTAATTCCATTACATAAAAAATCGGTTCTTCCCCTATAGTTGTCAAGTTTCAAGATTTTATTTTTTGGGGCTAAAGAGAATACCTTGTAGTGACATTGGTTCATAGTTGTGAACAAATTTTAAAGTGTAAGTTTGACATTGGAGAAAATGACTCAAATTACTGAAGTACTAGAATTCTTGAAAACTTTGATGCATTCTACTGATCATGATATAGTGAAAATCAACAAGAACACTCTTTGTGATATTAAAACCTATCTGCAGTATACACAAGAAAAGGTAGAATTTTTGGAGCTTGAAACTCAGCTTCAGCAAGAATAATTAAAATAGAGGAGTCATCATTCTGAACCTATTTTTTTTCAAAACATTGAGACAACCATCCATCAGCAGCAAGTCAATATTGTTGAAGTTCATTTAGATCCAGTGCCCAATAAAGTAGCAGAGTTACATGCTGATGCAAAAGTTCAGGTTGCACTTCCCAAGCCCATCATCAAACCTTGAGAAGAGCTTGTCCATAAAAAGCACAAAACAGGTCTTGGATATGAGAAGGATGTGTCCTTTCATATTCTAGAGTACTCCAAGCCAATCCAAATTCAGAGTGTTAGATTCCTTCATGACATTTCACCTCTAGCTGTTCCAGATTCTGCCCCTCTTCCACAATAATAGATTGTGAAATTCCAACACTATGACCGAGTTAGACATATGAAAGATCACTATTTTGATCTTCATCCATGTAAGAACTGTCATAAAACCATTCATTCTTCAAATAGATGCTTTAGAAACAAACCTCCTGCAAGAACAAAGATTCATCTTGGATGGATCGCTCTTTGGCAATGGGCATCAATAGCCAAGAAGATATTCCAGTCATATGTCAGAACTTGTTCTAGAGTATTGAACAGTCTTGCAATTGAGTTTTCTCCATCATCTCACCTTGTATCTGATGGGGGGGAAATGATGGTCATCTACAAGCTTCAAAGCCACATCAAGTGAGCCTGAGCCACAACCTACCATACTAGATTCAGAGTTGTAGCCAGAGACAAAGATTCCCCTAAGCATGCCTTCAGTCGGTGATACCTCTTCAAATAATTGGGGACACTTCCTCTAGCAGAAGACTTCAGCTTCTTGCCAGTTTCAGAAGAGTTCTAAGAATTGAATTAAGCATTCCAAAGTTGTTAGTCATCCTTAAACCATCATAGGTTGAGACCTCCCTTTTTAGGTTGAGGTTCTCCATTTTATGTGCTTTGAGACCTCCCTTTCATGGTTGAAGGTTTCCCTCTTCAAAACATTAGGAGCACTTCCTCTAGCAGAAGACCTCAACTTCATGCCAGAATTGGAAGAGTTCCGGGAACTGCACTAAGCATTCCAGTGTTGGTGGTCATCCTTAAACCATCGCCCTTTATACCAACATTTTAGAGAGCACATTCAACCTAGTGCTGCCATGTTTTTTGCACATTTTGTATTACAACTCTCTTCTTGGACTCATACATACCCCTTCGGATTAGGGGGGGGCGATGTTGGACACCTAATCCTCTATGGGTTGGTGTAGAATGTGAACAACCATGAGAGTCCAAGAGACCTTGGGATGTGGAACCCAACGGTCACACGAATGTACTATAAATGTATATAATTATCAAATAATAGACGAACTCTCCTACTTATCTTTAATATTATGTTGCTGCGATGTGTGTGTCTAACTTACTTCTTTAGTGAATAAATAACCCAACTCTCCACTATGGTACCCATTTTAAGCTCTATGAAAATGATATTTTGAAAATCCATACTTTACTACATAGTTCAAACTTGAAAAAAATGGAGAAGAACGTTCCATGCACATTGCGCAACAAAAGAAAATGATCTCTACTGGTTCATGTTTATCCTCACTCACAAAATTCTACCAACAAAAGAATGATAAGTTAGCCAAAACAGAATGAGATCGCCTAGAATAAATTGTTAGGCATATCCCTAGTGGATACAGAAACAATTACAGAATATACACTCCTTCAAATTTGTTGCTGCTGCGGTTTTTCTTTTTCTCGAAATCTATAAGCTGGTCTAAGAATACTTCCCTAACTTTGTAAGAATGCTAAGATACACAAAAATAATTCAGAAACCTGTTTCCCAATAAGTGATAACACTTCAAAGGACAATGGAGTTTTTGACACCCAACAACTTTTGGCAATGACTACATCTCTGAGGCTGTTGTAATAAATATATGCAGATCGAAATATTTTCTCACATTCTTGTACACTAAGATGTTCTCATACAAAACCTTGTAGATGAGGATACTATAGTATAACACCAATGATATGAAATCAAACTCAGTTTCACAATAGAGCCCATTTAAAGGTTTTAGGTTTGAACCTAGAGCTCTGATACCATCTGTAACAGGTCCCTATTACACCAATTGTTTTTTCTATCTCTTGTATATAATGTATTACCACATAATAAATCTTTCTTCACTCATTTTTAGGTTCTTTTTTATTTATTTCCTTTCCTCAAGGACATATTTCCTTAACCACCCAATGGCATCTGATGTTATGATATGGACATTAATTATCAATAATTCGGTGGTGGTATAGCTCCATGCTTTTTATTACCATGTGTTTAAGAGAATGTACTACCCATCTATATACTATTAACCTATATCAATTAAGCTATGGTTGATTTTAAGGTTTTTGGGTCGGTGGTCTCGGCACATAGGTGGAGGTAAGCATGATAGGGGGAATTCTTTATGAATTTAAATAACATGCCTCATATGTTCTATCCATATACATATTTTTCATTCCTAAGTTATGCTGTTGTGAGGGTTTAGAGTCGATAACACCCTAAATTTGTTGTAGTTTTGGTAAACGCTTGTTTAATTATATTGTATTGATTTGGTGCCACCTTAACCTTGATTCGTTGATTAACAATTTTTAATTTATTTAACCCGCAACTATTAGCACGATGGGCATCACCTTGAATCTTATGCGGAATAGTTTATTGCCACATACTCCAGGCCCATGTGTACTTCACATGGCATGTAGTGCTACTATCTCATCCACAATGGGCTTAGACCATCCGATGGTAGTTATGCATCGTACCCTCCTTACCCTAGGAATGAGATGAAATGTATGAATCATTTGGAACATCCACATTTTTTGCCTCTATGTGTTCAACTTTTGTAGTTCCGCCATGAAAATGGGAGGATGCTAACATGTGTTTCATCTTTTCCATTACTGTTCCATTCACCTCATGACCTTAATTTCTACTTGGTCTTGGTTAGAGGCACGTTCTTTCATTCCAACTTATATATATTTTTTCTTTTTGGTTCTCTCTAAATTGAGGTACTCACCTAGTTCTTTTTCTCACATGTATGACATAGGAATTTAGCAGAGTACCTGCCCTTCACGATTTATGTTCCAATATGACTGGCTTGGTCCCGCGTCTAGGTTCTAGGAGGTAATATATTCATTAATGAAACTTCATGAAAATTGTCACTCTTGGTTTCCTTGTGTTCCCTCTTTTATTTCGCCTTCTAACCTCCTTTCCTCTATTTTCTTTTTTTCCCTTGTAATGATAGGTATGCTCCACAACACTATCATTAGAGGAAATTTTAGCCTAAAACTACCCATGAAATTTTCACATAATTTCCATTTCATAATATGTAAACCAATCGAAATCATTTAAATTTAAAAAGGGGTACATGTGAATATTTTGGAGGGAAAAGAAAACAAAACTACTTTTTTCTTTTTTTGGCTTATTTCCATGTGGGTTTCCTCAAATTTCAAGTGTACACGCTCATTGGATGCAAAATTAAATTCTACATCCAACGAGTACCCATTATGCATACTTTTGAGAAGACCCACATTGATAAAATTGTAGATACATTAAAAAAGTGTGTTGAAACACATTTTTTATCTGCATCCAACGAGTGTCTACACTTGAAATTTGAGAAAACCTATAAGGATATAAGCCAAAAATACAATTAAAAAACTAGTTTTTTTATTTTCCCTCCAAAATTCTTAACTCTTATTTTATTATTTTTTCTTAGGAGGCCACTTTTAGCATGAAATTTCATCTAATGCTCTGGAACATGGTTTTTGCTTCAATTTATTCAGTGTGACACTGACCTTTGGTCAATAATTTTGCTTCATAGTGTATTCTCTTTTTCATTTCAATCATTCTCCAATCTTACAAAGTGGTAACCTATATTTTTCTTTGTTCTTTTTACACTATTCTTTGGAGGAGGAGGTGACAGCTTCAACGGTTTCAACTGACAAGTTTCTAACCACAAGTATGACTCATATTTTTGGGGGTTTGTTTGACCAGTTTCTCTTACCCAAGAATTTTAACTAATGTCAGTTTAAATTCTATCACAGGTAGTCTTATATCCTGTGCACTAACAAGTTTTCCGTCCGTAACAACATTAATTAAAAGTATTGTGTCCTCTGACCATTCACATCTATTTGCATCCTAGGTTGGCTTTTTTGTGCACCCCAGTGGCTCAAACGAGTAATGTGTGTCATATATTTTATATAACTCTTCCTAGTTAGGGTTGTTGATAATTTGTCTGGTTTTGCTAGTTAAGTTTCTTTAGCCTAACCAAGCTTAAAGATATGGTCAAATGGGTGTTAAAACAATATGTTGAAACATACTGTATAAACTTATTGGGGAGGGTATTATTATTCATGTATCTGGTTTTGGATTTTTGGTTTCTTAAAGAACGCTTTGGTCGCATATCCTCAACTAGAGGCTCGGTTACCATAACCTCCTAACACATAATGGATATATAAAATCTTAATTTAAATCACTACCTATGTATTGAATGGTTATATGTTTATTGAGATTGTTGCTTTTACATTAGCTTATTCTTCTTTCTAACAATGTTTGAGTAAATTCTACTATAAGAAGTGAATGTATAATTCCTATTATCTTTTAAATGGATTCTGGAGGAGGATTGGATTTACTGCTGCTATAGCTTCATCATTTTCTTCCTTCTATTTATTCCATTACTTGTATTACATAGGATTCTTGGTAGTAGCTTAGTCAAATCTTCAATAAAAAGTTATGCATTATTGGTTTGAGGATATGTGTGTGTGTAATAGTTCTTCTTCTCAAGTCCAATGTTTTATTCTTATTGTATTTTTATGAATTGTGGTATTTAATATATTAACTGACGAATGAGAACAATATTAAATCTCTTACAAGAGATCTATGGATTATGGTTGTAAAATTAATTCGTTATGCTACTTACTTTTGTGATTTTCACTTGTTTAATTGTAGATCTTAATATCGTATAATCTCAAGAATGTATTAATTATTTTCCTCTTTTAAGATATTCCAAGATCTATTATAGTTATTTCCTATATAGTAGTTTACCCGTAGTACTCTCTAACTGGGTGATGCATGATGCGTTGCATGACGAGAACACATCCGCTCCCGAAATATTATGAGTTGATATGTATATTCCAACCCAATTGTCCTAAATTTACTTTACCTATGGTTTTCTAACAGATCACCCTAACCTCATTTCCATTGAATTTGTCAACTCTATGGTATTCCAAAAAGAATTATGGGTTTGTGAGAGCGACATCCTTCCTCTTCTTCCAGATTTTTCTATGAAACACTATTTTTTTTTATTAATTATGAAACAGGTTCCAGCTGTAATGCTTTAGGATGCTACTATTATCTTGTCTATGAGTTTTGTCAATGACCACACTTTCAATAATTTTGTTCTGTCATTCTTCCTTTTCTCTTTGTGGACAAACTACACATTCCTACTCAAGTCAGCACCTCGAGAAATATGGGTTGACTGAGACAATACAAAACATTACCAGATATACTAATAAAATATAAAAAGAAAAACATGAGTAGATCCATTCTCCATCACTTCCAAATAATGACTATAATAAATCTATTCGAAGAATATAATGGTGGGCATGCCTATATAATAGCAACAAAACTAGATAATGAAAATAACCAAAATAAAACAACAACCGCACATATATCAGATAGATTCATTTATGAAGTTAGAACAAAACTCTTCATCTTCCATCCATTAAATTCATAAAAAAGCCTTGCTAAAAACAACTACTGACAGATATAACATTGCTACAGTCAAATAATCTAACCGTAGGCTCTGTTGGAACAAACTTGGGAAAGTCATTGTTCCACCCAACCATGAGCCATCACCCCTGGTTTCCCCTAAGTTGAGATCTCATTTCCATTGAATCAAACACACCCTCACCCCCCCCCTGGGTTGTGATTCAAGTCAAAGTTTTTTATGTCTTACTTCCCTAGCAGATTTTTCCTTAGTGGCATTCCGCTTTCCCCCTTATTCTTTAAAGCCAGCTTTTTTCTCCTGCAGTACTTTATTCACCCTTACTCGGTGTTTTTTTGTTTTTCCTATACTGAGTGATTTAATATATTCTCTCTCCAATCATATTAAATCTGATTTATCAACCCCTAGGGATTTTAGTAGTGATTGAAGGGAAGGTTTTCCTTGATTTATTCGTCAACCTCCGTTTTCGGATCTTGGAAATAATATGTTTAATCCAATGTTCTTTCGAAAGTAATTTCCGGTCTTGTCCCTTTTCATTAGTAATATTCATTATTACCTCACCAGATATTTTAAGTTTAGTTCATCATGGCTTTCTAGCCATCACCACTAAAAATAATTCGATCTACAAATATATTTACATGGAAACAGAGGGGTATTACACCCTGTGTCATGCCACATTACAAATATACCATGTTACCATCCATTTGGCATCGATGTATCATTTCTTGGCCTATCGGGCACTTGCCACACACAAACATCAGCAGGGGGTACCAAATGGGCTAGACCCTTCGTGTAAAATCGATATTTTATTTTATACTAGATTTGATGCCTGCAACATGATTTCACCATTAACTTCCAAATCCATTTCTTTATTCTGTAGGAAAGATTTATTATCATCCCACCTCCACGCCCTAGTGTTATAGTGCCACATCCAAGCCTTAATCCAATTCGAGCGTGACATGAAGACAAACTTATCGATAAGTCAACAATGCTCAGACCATCAAATGATACATTTGGAGAGGAGAAAGGCATGGTGTGACGTGAATATTTCTATCAAATAACAGGGATAATCCCATCCCACTCCCCGTTAACAGTGCCCATCTCAAACTACCAACACATGCCATAATCTAAGGGATGCATGACACAATAGGAATATTTCTCATGTAGTAATAGGGAAATATCTATCATGCACTGTCTGTCAATAATGCCACTCCAACGCCACCAATTCATACAACTTGACAAGGAGAGGATTGGGATGAATTAGGGATAAATATTATAATTAAGAAATAAGGCCAGGTAATTAACATGCAAATACAGTAATTACACAGATAAAATAATTTCTCCACCCTTCATAAAATTCCTAGATTTTGTTACAAGTTTAATCAATATTTTTTGCCTTGATTGCAATCCTATTACTCTACAAAACTCATTCTTGGAGTTTAAAATTCTTTGATGACCTAACCAAACCTTCCTAAGACTTAGGTGTCCCACAGATCAAAAATAATATTATAGGGATAAGCCCCTATCCAATCATTGATCATTCAAGGTATTATACACAAACAAATGCATGGAATGGATTTATCAATCAAGCCTACAATCATGCATTGCAACAAGCTCAATCATAGCTACTATCTCACTAGAAATTAAGACAAAACAACATCATATTAAGCCATGTAATGGATCCAAAATAGATTCCATCAGATCTACTAATATATTATGCCATACATAGCACCAACCATAGATTTTCACTTATCTTTAAGTAACAAGCACTACAAGAAAACCATCGATTTGCGCCAGATTTAGCGCCAGATTTTAGTGCATTTTTTTTGTAATTGTGATGAGCAACTTGGTGCTAAATCTGGCTCTATTGTACAATTTTTAAAGCGTCCTTTTTTGCACCTGATTTTGCATCCTTTTTCACGCTAGATTTTGCATCATTTTTTACACCAAACTATGCATCATTTATTGCGTCAAATTTTGAACCAAGATTTGCATCTTATTTTATGACAGGTTTTGCTTCTAGTTTTGTGTCATTTTTTGCATCTATTTTTCATTCTCTTTTGCTTCCTATTTTGTGTCATTCTTTGCTTCCATTTTTGCACCATCATTTGCATCAAGTTTACACTGTATTTTGAATCCAATTTAACGTCTTTTTATGCATCCATTTTGTGTCAGTTTTTGCATCTAATCTTATGCCAGGTTTTGTATCTAGTCTTACACTAGTTTTTGCTTCTATTTTTGCACCAGCTTTGGTGCCTATCTTTGCACCATGTGTTGAATTTGATTTAGCACCAAATTTTGCATCCATTTTTGTGCCCATTTTTGCATCTTTTTTTGGACCATTTTTTACATCCACATTTACGTTTGATTTGACTCCATTTTTCCCATCTCATTTTGCACCATATTTTGCGTCATTTGTTTCATCCAATTTTGCATCATTTTTAACACCATCTCTTGCATCTAATGTTACATCATTTTGAGCATCCAAATTTGCATTTATATTTGCATCTTATGTTGAGTCATATGTTGTGTCCACCTTTGCATCTTATTTTGTGTCTAATGGTACATTCAATGTAGAGCCATTTTTTACGTCTAATTTTGTATTTGTTTTTGCACCAAGTTTTGCATCCAATTTTAAGCTATTTTATGCCCCGTTTTGCACCATTTTTTGTCTACTTGTGTCCAATGTTGCACCATTATTTACACAGACTTTTTCATCCAATTTTGCATTTTTTTGGTGTCTAGTTTTGCATCGTTTTCACCATCCAAATTTGCATCTTTTTTTGCCTCATTTTGTGTCCACATTTGCATATAATTTTGTGTCTGAGTTCGAGCCTAAATTTTCATGTGATTAAGAATCATTTTTTACATCCAATATGGCATCCTTGGTTTCACCTTTTTTCAGCCCCATTTTGCATCTTGTTTTATGTCTTTTCTTACATCTTTTTTTTTTCCTTTTTTGCACCCAAGTTTGCATCCCAAATTTAAACCATTATTTGCATCATCATTTGGCATATTAATTTGTAACGTTTTTTGCTTCTTTTTAACGCTCAACTTTGCATCTTATTTTACATCTAGTTGTTGTCTTTTTTTGCATCTAATTTGGTGCCCATATATGTGTCCTTGTTTTTGCCCAATTTGATATCCTTTTGTATGCCATGTTTTGTTCCCTTCTTTGTGTCAACTATTGCACAATGTTTCACTTCTAATTTAAAACACTTTGTATGTCAATTGTTTGCATTTTGTATTAATTCCTAGTTTAACATCCAATTTTACTTTCAATTTTGCATCCATGGTTACATCCACATTTGACTTCTTATATAGAGTATATTTTTCTTTACATATATGACCCCCTTTATAGATTCATAGTGAAATATATGATAGTTTCTAAATATCATTAAAGCAGATATCACAATTCAAAATCATTTGTAAAGAAATTTAAGAGAAATTGACAACATCCATCCAAAAAAATAACAATGTGCCATTAACAATTTTCAAAACATGTATAAAATAGCAACATAATACTAATAAAATCAGTATTATTTTTAATCAAAACAACTAAAATTCAAATATGATTAACAAATCAAAATATTTCATGAATATCGTTATTCTACGATAAATTAACAACATACATAAATCAAACTCATCGTATGATTACAAAATCAAAATGTCTCATTGATATAGGGTAAATTCACAACACCCATCTAAACATAACAATGTCATTCTACACAATAATTTCTTCATAAAAAACAATGCATGTGCATGCCTAGCTACCACCACCAAGATCATCCTCATAATCATCTTGACCATCCTCATTACTCTGATCCACATCATCACCAACACCGCAACTATCATCATCATCTCCTCCTTCACCACCATCATCCTCATCCTCATCCTCATCATCTCCTGATATATGTTGAACATAATTTGGATCATCGTCTTGGCAATCATTACCTATAGCATTCTGACAAAAAAAATCAATATTACATGTTAGTATTAATTACATAACACAACGCATGTTTTTGTTATACAATGTTAACCATAAAATGAGGTAAGATATAATATCTAATAGTACTAAAAAATAAAATGAAAATATGGTTTAAAAGTATATTGGAAATCCAACTAAGATTACATACCATAGAGTCCATCCAAACAACAAATTCAACCCATCAACACAAATATAACTTGTTAAGTTGAATTTATGGAATTAATTAACACAAATATATTAAACTACATGCAAAAGTTTGGTACACTTGCCTACCAAACTACTACCCTAAATTTGCCTATCAAGAACCTATGCCTTTGAAGTTTGGTACACTTGGGCTCCTCCCAACACTGTTGTTTTTATCTTCTAAATTTTTTTCACTTGGAGTACTTCCAAGTCTTCCAACATCTTCTTCAAAGGAAAATCAATAGCAAAATGATTCTGATAATAAAGGAAACAAACAACATTCTTAACACTAGATTTGGGAAATTTCAATTGCTTCATTGTCATCACATACTCTTCTTTTGCACCATCCATCTGCATATAGGTATGGGCAAAGAATCTACCCGAAGTCTCAAAGACTCAATCTACTTTACTACCTCAGCGTACTTTTGTCAACCTGCTTAACTTGCCACCGAAGCTTGAAGCGCCCTTCTAAGTCATGGTTAAGAGAGGTTGAAGTATTCAACTTTTGTGCAAAAATGTAGTCTTGATTGCTTGATTAAAAAAGGAACAAAGTTTTTGTTCCAACCTTTAAGTCACTCTTGTGGTTGATTTTGTCCCCAAACCTACTAATTTGCCTCAAGTTTGGTCAAACATAATGAACATTTGCACTGCTTTGATACGATTTGTCATGAACCTACAGTTTGCTAGAATTTTTCTACAAGAACCTAAGTTTCCCCAAGCCTGTTTTGACTCTTGAGGTTGTGTGACACTAGTTTTACTCAACCACAGTCGGTTGGCCAACATTCACCTACAACAACCACACTACACACTTTAACTTGAGGTCTACTCATAACTCTACTGTAAGCTACAATGTGTCAAATGCAATTGAATCCAACTTAATCAAATTCATTAAACAATAGGCACATGTCCCACCACAACCTTTAAAACATCCCAACAATACTTAACACTTAACCAACAAAATACATTGCAAGGAACATAACATTCATTCAAGTAAATATATTATAACAACACACAAAGTAGAGGTAGCATCCAAGGCAAGTGCCTTATTGTTATCATATAAAAAATGTCACAGATATATAACAACATAATTGCAACTTTATTCTAGATATACAATGAGTCAAAGAAAGTATTGCCTTAACTACTACCCAATAGACTTTCACAATCCAAACCCTTTAAAAAATTGAAAGATTGCCTCTTGTAATTCTTGTCTTCTTTTTCTTCTCACTCAGTTAGTGCAGTTTCACCCTACCATGCCAACCTTGAACTTAGCACGATAATCGAGCTCATTTACACTCTTGGTGAATGATCAATGGATGATGCCTTAGCAACTTTGAGGTGTCCACTACTTATACAAGACTTGTCTCACACTTGCATCCTTCTTTGGCATATTACAAACCTCTCTATGCTTAAGTGGACTCAAGTGTCCACATCACCAACTTCTATGATCAATGATGCATTTAACCCCCTTCATTACTTGATTTCAAATTGTCCAACATCTAATGGTGTTGTGCTTAAGTCACAACACACCTAACAAGTGTGCCGAAGGCACCCAAGCACACATGGCAAGGGTGCACCCAGTAAGCATGTCTAACATATGTGTGCCTATTAGTCTTTACCCCTTCTTGTCCATCCACTATCTGACATCCAATGGTGTTGTGTAGAAGGTGCCCAAGCACAACCAACAAAGGTACACCCAACAGGTGTGTCCAGTTGATGTGTGCCTGACGAATGTGTAGCCAATGGTGCCTAAGGGTGCACCCAGTAAGCATGTCTAACATATGTGTGCCTATTAGTCTCTGCCCCTTCTTGTCCATCCACTATCTGACATCCAATGCTGCTGTGCTGAAGGTGCCCAAGCACAACCAACAAAGGTACACCCAACAAGTGTGTCCAGTTGATGTGTGCCTGACGAATGTGTGGCCAATGGTGCATTTTCCCACTTCATTCTTGTTCCATCAACTATCAAACATCTTTATCACGTTGGGCCCGAGATGCCACACACCCAACAAATGTGCCCATCACACCCAAGTGTGGTTAGCAATGGTGCACATAAGAAGTTCATCTAGTGGATGTGTGCCAAATGAATGTGAACCCAACTAGTGCATTGTAAAATTGTACTCTCGGATGCTTACGCCTTAGGGCACTTCTACCCATCCATTGCAACCCTAAAATAGCAAATCCCCAACTCTTGGAATCAACATGTATCCTAGGATCACAAGTCTATAAAATCTAATCAAGTTCTTTATGCCAATCTTGTGCATAATGCGTCATACTTGCAAATCACCAAGTTCCCTTCCGAGCTTCTCTTAGTAGGCCTAACTAATGGGAGCTACACAAATTTGCAATGTGCCAAGTTTGACAAAGGGCAATAGGCATGTCCATGGTGCACCTTGCCATCAACAAGGGTACCTATAAACTAACTATTTTTAGCTATCAACCTTTTGTCATGTCCATCCGTGCCAATCAATAACCACAAAGGTTATTGTCTTGTCTTAGTAGCTCAAGTGGTTGGGAGCATAGTTTGTTCTCCTATCCACCCAGGTTCAATTCCAAGGGGCATGTGTCGCCTGTTGTGATAAGGCTAGAAGGTTAGGCACCCTCACTACAAAGGACATCTCAACCCTTGCTAAGTCATAAATTATTGGTATATCCAGTTTTTGCATTGTTGGATATACCATTGGTGTTATAATGGCAGCCAGTAAGTCGAAGGTTGATATGTCATTACATTATGAAACTTTATCGTTTGGATTACAAGATAAAAGATGCTACTTATAATTAGTACATCCCACTCAAACTATATGTTATGAAATGCATGTGACGGCTCTACACCCATCATATGCATGTGAATTCAATGAAGGTTTTGTGAGTTCTGTTTTGTTGTTTTTTTAAATGGAAATGCATTGCACAAATAGTTGTCAACAATAAACAACAACTTTGCACGATAATATAATGTGTTGGAAGCATTTAGGAAGTATGAAAGTATGCCTTTGATTAAGAAGTCACAATTGGTACCTAGCATCATCTCCACACAAATATGTGAACATTGTTTTTACTAAAATGTAACAGGAGATTTGCATGGGACACCATTAGCAAACATAAATACAAGTACAATAGGAGATATTCTAGAAAGCTTTGCATGGGACACCATTAGCAAACATAAATACAAGTACAATAGGAGTTATTCTAGAAAGCTACGGTATGTATACCACTATAAATTAAACAGTGAAAACGGCACAACCAGAGTTAGTCTAGATATACACTATTATAAATTAAATAATGCAAATGTTATGTGGAGAGGGTTTTTTGTCTCACAAACAAGTGGGTCTCATACATCATTTTAGTGTCTAGCTAGGCCATGAGCTTGAAATAAATTATAAATATACAACTATCTAACTTTACAGCCAAAGGATGCCTCTTGTGGAAAGATTTCGAAAACTGTGTCCTTGGAAACCCTTCAAATATCAAATCTGGAATTCTCTCCATTTAGAAGATGGTCTAAAGTTAACAATCCTTCATTTTTGGCACATATATCCTCCTAGGCTGATTCACATTCTTCCCCTTTAAACGAAGTGGATCTATCCCATTTCCCTTCTTAATACTCTGAACACCCTTTGGACCTTTCTGACCCAAGTCCTGGATGGGAAAGCTCCAATAAGAAAGGAATAAGTAAAACAGGGCACCCAATCAAGAAAATAGATTGTTAAAGAAGGATACCTCAAACTTCGACCCAAGTCCCAGATGGGAAAGCTCCAATAAGAAAGGAATAAGTAAAACAGGGCACCTAATCAAGAAAATAGATTATTAAAGAAGGATACCTCAAACTTCTTGGAAGGAGCGGATCCTTCCTCTCTCTAGAAATCAAATGAAACAAGATCGAATTGAGCTATTCCATATCCAAACTTGACTTTTAATGCCTGGCCAAATGAGACACTTTTAACAGAGGAGAACCTGGTGAAACAAGGAATCAATGATCCTTCAAGATGTGACTATTGTTTTGTAAACAACGAAACCCCCTTTCCTACGTTCTTCTGTTATAGAAATGAGTCTCCCCTCCTCTATTACAGCATCTTCTAAAGAAGAACTGTTCAGTAACTGGTTTCTTTTATTGCTTGAAGGATTAAAAAACAAGCCAATTATAAAGGTAATTTGGAATATTATTCTCTTTCAAAGATACAGCTGATCAAAATGACAAGATATTCAATGAAAATAGGTATATTCCCAATACGTCTAAAGAATCGATGCCAACTTGATTAGAAAAATTCAAAAATTAGGCAGAGTGAATTAAGCCAACAAGAAAAAGGTTGGAAGAATAGTTATGATTTGGCAAATTGGGAAGAGAAAGGGAGGGAAACCAGCACCGAAAAAAGTACATGAATGTAATCCCATTTAAGTAATCTCCTGCAAATTTGATTATATTAATGATTGGATGCGAAGATTTTAACAATGCTCTTTGATGAACATCAAAAGGAGATCCAAGCCATTCGTTCATGGCATGGATAATCTTAACAACAAAAGGAAGATTATTTGAAAATTTAACTTGGGACATTGGAGTAGCAACCAACAACTATGTAGAATCCTTGGCATCACTCAAAAGGAATACTTATATTAAAACTTACAAAAGAACACCTCAAAAGATCTAACAGTACTTAGAGACTGACAAGTAGTAGTAGCTTCATAAATGGGAATTTCAAGTTCTTTGAATGTCGAGATAGAAAGAAACATAAACAGATTTAGAGAGACTCTAAGGAAATTCCATGTTTGGGAGGGAAAGCACCTTGTATTGGAAAAAAATATAAACATGTCCGAATTTTCCATGAAAATGAAACACAAAAAACAAGGAGCTGGAAGAGGTGTGGTGTCCTTGCTTCAACATATGACATTATGACTCAGCTAGCAGGCTATATTGGGAACGCTTTCCTTCTCTCCGTGCTTCCTCTGTTCTCAACTCTCTGTGAAGGATTGGCTTCCAGCATTAATTCCTTGCAAGTGAGACCAACAACTATTGAAGTTCTCACTCCCTACAAAGCAACTTCACAAGACCAAATCCCAGATTCAAAAGGCTCTCAACTTCAAGAGACCAAATCCTAGCTTCAAAAGGCTCTCAACTTCAAGAGACGAAATCCCAGCTTCAAGAGGCCTTTGTACAGAGATTATGCAACAGAAAAGTTCCATCGAATAACTCTGTTTTCTTATCCCAATATGCTAGAATCTATGGTCAGCTTTCAAGGAAGTACCTCCCATCATAGTGGAGCGAAGGCTTTGATTCAAGCACTTCTTACTCTACTCCAAATGACACTCCTCTGGAGGATACCCTGTTGGGGGTTCCTGTAAGGCAGACAAAGATACACTTCGACATATTAACAAGTGGTGAATAGTTTTGTCAATCACGGCAAAGCAGTATCGAGAAATTACAAACTATAAGGATGATTGTCTCAGGAAGTCGGTTTCAATGCAGCTGTTTATGTAGCTAAGTGTCACTCTAAGTATGTTTTGCCTCTAAACAAGACTTCATAGTATGTAAACTATCTTTCGTAATATAAACATAAATTGTTCTTGTTTAAAAAATAAAAGAATGAATTCGTGTTCGCTTTTATATCCCAGAACACTATAGATGTTGGACCTAGATTTGCTAGCATAATTTTGGCTATACCTTTCATACTTTTTTCCAAATTCGAATCAGTCAACCTATGGTGTTGTTCAAGATCAACATAAAAACAATATCAAATTCCATTAAATATAGCATCGAGATGGGGAGAAAGGGAATACTGTGATTGTAAGTAGTAAATAATGAGAACGACCAAATTTTGTTTTATGCATAAGTCATTCCTCATGGAAGTAAAATTCCCAAATTTTGCTTTCCATTCTCTTGTTGTAGTCCTATTCACTAGTCATTCTTGATGGTATTAAGCCTTAGCAATAATAATCAGCACAATTTTGATAAATAAAGATGTTTTCTTCCTTTGTTCTTTATTCTAGTTCCGTTTCTGAATGAAACGAATTCCTATGCATTTCCTATGTTTGTGTGTAAGTGAGTGAAGCTTAGATGCAATAAAGCTGTTGAACTTGAGCAACAATGGAATGAAGGAAATTATATTCCAAAGCTTGAAACACAGGACTGAAGCATGGACAAGTGAAAAATACCAAAAAAATCCACCAACAAAGTGATCACTAGAAAGGAAAATATAATTATAGTATCTTTGGAGCCAATCAACCATCCACTGTCAACCTAATCTTCTATATGCTGTATTTGGATTTTCATTACTAATCTCTATGAATAAACTTGGCATAGCATGCTCACTACATCTTTTATCCATAACAAAAAAGAAAACTGAGAACTGAGAAATAATGCATAACTTCATATTCAGGGAATAGCTACTTCCTAAAAGAGATTCTGGAAATACAAACAACCTCATTAAACAAAGTGAAGGAAGCATCAGCTGATCCTGAACTCAATTATATGTCTCTATAAAATAGCATTAAGGAAACTGTTTCTATAAAGCATTATGTGCAACTTAGCATGGACAAAGAATCAAGGTTTGACTTAAAATCAGGCAAGACTTAAGACTTAATTCAGGAAAGTTGGGCAAAAGAAAATAACTTGGACAAAACTTTTATTTTCTAGTTGTCAAGTTTTACCTGATTCTTGCCAAGCCCAAGTCAGATCCTAAGATAACTCTCAAGTTTTGTTTGAGTCTGAGTTAGACCCTGAGTTCTGACCAAGTTAATCTTCAACTCCGTCTGATCTGCTCATATTTAGATCCCAGCAGAGTCAGACTAGCCAAGTTAACTCAGCTGAGTCTGGTAACTATGGATACAATTATCTTTACCAGCTAACGTAGCAATGGCCCAAACGTGATATGAAAAATAAATACAATGTGATAGAGTCATCACATTGTATGTTGGTTAAAAACACAGTAATAGTGAATTCCATGCATGCAGCCATTAGCCGTAAGAGAGAATATGGATGGCTAATTTATTCTCAATTGCTAGCGGGCAAAGACCAATGGAGGGAACAAAGATTGATAGTAAACAAACTTAATTCAAATAATGAGGATTAAGTCAAAGATTATAAAACAAATTGAATGGAAACACTAAAACCCTGTTGAACCCTTTTTTTTAAATTTTATTTGCTGATGATCAAAAATGCCGAAGCTTTTTACTGAGAGACCAAACTTGACAGCTGAATACTGGAAGACAAAGTTTATGGAATTTTTTTATATTTTAAGCTAGTAGGACAATGTTCTCTGCTAAGGACAATACCCCAAGGGCCTAACCAATATTCTCTCGCCAGGCCATAAGACTAGTTTAGGGCGATGTACCTTGCAGATGATGCATCGCCTCTTATGAATCCTAAGTTGTACAAATGGTTGATGAACAGATAAATGCAAATTGGGAGACTGGGGGTTATCCATATAGACATTCTTAGTCTCTATTCTCAATTATCTTTGTGATATCCATATCCACAATCACTGCAATTCTTATTGCTACAGTGGCATGTCCCATTAATAGCCCTTTTACTCTTAACACAAGCTTTTAGGAGTAGAAAAATGAATTACTTCCACTAAATTTGTAACTTCAAATTTATTAGGCATTTACATTACTAATATGAGAAAGCAACTCTGATTACTATTACGAAAAAGCAACTCCTATCACTAATTTACAAAAGAGGGAAGAAAACCTGAGCACCTAAACAATGGCAACCAAAATAACATTGACAAAAAAGCCATGTAGAACGTAAAAAGTTGTCCTCCAGTTGTAGAACAGGCAATGGTAACCAAAATAACACAGATACAAAAGCCATGTAAAACATGAAATGTTGTTCTCCAGATGTAGAACATAAAATGCAACCAGTAAGGTAGTGAGTGCAACTAGTAGGTTTATCAGCGCAGCCAACAAGTTTATGAGTGCAACAGCAGTTGATGGTTACTTTCCAATGATTTCCAGCATTGAAATGGTTACATCTTCATCTCAAAGTGCTAGCCAAGTCATTAAATCCCCATTGTTCAAAGTAATTATCCTCTTTTGTCACCATACCACCAAATTGACTCTCAGGCCAAGGGAAGAACACACGAATTTAATTGTCACAAAGTGATAAGTTTTGCCAAGAGTCTTGCACTCCCATAAGGGCCCACTTTTTGCATGAGTGGTCATGGAGTCTAGCTCCACCCTAATACACTCAACATGCTGAATAGGATGCCTTATATAAGAAACACAAGCCAAGCCGAAATTGCAGACAAAGCAACTCAAGGAGAATGCATCCCCTAGAAGGAGGACCCACCATTCAACAAGTACCTCTGATTGTCTAAGTAGCAAGGTAGGAACAGTAGTTAGATGGCAGAAAGGATGCCATGTGGTACAGTGAAGGAAAAGAAGTTGATAGGAAGATCACAAGGTGCACTTTTGCATGTTGGAACATCTATGTGTAGAGCCAAAGACACATCTATATATATACAGAGGATAGTGAGACACATATGTGCAGTGAAGCCTACTATGTCGCAAAGGAACAATGTC
The DNA here is from genome assembly GCA_031772625.1 of Pinus tabuliformis. Classification (NCBI taxonomy): domain Eukaryota; kingdom Viridiplantae; phylum Streptophyta; class Pinopsida; order Pinales; family Pinaceae; genus Pinus; species Pinus tabuliformis. The sequence continues at coordinate 907,207,878 of CM062806.1, read as the reverse complement.
TCTATGTCAATGTGACCATTGATGAATGGATGAACAGTGTACAATGTAGTATACAAGAGATGGGAGACTGTAACTGAGAGCAATAACAAGGTCCCTTAAGAACAATAAAGATTTAGAGCGAGAGACTTCCTGTGGCGAGAGTCATGTAAAAAAACCTACAAACTTTGTAACCAGTCATTACATCAGAGGGAACAACACATCAATACTATCATTACTGAGACAATCCATCTTTTATCTGGAACAAAATCATACATATCTTGATGAGAGAACACATTCTTGCAATCTACAAAATCGATTGAAATGTCTGCTTCTGTTTCAAGAATAGAATCAGTTATACCTGAACAAGGGAACATATCCCACTGCCTCCCTGACCCGTGCACTTTCCTTCTCTCCTGCCACCAATAGCTTCAATAACTTCAATCTAACGATGATCTGGTATTGCTGGCCCTTTTTCGTTCCCATCGCGTCCTTTTCTATTTTTGGTAATCCTCCCAAGTCCCCTCCTTCCACCTTTTTTCCTATTCCAAATCAGGGTTTTCCCAGAGCGAATGTTCTATGGTCAGCATATTGAAGATGGAGGAGATCCATAGGTTCCAGTGCTGGCCCTTTTTCGTTCCCACCGCATTTTTTTCCGGTTATCCTCCCAATTCCCCTCCTTTCGCCTTTTTTCCTGTTCGAAATCGAGGTTTTCTGGAGCGAATCGGAGTTTCCTGCAGCGAATGATCTACGAAGTTTTCTGGAGTGAATCAGGGTTTTCGTGTGCGAATGATCTATGATCAGCACATCAAACATGGGAGTGAGATCCATAGGTTCCAGCACTGGCTTTTTTTTCATTCCCGCCGTCTCTTTTTCGGGTTATCCTCCCAATTCCCCTCCTTCCGCTTTCTATCCTATTCGAAATCGGGGTTTCCTGGAGCGGATCGGGGTTTTCTAGAGTGAACGGTCTGGTCAGCCCATTGAACAAGGAAATGAGGGGCGGATCGGGGTTTTCTGGAGTGAACGCTCTGGTCAGACCATTGAACATGGAAATGAGGGGCGGATCGGGGTTTTCTGGAGCACGATTACCAGCTAATGAAGAAGCAGTTGAGGCCAGTGAAACTACACCATCCAACCCCTATCCTGTTGCAGTTGAGTAACCAAATGATCCGCCCACTAATTAAGAAGCGGGAGATTTCACACACGCATAAAGATATGGTATCGATGCACTACTACCGTCATCCGAGCATCCAGGTAAGAGTGGTTAACTCTCTCACGCATCCAAGCCTCCTGCTATAGCCGCCTCAGAAAGAACTCTTTCTAAAGTTCATTTGTTAATAATACGTATAAACAATATATATATATATATATATATATATTGTTTTTGTCTATTCTTTTCTTTCTTATTTCATCCTCCCAATTCCGATTCAGTTATTAATATGTATATAAGACATCCTATTCTGTCTATTCTTTTTGGCTCTATTGGCAAGGTTCAATGCCTTCAATAGAGAAACCCACAACCCCCAGGAACCAGTACTTTGATCTGGGAAGCCTATATCTTAGGAGAACAAAAGATTTACTAGCACTAGTTGAACTTGAGATTTCTCAAAAACTAAAAGGAACAAATAAGGGTTGCTTTGCCAATCCACTCATAACCTAATCCACTTTGGTGATGAAGGGAAACCAACTATAAGATATCAAACACCTTCCCTCATGCACAGTGCATAGAGGCTCTACCCCTGTAAAGGTTTGAACATGTGTTGTTTACATTGTAGTGCCCATAGTTTTACCATTTATACTTTACTCCTGTCTCTTTGGGAGGAATAGATCACTTAGGCATCATTTTAGGATTTTTTATTTATGCAATAATTCTTTTAGTCATTATTGACTTAGGTTGGAAATGCCATAGTGTTTTTTTTCCAATAAGAAAAAAATATTATTTGTGTATTAATATTAATGCAAAGTTGTAATTTAGATCATCTAACATATATTAAATATGCTTCACATGTATGACATGGTAGTATAATATGTTCAACATCTAATGTTCGCTAAATATTGAAATCTCCATAGGATTCAAACAACGCTATGTTCCTAATGTACATTCAAACTAGATAGGCAAATTGAAAGAATAATATTTTAAGTTTGAATTATACATGTTGATTTTTAATAGGTGTTGATGAAAGTGTTGTGCTCAACAAATTTGTCCTCTACCAAATGGAATTCATGAATAAATGGATTGATATGTATGATATAAAAAGGAAAGAAGTGTTAGAAGCAAGGAAACAATTTAAGATATCAAACCCAAGGAATACCCCACTTCCCACTAATATTTCCGGTCAATGGGGAAAAGAATGCACAATAGAATGGGTTTCTAAACAAATTCAAAACCAAATAGATGAGGAAGGAATAGATGCAAACATAATAGAAGATGAGATCAACATGTGCAGAGGATGTGAAAAAAAGGTAAATTTTGAATTATTACAAAATGTTGCTTGAATACATTAATCACATTGTTAACTATTTAACTATGCACAATCATATTTAATTTCACTCAAGTAAATGGCTTGTCACAGGTGAGGAAGTATCCTGCAATGTGGGCATACGGTCATCATTATCGTGTAGAAAGAGTAGATGCAAAAAGACGATCCTTCGATTGTGGGGTCATGGTTGATTTCAAGCAATCAAGTCGAGCAAGTTCAAAAGATAAAAATGTTATTGAAGGGAATCTTCAATACGTTGGAAAAATACAAGAAATTATTGAGTTAGATTACCGCTCTTTCAAATGTAGTATTTTTAAATGTAAATGGTATGAAGCATTTGACAGGACACGGAGACATGATATCCATAGTGGATTGTTTTCTATAGATTCATCAAAATACCTACCACTGGATAAGGAGCCCTATGTTCTACCAATTCATTGTGAGCAGGTATTTTTTCACTAAAACAATATAAGAAATATAAGAAATAACGGTTGTATGTAATTTTGTAATTCATTTTTTATTGTGGATATATACATTCTCATTGATAATAAAATTTGATACCACTGGAGATCTAATATATTTATCTTCTTCACATGCAGGTTTTTTCTATGAAGATATTTTGGATCCAAAATGGATATTTGTCATTCATTATGATCCAAGATTAAGGCATATATTCGAAGATGCCTCAATCAATACAGAGAAAAGTAATGATGACCAACCAAATATAGTTCAAGAATTGGGGAACATAGAACAAATTGGCATCAATGATGATGTTCAACCAGAGGACTGTGAACTAGATGATGGTGACAACATTCCTTTAGCAGTATGGACAAGCAGGGCTAGAGGTGTATTTTCACAAAATGATAAATTAGATGAGGCAATTCACCATGACAACCAACAATTTCCAAAGGCAAATGATCTTATAGAAGAAGGCAATATTAATGATATACAATATGAAGATCAAATTAATAGATCTGGTAACACTGATATTTTTGATGACGAAACAACTTTTATTGATACAGAATATGACGAAGGTGAAGATGAGGATGATCACAATATGACTTTAGCAGAATGGTTTAGGAAGAGTAATATTAATTTCTTGCAAGAACATATGAACATTGACAAGGAAGCATTGGAAGACATAGATGCAGATGATAACATAAATGAAGACTTCTAGATAATTTACAGGGTATGTCATTCATGTTTAAATAAGGACAATTATTATGTCCCATTTTGAAATGATTCATTGTTATTTGGTTGTAATAGTCATTTAATTACCATGTTTAGAAATCATAATCTAAATTGGTGTTTTGAATATTCTTATAGGTATACTCATTACTTGATGCAATTAATGTCATTAAAATGTATGTTAGTTAATATGGTTTGTTGGTTGGAAATAACAAGCTCAGTTAGTTAGATAAGAGTTACTATGGTTAGTTTCATCTATTAGTTGAAAATGGTTAGAAATAATATGAAGTTATGACTGAGACAAAATGAAAATAATTTATGTGTGTATAAATTGTCACATATTGTGGATATAGACAAATATAGCTTAACACACAAATATAACTTGTTAAGTTGAATTTATGGAATTAATTAACACAAATATATTAAACTACACTACAATAAAAATTCGAATTATTAAGGATATTTGGATGGGTAATGAAGGTGATTCAAATTTTCTACTGAGTTTATTCATTTTTGTGATCAATAATAACTTTCCCACACGCAGGTAATATTTTCCCCATATAGGGAATCCCTAATGGCATAGGGTCCCTATCATTGTATTGTTGTCATCGTTATCATCATTTAATCATCATCCTCATTGCCATTGTCATCGTCATCATATTCACCATCGCCACCACTATCATAGGTCATTTTTGATGACGATTATCATCATATCTTCCTTGGTTTCTAATATATATATGTATATGATGATGATGAGAAAAAAAAATCATTGGTCATAAAAGGTTACCATACTAGACTATCTTTAAAGGTAGATCAAATTATTTTTTTGCACACTTCCAAAACATATGGTTTCTATTCCAAGGTAGATCTTGAACACATTGATGAATGCAACTTTGTCTTGGATGTATCATCCAAGCATTCTGTATATTTACAAGTTCACTTGTCATTTTCATTGTTTTTTAAAATGTTAAATATTTTAACGCATGATATAATGAATAGTTAATGGACACTACAAATAGTTTCCAGTACGGTTGATATTATTCTACTTATATGCTCTTTGTAACTGAACAAAATTATTAATTTTGTCTTGAAAATTAGACTTGTAGCACAAAGAAAATGGTTGGGAATTATTTAATGACTATATCAATTCACAACTACTAACAATTGTTTTTGCTTTCTCCTTAAGTTTTGCAACCCAATTTGACTTAAATTTGCTTAACAGTGAAAAACCATTTGTCAATAATTCAGGTTCTACAAAATTCCTATAAACAACTATATCTACTTGGTAATCTAAAAAATATCAACAAATTCACAATCTCATATATTAGTCAGAAGAGGCCATCGTCAAAGTGAATCAAATACCAAGAATGATCTATGTCTGCTAAAACCTATAATCACATTGTTTCCTTAATAGCAACTAAAAACTTCTATACCCAGTTGTTGAACTTTTGCAACCAATTATAAACCTTCAACAAGAAGTAGTTTTCTAACGAGAATTATTGCCATATCTTCCTTGGTTTTACGAGGAAAAAGAAATAAAATTTCATTTTTTATCAAAGGTAAACCAAATTCATTATTTGCATACTTCCAAACCTAGGGTTTCGTATCCAAAGTAGATCCTAACCACATCAATGAAACAAACTTTGTTTTTATGTATCATCCAAACATTATGTACGATTACAGACTCACCTCTAATCCATTGTTTATAAAAATGTTGAATATTTTCATACATGATATACTGAACAGTTGGACAATGAAAATAGTTGTCATCGCTATTCTTCCATTTATATGCTTTTTGCAACTTATTTGAAAGAGAAATTCTGTCCCAACAATTATACTTGTAGCATAAAGAACATGGTTAATACATATGATTAGACCAAAAACTAGTTACTACCAAAATTCAACCAAAAAAAATATTACTTCATAAAAATAGAATTAAAAACCAAAAATATAAAAACAAAAATTTCCCAATTTAAAAATAAATAAATGATAAACTTTTTTTACCAAAATTTAGTGATTTTTTTAGTGCTAATACTAACATCACCATTACAACAAGATATTTTTCTAGTGCTAATATTGCCATTACCACAAGATATAAGAGGGATATAATGCAAAAAGTTTAATAATAATATGTATGTAGAAGATGGTCTTCAGACTGGTGAATTCATGATAATCAATGGGACTACAGTCAAAATAATTGGATGCTATTTACTTTTTTACATAGATTGTCAAAATAATTGCATAAATCGGTTTTTTTTAACCAAAATTTAACAAAAACTTTGCTAGTGCTAACATTAGAACCACCATTACAACAAGATATCTTTCTAGTGTTGACAACACCATTATAGTAAGATACCTCAAGAGAGACAGAAAATTTTAAAAGTATGATAGCAATATGTATCCAGAACATGGTATTGAAACTAGTAATTGTTCACGAATCCATAAGATTGTAAGGTCATTCTCATTATCATAATCATTGTCATCATCATCACCATCATCCTTGTCATTGTTATTGCCATCATTACATTATCATCATAATCACCATTCATGCCATCATCATCATCATTATGGACATTGTTTGCAATTTTTCATAATTGTAGATGTTGTAAGAAATATCATCAACCCAAAAAATGTGATCAATGCTAGAAAAGGGTTGTTTAGGACACATTGATATACGTAAGAGAAATAACAACTCTATTTTTGACAGATGATCGATGATGATCATCATCACCACCATTATCATCGTCATTGTCATTTTTATCATCCCCATCATCATCATTAATGTAATTTCTATCGACATTGTTGTAATCATGCATCATCATCATTCATGCCATTATTGTTTTTGATGATGACCTAGATGAAAATGATGATCATGACACCAAAGATAATGCTTATGATTATGACAATGACAACATCTAAAATTGGGAAGATTCGCCAACGTCATTAGCATCGTCATCATCATAATCATTGCCATCATCATCATTGTCATTGTAACCACTATCGTCTTTATCATCATAATCACAATTCATGTCATCGCCATCATCTTCATTTTCATCATTGTCAATATTATTGACATTGTCATCAATTGTTCACAATTGTCAATGCCATAAGGAATATCATCAATGCAGAAAATATGATGAGTGTTGGAAAAGGGATGCAAAAGCGAACATAGAAATGGGGGCAACAATAGAAGTAAAATTGGATGAAAAGTGGATACAACATAAGTAGATGCACAACAACATGAAAAACCTGACACAAAAGTGGATGCAAAAGTAGATGCAGTTGTCAATGCAAACTTGGATGCAAACATGAAGGCAAAAGTGGAAGCAAACATGGGTCCAATGGTAGGTGTAAAACTTGGCACAAATTGTGGTGAAACAAATGCGGATGCAACAACGGAAACAAAAGTATATGCAAAAATGGATGAAACAAAAGTGGATGCAATAAGGGATGCAAACGTGGAAGCAAATGTGGTTGCAATGGTAGGCGCAAGATATGGTGCAACAAAAGTGGATGTAACAATAGACAAAAAATATGCAAAATAAGATGCAAAAATGGATGTAAAAGTGGAAGCAAACATTGATGCAACAGGCAAAACAAAATTGGATGCAAAAAATGGATATAATGTAAGTAGATGCAAAAGTAGATACAAAACGAGATGCAAAACCCAATGCATAAACCTGACATAAAAGTGGATGCAAAAATAGATGCAATATTTGATGCAAAAGAGGATGTGAACATGGTTGCAACATTGGAAGCAAATGTGGATACAACAGTGAGTGCAAAACATGGTGCAAATTGTGGCATAACAAAAGTGGATGTAATGATAGATGCAAAAAAAGAATCAAAGTATGATGCAAATGAAGATGTAAAAAGGGATGCAAAAAGTGAAATTTAAAATGGGTGCAACAGTGGATGCAAAATTGTGTGCAAAAGTGGATGCAATAGAAGTCGATGCAAAAGTAGATGCAAAACGAGACACAAAACCCGATGCAAATCCCAGTCCAAAATTGGATACAAAAAGGGATGCAAAAATAGATGTAGTAGTTGATGAAAACCTAGACGCAAATGAGGATGCAAACGTGGATGCAAAATTATAATCAAAAGTGGGTGCAAAAGGAGGTGCCAAACTAGGCGCTAATTGTGGCACAAAAATATTAGATGCAATAGTGGGTACAATAATAGATGCAAAAGAGGATGTAAATATGGATGCCAAACAAGAGGGAAAAGTGGATGCAACAAAAGTAGATGCAAAATTTTATGCAAAACTAGACACAAAACTCGATGTAAAACTTGGCGCAAAAGGGATGCACAAATGGATGAAAAAATGGATGCAAAAAATGATTTAAAAAAGGATGCAAAAAAGGATGTAAAAGCCGATGCAAAAGTTGATGCAAGTGTAGGTGCAAAAAGTGGATGCAAATGAGGATGCAAAAGTATGTCAAATGAAATTAGGTGCCAAACTTGATGCAAAACCTGGAACAAAACCTGGTGTAAAGGATGACACAAAACTTGGCATAAAATTTGGTGCAAAACATGGTGCAAAACCTATTGCAATACCTGGTGCTAAACTTGGTGTAAGATTTGGTGCAAAACTTGATGCAAATTTTGTGTCAAGTTTTGCACCATATTTGATAAATGGATGCAAATAGCACCAAAAATGGGCTCTAGATGCAAAAAAGAAGTAAAAAGGGACGCTAATCACTGGTTTTGTTGTAGTGAAGGACCAGAGATATTCATAGCATATCAAACACTCAAAATCACACATAATGACAGACAACTGAGACACATCAAGAATTCATACATGACTATGGATATAACTCTACATATCAAGAATGTAATAGAAATCATAGGGACTTGTAAGTCCCCCAAATCATCTCATTGTAAATAGCCAGGATAACACTTTCCTCCATTTGCAATGCCAATACATTCATGGCTATAACACATAAGACCATCATTCTTTATTCATAATAACAAAATTCTCAATATTAATATTTTATTGTGGCAATCTCCTAATCTCTCAATCTAATGCAACACACGCACTACCTAATGATGTATGCGTGTTGTCTGCAATAGTCTTCGTGGTCTCACCAGCGAGCCGTGACAACTCCTCTAGCTTTGTTGGTAATACCAAGCTCCGAGAAGTTAGTGGCAAGAATCTCGAAGGTGTTGGTACATGGAAAAGGTCCATACAAGCACCCTCACACTCATAGGTATGTCCCAAGTTGGGTCCATAATAATGAGATTAGGTATCAGGGTAATTCGGCCTCATATGTGACACAAACTCTTCATATAAATTCTTGGAAAAAATAAATGGTGACTTGGTCATGGTGGGGGAACTAGACTCAAGCTCCAATGAATCTATCATACACAAAAGGGGTTGCATCAACATTCCTAAAATATTTCAGTGGAACCAGACCTCTATGTCTAGCAGGTAGAGGGATCTCAAACAAGTCCCCATAAACATTAGTGACCTTGGTGGCCTCCCTCACTGCCTCCCAAGTATCTGGGTTTCTAACCTCATGCCTCCTAATCCTTTGTATGGATTGTTGGAGGTGGTTATGTGGGCCCGACCTTCAGTATTTCTCGATCAAAATATTAATGTTATTCAACATGAAATACAATGCAATATGTCTCATTTAAATGGTAAGGAGGATATGTATCTCGGCTTTGACGCATGTATGATGGGTCCTACATCTTCCAATGTGAAATGTGTTGTATCATCATCCCACGGAAAGATAGATGCTTCACTCTGATCCTCAACTTCATCCTGCTAATGGCCTACAAATCGTAAACAAAATTTAACATATATAATTAACAAAATAGAAGCATAATAACATATACATCAAATTCAATCACATCAATTGAAGAAAATTAAAAATTAAAGAAAATTTTAATGCATAAACACGTGAAGTTTAAAAATTATTTAAGGTTGGAGGAGTAAATAAGTGAAGAGGGCCCACTAGATGTAGCATGATCATAAACAGAGATAGAAACATTGTCTCTGATACCTCGATTGGAGTTGGAGGCAGGATCTATGAGTGGAACATGAACTCTAGTTGGGCTACGTGATATATCATGCGCTCGACCGCTTATAACATAATCCTTCGCACGGTGATGATCTGCAGTTGGGGTGCATATATGGTATGTCTCAGAGTATTACATATAATAAATATAATATGTATAAACTAATCCAAGAAAAAAATGTTGACAAAAAAACCATTTCTAAACTCAAGGAGAATAATCTAGCCTGAAGTCCTAAGATTTAGAGTCCCTTTTTTGGTAATTTATCAACCAAAGTATTGAATTCCATGTAAACAAAATTGAAAGAAGTGATGAAATCTACCTTCACATTTTTTCTCATTTCTAAATAATGCATTTTATTCATAGCGCATAAATATGTAAATATATATGCAAAAAATTGAAATAAACCTATTTACAAAATTAATAAAATTTCATGCCTACCAAATACTCCAATAGACTTTAAGTTCTTAATGTTTGACTTTGACACATAACATGTACTAGGTGCAAACACATGAAGACAATGTTTCTTGTACAACACATTACATAATGAAAAAATATGGTACAAATAAGAAAGAAGTCTAAATTATTTTATTTACTAGACCAAAAACACTTTTCATAATGGATTTAATATCAATGATGGATTGTTCAGACATGAATTTATATATATAGTTATATAATTATATATAGTCATATGTTAAATGATATGTGTGTGTGTTGTGTTTTAAATAATTATGTTATGTTAAATGTTAAATAACAATTTAGATTAAATAGTTATAGAGCTATGTTATGTTATGTTATTATGTGTGTGTGTGTGTGAGAGAGAGTGAGTGAGAGAGAGAGAGATGTTATATATATATATATATATATATATATATATATATATATATATATATATATATATATATATAGTTGTGTAAACTTATAACTAAGTTAAAGATAGTTAAATATATATAATTATATAGTTATGCTATAAATTATAGTTATAGATATGTTGTAACATTATAATTATAATCATAATTACAATTGTATATGTGTGTGTGTGTGTGTTATATTTATGTTAAATAGTTATAAAACTATGTTATGTTATATTTAGAATTAGAATATATAGTAAAAAAGAAAAAATGATATATATATATTTATATATGACAAAAAAGTTCCTATTAGATTTTTAATTTTAAAGAATAATATTTTATTTTTAAGACCAGAATTATATTATATTTATTATTAAAAATATAAATTAATTAAAATTTAACATAACAAAAAATTAATTCTTATTTTATAAATAGAGGCTTTTCATGAGCAACCATATTCATCATGTCAATATCAAGCTTCTAATTTATTTATCTATTATAATTTATTCTTTTTATGTTTTGGAGTTTTTTGGGATATATTTTCACTCAAATTTGCTAGAAATTTAAAATACATTTTAAATAACAAAAAATTAAAAAGATTGAAAATTTTAAAATGCGTTTTAAATAACAAAAAATAAAAAATAAAATTGAAAATTTATTTCACAAAATCCGTAAAGAACAAATTTAGAACATAAAATAATTAGAAAAAAAAAAACTTTTATCATTCAAAATCAGAAAATATGCATTTAATAAACAAAGCATTTCAAGGAAAAAGAAAAAAGAAAAAAAAAAACTAAATTATAGTTTTTCATTGCTTTTGAAGTTTTTTCTAAGTTGTTTTGAAGGGATTTTATTTTATGGTTTTCTAGGTTATTTTTGTAGTTTTCTAAGTTGTTTTGAAGGATTCTTTTATGGTTTTCCTGGTTCGTTTTACGATTTTCTAAGTTCCTTTGAAAGTTGTTTTGTGGTTTTCGTTATTTTTATATGTTTGTTTTCTTAAAATAATTGGTTTTCATGGTTTTGTACACATTTGTTTTATTTTTCAAACCAATTTGTTTAAATTTGAAAAAAAATTAAATAAGAAAGACAAAAAAGATAGAATACCTGCCTTTGTTTGAGCCTCAGGGTCGTTGGCGAGATTGATTTGAATGCTCCATTCTCCAATTGCTGAGTCAAACTTGAGTACTCTCGATCGAGCTACTATCACACTCTTGGCTGAGCTGATAATTTACCCATGGATTTCCCAAATGGCACGTGTAAACCACGGGAACAATATTTAATAAAACAAAAGGCTTAAACGTGCCTTAAAGCTCGTTCTAGCCATTGTTTTTTTTACCCAAATGTGTCCTCTTTCACCAAAAAATGTAACCGAGGTCCATGCTTATATATATATATATATATATATATATATATATATATATATATTAGCTGGTTTGTGTGAGACCTAGTTCTCATTAGATTATTCATTCAAATATCATATGGAGGAGTCGAAGGTGGGAGCTACCTATCAGGGATAAAAAAAATCTCCCACGGGGTATCCAAGCTTAATAAGTACTATACGTTGGGATATCATTTCTCCATCCAACATTGGGACTCACCCTTACCTATATTAAACTTGGTTTAAATATATAATTATATTTTTAAATAAATAGAATAAATAATAGCCACATTCACTTTTGAATTATTATAATGATTATCTTATTATAATATATTCTAGTTATATACAAATATTGTCACATACCTCCTTGACCCAACCTAACAATCACCTACTATGCTCCCATTACTAATTTTAACTTTGACTAGATTTAGTCTCAGTAGTTGTCACATGCATAATTATTCAATTATCTCATAAACAAATATAACACATGTAATTATACACATAAGCTTAAAGATTCGATAACATAAAGAGTAAGGAGCCAACATACAGAACATCTCATGAAATTGAATCAGACCAGAGTAGTGGAAAGAATGTCACTTGGAAAATCGAGCACCACCACCCAACCTAGAACTGACTTCCTCTAGGTCACCCTAGAGCGGAGAGTTCTTTCCATGGATCAATTACCTATTTTTGATCTCATCAATGGATATTTAATTTCCTCTTTCATGATATGGTTTCCTTTAGCGGCGTTCCTCTTTTATGGATCATTTTATCCATTTTCCTAGGCTTTTCCCAGAAAAGCTCACCTTTCTCTCTAGCAAGGCTTTTCCTCATGAAAGCTTGCCTTTCTCTCCCGTAAGGCTTTTATGTTTTTCTTAAACTTAGCATATTTCTCCAGATAAGTAGCTTAATGGATGTTTATCTCCCAATCCATTAAGATTATCTAGAATTGGATCTAGAAATCCTAACTTGAAATAGTTATCCATTCCCATTCACCAATGGGTTTTCATTTGGAAAGAATATCATATCTTGGTGTCTCGTTTTGCAAGTGATTAAATTATATTTATTATTTATTTAATAATAAATTATTTACTTTCATTGTTATACCTCAGACCTATCTTTTCTTAGCTTAGGTCAACAAAGTGTTACATACAACGAAGGGGTGTTACATGTCCCCCCTTAAATTTACACTGTCCTCAGTGTATTACTACATCTTACAATTTATTTCCTCGTTCACAGGTAGTTGTTTCTGAATTTTCAGGTTTCCATGGCCTTTCCATCTGAAACAGATCTTCCGATATATAGGTTACAAAGGAGTTCTACCACAATTCTCCTTCAATTGCTACCTATAACATTTGTTCAATCAATTATGTGAGAGGCTTTAGATGCCATAAAACAAAACTCAATTTTGTTTACCACAGTTAATGTCATAACTTGATATAACCGTACTACTATTTGAGTAAATATGGGTTAATGTTGCCTTCCATTTAACTATGATTCCTCATTTTCATTGTATTATAATAGGAAGAAATGCATGCTCTTCCAATGCATTTGTGTTCTTTCCGAACACTTGCTTCTTGCAGTCTCCCTGCATTAGTCACAACAAGTCAAACTAGCACATTTGACCAATCAACATGTATAATAATATGACATCATGTTAGCTCAAAACATAACCATAAAAACCATAAATCATATGTAACCATCAATCATAGATCACATGTAATCATCATAGACCAAAATCATAAATATCATGCATACTAAACTGAAATAAAATACGGGTACTTATCCTTTAATCAATCCTTAGCTTCCACCTTTTTCTTTCTTTTGTACACACTCCAGAACAGTTGCCACACTAGGCAATCACCTAGTGCCTTCTCCTCAACCATGTGTACATCACACACATACAACTATACACGTCATCCAACATCATGCAATACTTGCATCCATACCAATACCATCTGTACCACATGTACACAGTACTACCAGTACAACGTGTACACAATACTTAATGTCCATAGCATCCTATGCATGACATATACATGTTCCATTTGTTTTTAACCCATGTTAGTATTATTATCATAATTAACATCAGGTCAATGCCAAAATTTCCTTTATTTGTTCACACTATCTTTAGTCAAGTCTAATCAAATCATGCTTGATTTGTCGATTGGAGAATAAGGAATTCATGGACCTATTCAACTTCTGCAACCAAAGCCTAACTGAATAATTTTATGTCAAGTATTCAAGTGATTTTATTTAGCTAATCTTGTGGTTGTAGGAAAATTTCAACAAATGATAACATAAAGGTAACTTTGCATAATACAATTTTACAATACCAATAACTTTGAGTTGTGGGATTGAATTTGTCTCTAGACCGGGTCTTAATAATAATAGAATATGATCTCCACCCAATCATAAAGCAAGCATTTGATAGCTAATCTAGTATGGCCTTCAGTATTATTCTTGAAGTTTACTAACAACTTTTAGCCTTGTCTTTAGACAAGAAAATCATTGTTTGGTACTCAAATGTACTCCACACATAGACTAGTTATGTCATATGATTTCTTGTTGCTCTTTTTACACTTCTTCCAACACCTTGTTGGCCATGAATAAATTCAGTGTATGTCCAAAACCAATTGAGCAATCAGTATGCAAGTACATACACCTCCCATACATGAGTTATAAATTAAGGTTACAAGGTTCTCAATTCCACACCCACTAATTTTTTAGGCACTATGTGTACCAGGGTGTGAACCTAGGTCAATAACATGTTGATACCCCACTTTAACACTAGATCATGACCTGGTAGAATATAATTCATCAATTGTTAAATTCCTTAAAATAAATTGTTTATGCAATAATTGTTATGTTGTCATATTCAAAACCAGACAACACTATCAATGCAATCTGACAGGTAGACTTCTCCCATATTTCTTAATAGGAAATAGTGGTACAAAATATGCATTTCAGATTGTACGATTGTCAATTTATTTGAATAAATTGCTAGATATCATTTTATCGAAACCAATTATCTTTGTACACAAAAATCTCGATTACCAATACCACTTTTCCATTAATATGGTTGAAGCATCTTATTGATTTAACAATGAGTTGTTGCATGGTTTGTTATCCTCTCTCTTCATCACCTAGAACCTTTTATATGACACACCTTACTTGATGCATGTATTATTTTACTACTGGCATAAGATCCTTAGATCACCATAAACTGTATTAATGCAAAACCTTTAGGTTTACCAAAATTTTGTTAATTAATTTGGACCAGTCATGCTCCGAATCTAGTGTATACTTCTTATTAGTAATTAGGTTGCTTTTAATTTCTCTATTTCTACTTCAAGTGCATCCAACACCACCATATCTAATTTGTTTGTCATTTCATAAAGAATGTATACTTTGTTTATATATAGTAGAAACACACATTTCATTTTTATCTTACTACTTCCCACAAGAAGTACATTTGTAAGATCTACAATCATTCTACTTGAAGCATCTTCTTTTTGCTGTAGATTTGAAAGGTTCCTATTTGTGAGATATTGACAGAACCCCATCTTTATCTAGATGGATATGCACATCAAGGTTGTGAAGTTTGAGGTTGCATACTTGAGTTGCAAAAATTTACACATTGAAATTTGAGTGAACTTGGGAATGTGCTCTTGAGCTTGTATTTAATATTGTCTTACTGCTATTAATCAAGAAGCACTAGGAGCTGATTTTACATTCCTATTATGTATTTACACCATATGTACTTTTGGGTGCCACTCCCATTGACCTACTTATGAAGGTCATAAAATTATTAATGTGTAATTTCTTCTTCAACATGTATACAATGAGTTGTATTACATGTGTGCATACACTTCACAACTCTGACCTTAGTTCAGTTTAGATGCCTCTTACATCTCTTAGTTATAATTATTGAGATATTGCTTTACTCAAAGAAACCTGTAGGTTCCAAACTATGCATGTCCAATTAAATATGCATGTTGCTACTGAATATCTGAGTAATGACCTGGTAAGGTTTAGTTCCTTTTAGTAGCGTATATTTGAAGTGTTTTCCCCATAAGGGTGAGTTAACGGTTCAACCAGTGGCCAAAACCACATCAAAAAATGAACTACATCATTACATGTAGATGCACCAATTAACACAAAATATTAAATTGAAAGACAATTTAAAAAAAAGATCCATAGTCTCATACCACACACAGGGACTTGTCTTTCATGAACTTAACGATATTTCATGGGAACTTCATGAATAGATACAATTAAAGAAAACCTTCAGAATATGTTCTAGGATGGAAATCAATTAATTACCCATCAATTTCAGCTATGTTGATAGAATGTCATGAACTTCTTTCCTGAGATGTATATAGATTCCATCTATCTTTTTTCGTGTTCACCATGATCTATGGAAAGAGAACTTATTATGTTATCTATTTTTGTTTTCTTGTTACCTCATAAGAGTTCAATGCTTCTTCCCTTAAGATCTCTTATAAGTATAACTTCATTCTATTAAGCTATGTCTTTGATTATACTATGCATAGAAATCTTGCAACCCATAATTTAATTTTAATATGAGAAAAGTAATATGATGACAGTATGTAAGAGGAGACCTATTGGCATGTATTTAAGTATTCAGGGGTTTTCACAGTGCATTACATTAGATATCAATTTTTGGTTACGAAAACTTCTCATGGATATGGTCATAGATGAATGACTTAGTTAACGCAGTTGAATCCCAAAAAAATGATATCTAATATCGCCATGCAGTTACCCATAGGATTCAAAATTTCCTTATCCACCATTACTCCTTTCAACACTTGCTTTCATATTCATAAGCCATGATGACCACACCACTAAATTTCATCATCCAGACTCTCCATAATCATACCTTACAATTATTTCAAATGTGTTCATTCATCAAGCTCGACTATGAGCATCTAAAGCTAGGTCTATCATGTGTAAGTATCTTAAACCAATTTTAAATCATGGTATAGAGACTTTGTGCCATCACAAGAGCATTTGACAAGAACTTAAGTTTGGAAAAAACTTCCACAACATATAATGAAATAAAAAATTAATCTTCACATAATTCCAAACACTTAATAAGTAGGCACAATAAAACAGTAACCACTTTATGGTTGACCACTTCTACCTATTGAAAATAATCAACATGTTAATTGTTTTCACTTCTTTGCATTACTCTCTACTCCATCACAATACTGCAAGGTTCTATGTTATATAACAATATTGCAAAATTATTTGTTCAAATCTAACCTTACAGGGTTTCTTCTCCCATAATGCTATTATAGCTATCCACCATGGTGTATGAATACAATACATAGACTTGAGAAATTCAAGATAAAGTAAAAAGATTACTATGAAGTGCGTATAAAGAATAAACTTCTTAAATTGTGAGCATAGGTGGCTTATAAAAAAAACAAGCAATGCACAGTCATATCTCTCAAAATTTTGCCTGCAACATCAGGGAAGGAAATTATTACCGTGATGCTAAAAGCACTAAGTCAGTTGTTTGGTAGTGATGCCATCTAGAATAATTCCCTCCAATCATTAAGTGAAGGCTTGCATGGAGGTGCTTCACCACGAAGTTGGCCTGCAATCCCAGCTACCATCAAATTTCTGATTGCGAGACAAAGAAAACATCTTTGAACAACTAAAAAAATGTCAACGCTTGGCGAGCATACTCCATAGCTTTGAGCCAAATCAACATGTTCCTGCAATCAACATGTAACATTTGCAATATTCTGGTGGTAAAATTCTACAAAAAATTTAAACCAAAGAGGGTATATATAATTCAGACTCAAATATCTCAAATAAGTCATGTTTAGATTCAAATTGTTGTCCTCCATTTTCTAATGCTACGCCAACTATAGATTCAGGGTAAAAGACCCATCATAAGGCACACAATTACTAATAACAACATTGACCAACAGAATGTAGTTAACCACAACATTGCCACCAATTAGACAATGGTCAAACCACTATTGTAGCCAATTCAGACCACCATCGTGACATTTAACCACTCAACTCCATCGCTCTGCTAGGCAACACATTCTTTAAATAATGCCACACTAACGCTTCCTGCTAGCTACTTCTTGTTAGCAATTAATCGACCATGAATGCCCTTAATCCTTTGATGAACAGGAAGAAAATATTCCTCGGGGATGAAGCTCATAATTTCATCGTAGAGGAGATTGGCCCTTCTGTCAACACACAACTGTAACCATGCTCGATGTCAGAGTACTGCAGTGAAGCATGGAATATCGTAATTGAAGATAATCTGTGCATATGACCATTGCCTTCTACCACCACTAGGCGTCGAGAGAAGGAAGTCGTCATTGTTGTGCTCCATACTTCCATTTTTTTCTTCTCATCTCCACAATCCCGGTAGATGTTTCCATATGATGTGCCACCCACACCCCTCTATGGCGAGAGCTGCAGGAGCCCAAGATGTGGTATTAATGTTAGTCTTGACCTGCTCTTAACCTTACACATTTGTGTCCATCACAAGGAGAAGATAAAGTTAGTGTGATTTGTCTACGTGTAATGAAGGATAAACACTATCCAAACTAAGGATAACCATGACCATGAGGATAGCCATTATCCACCAAATGCTTTTGCAGAGTAGAAGATTCTGCAGCAAAGGGTAAGCTCATATTTTGTACAGTTGTGCAATTCATACATCTCTAGATCCATGGATAAAGCAAGTGGAAAAGTGGTATTGAAAGGGAAACAACGGTTGACAAGGAGATTTTCTCTGACCATCAAATTGAAAAGGTGTCATTTACTTTAAATCACATGTTTCCACTGAGCTTAATGGCACTGGTTTTTCAAAAAACAAATCCGGAACAAGTAAATCCAAAAGGTGGAAGTATCTATTAATTAACCAGTGTCATGGATGTCTCTCTCTGGCTTGTCATGACCTCCACGATTCAGGCCAAGGTTGATTGACACTACCCCATTTCAAGTACTGCAAAGGGACAAGTCAATTCATACACACTCTTGTTGCAAGTCGAAATATTAGTACTCAAAGATTTCATTAAAAAAAATTAGGATGTAATACAGGGCTATAATGCATCCATTCTCTTGTGGTATCAACGAGGTTGTTCTCGGATGTAATCCCCACAAAAAGGTAGGGAGAAGTCACTTCAATAGTAAGGTCTGGATAAATCAGAGCATTTAGGATTACTTCTTTGTTTTCAGACACAACCCATATACGCTTCGGTATTAGAGCAGCCAGTGCCTGCAGTCAAGAGACATAATTTTCAACCAAGTTAATACTTTAGGGATTCCTCTCTTAACATTTCATATAGATCTATATTTAATATATTCCTTAAATTTTTAGCCTACGTAATTTACATAACATTGTTATTGTAAATTCGTTGTTTGGCCATATTTATTTTGATTCTTGACTTATACACGTTTTTAATGTACGTTGTGTATATGGTCAATGAACACTCCAAAGGCATTAATTTCAACTGATGCATCATGCACGAGTTATTCTAGAATTTGTTTGTTTGAGTGTGGCTGTGCGTGTGACAAGCCACATCGAAATTTCTTTGAGCACAGTGTTGCCACATGGAGAATGCAAACCACAGATTGTATTGTGATCCATGGGAATGAATAGAATGAACTATTTTTCATGGAGAGTGTGAGCTACAAGGAGTGGACAACATGCCACTGTAACATTCAAAATCTGAGACGTGGAGACATGTTGCGAGCCCTCAACCATATATATGAAAATAGTCAACGACTCAAAACAAAATATAATATTCAAGTCACAGAGAAGGTCAACAAGTCATGGAAAATAAGTTGAACCTTGCTGGGTAAGGTACCTACCAGGGGAAAGTTGAATGTTCATTACATTTATTGATATGAGCCGATAAATATAAGATTCGAATTAACTTTCACTGACTAAAAGGAGCGTTAAATTTTTCCTCCCCATATTTTATTCTATGCACCCTCATTCAAGTATCAATCATTACATATACATACATCATTTATGTTTATCTTTGAAAAACAAGATATCAATTGACCTTCAATCTTAACCCCGCACATAATTCTCATAACACTTCGACCCTCACTATTCTTTAGTGATCCATGCACACAGTAATCCTTTACTTGTTCTAAAACTCACTCCATCAAACCCTACAATGGTCACTAAGATATGTATTTTAACTCCATATATATAGTGGCTACACTACATCAACCAATGTGGACTTTTAGGTCCAAATTAATAGATTTATTTACTACATTCCAAATCAACACTTCACATTTACTATGCATACATTATATCCCGGAGGAAAGAATCAACATGGGCATTCAACATGATAAAATTAGGCATTTTGATTTCATTCCTTTGATGACCAAAACAAGCACTAATGCATTCCATACAAATCACAACTTCATATTCAATGGGTAAGTTGTCACCCCCATGCTTATGTTGTCAAAAATAGCTAGTATTGCCATACAACATGATCATAGTCCTACTGTCATAGTCAAAGGCATTAATGACATATGTTTTATGCAATACAAAACATAGTGAATAATATGTATCATAACTAAAACGAGCCTCAGTGGATGAAATTCAAATCACGATGCATAATGCATAGCAAAGATAACCTAGGGCATAGATAACCTGAGCACACCAGCTATACCATTACAAACCTTAAAGACATAAAGCAAGTCACAGATTTTAAAGCAACCTCAGTTCAAAATTACCTTCGATTTCAAATTCCTTCCCAAATAAATCATTTTAAGATTTTTTTGCAACCTTAATGGCTTCTAAGGCCTTAGGCACTACTTTAGAATTCATTGGAATATTTTTCTTATAGAAATTTTATAACCAACCCCTTCAGTAACCTCTTATTTGTTTAGGACCTAGTTTAGGACCTACAACTCAGTCATATCTTACAGAGGTGGATTGGCCCATAGGCCACAATGTTTGAACTTAGAGATCTAATACCATTTGTCACATACCTCCTGACCCAACCTAACAATCACCTACTATGCTCCCATTACTAAATTTAACTTTGATTAAATTTAGTTTCAATAGTTGTCACATGCATAATTATTCAATTATCTCATAAACAAAGATAACACATGCAATTATACCCATAATCTTAAAGATTCAACAACATAAAGAGTAAGGAGCCAACATACAGAACATCTCATGAAATTGAATCAGACCAGAGTAGCAGAAAGAATGTCACTTGGAAAATCGAGCACTGCCACCCAACCTAGAACTGACTTCCTCTAGTTCACCCCCGAGCTGAGAGTTCTTGCCATGGATCAACTACCTCTTGTTGATCTCATCAATGGATATTTAATTCCCTCTTTCATGATATGGTTTCCTTTAGTGGTGTCCCTCTTTTATGGATCTTTTTATCCATTTTCCTAGGCTTTTCCTAGAAAAGCTCGCCTTTCTCTCCTGCGAGGCTTTTCCTCATAAAATATTGCCTTTCTCTCCCGCAAGGATTTTATGTTTTTCTTAAACTTAGCATATTTCTCCAGCTAAGTAACTTAATGGATGTTTATGTCCCAATCCATTAAGCTTATCTAGAATTGGATCTAGAAGTCTTATCATGAAAGAGTTATCCATTCCCATTCACCAATGAGATTTCATTTGGCAAGAATCTCATCTCTTGGTGTCTCGTTTTCCAAGTGATTAAATTATCTTTATTATTTATTTAATAATAAAGTATTTACTTTCATTGTTATACATCAGACCTATATTTTCTTAGCTTAGGTCAATAAAGCATTACATACAATAAAGGGGTGTTACAAATATATTATTTAGAGTGTTACATACAACAAAGCGCTGCTACAAATATATTATTTTTATTAATAAATATTTTAAATGTGTTTTAGAAATATTTTCAAATTGTATTATCACCCATATTTAATATGTTATTAACTTTTCCTAACATTCAATACAATGTTGGCATGCAACTCCTACTCTTTCGCATTTTGTGGGAATCACTTGTTCTTTGGGATTATGGCTAAAAGACAACTATGAATTAGCACAAGGACCTCATTTTTAAAGGAATATTTAAAAATAATTTAAAGACATTGTTGACATATGAAAAAATTAAACAATGTTATAACGATAAAAAATTGACAACTGCATAAAAATGATAATTTCTTAATGAGGAAAAAAATTAAAAAATAGCATAAATATTCAAGTACAAATACTCTTCTTCCTCATTAATTCAGTAACTTTATTAAAAAAAAACATTGTTACCAATATCCCATATTCATTTTTTAACTTGAAACATTCATATGCACTATTCATTTTCCCACATTTCCTTTGCTATAACTAGCCTGAACAAACTTTTTCTATCATATTTATTATTTATTCATATAAAAATGATTTCCTTGCAATAATGAACTTCAACCACCCTTTCCTATCATATTTATCATTTTCCATATAAAATTTAATTATAACTCTTAAACAAAATTTTCCATATTTTATATTTACAATATTATTTTACACATATTTTATATCATTATTCTCACTCAACTATTTTATAAATAATAATAATTTCAGTAATAACATTTCATCATACCATTAATATTATACATTTTATATTAATAATTTTCTAATTCACCCACGTTATTCTTTTACATCTTTAAAATTGTAATATTCTTTATAATTCTTAGTCAATTATATTATAATTTTTTTTATAATTTTCATGTACATACATTAAGAGTATTAATAATTTACTCTTAATAATTTTAATTTATGTGATTTTTATATTATTTATGTTTTTAAATTATATAAATATTAATAGCTTTAAATATTTTTTTTAATTGTGTAGAGATGCTCTACAATTTAGTATGATAATGATGTTATAAAAAGTTATATAAGAGCTTATATGATGTAATGTTATGTTAACATGATCAATATTAAAATAAAAATAAAAATAAAAATAATAATTATATATAAATTTGAGTTGGTCATTTGATGTGTTTACCACATTAGATTTGAGTTTCAAAATTTTTGCTGCAACACCAACCTTCCTAGTCTTTTACGTTGTCAAAATTACAGTGAGCTCGGGAGGCTTCTCTCCAAGTGTTTTAAGCATATGAATAAAATCTTAAATCAAACTAAATAATTCGTTTCTTTAGGTCCGATAGACCAAAGTTTGTTTTCAGTGAACATTAACCACCACCATCATCATCATAAACTCATGGTATTAGTCCATGATATTTAATAAAGTCTATTTAAAAACTTGAAATAAATTGCAAAAATACAAATTTAGATTCATGAATTTGATTTATCATCGTTAATAAATATAAATTTAAAACACACAAACAAAATAACATAATTCCATAGTTAGATTTTGACAAAATGCCTATTGTGGTTCTCTTGACCTACTCAATTTGATGTTTGATATTTTGTTTAAATCCACCATGTGATCATCGTCTTTTATCTCTGTCGAGGTTAGATCATCGTCTTTTATCCACCATCAATTTTAAAAATGTTAGTAAAGACAAAATGTATTATAAAGTTAAGAAATGTCGCTACCTACTCACCAAAATATGACATAAGATAGTCAAGAAACAGTGCATGACCTAATGTGGACCAGTGTTTCCTTTTTATCGTTTGTCACGCAATCGATATAAAATAAGTTGGTGAAAAAATGTTATATTGAAGTTAATAATTCGACATTGTTGGAAGAATCATTGCACTTCTATGAATCTGTAATTTCCACCCTGGAGATCCTGGTGACTGGTTTGGAATGTTTACCAACACTTGTGGGTTTTGGTGTAACGGAAAACCTCTTCTTGGTATTAGAGCCTGGACCCACGTTCGATTCCCCCGAGTTACGTTTGAGGGGGGGGGTGTTGGAAGAATCACCGCACCTTTATGAATCCGTAATTTCCACCTTGGAGATCCTAGTCATTGGTTTTGAACGTTTACCAACACCTACGGGTTTTGGTGTAATGGAAAACCGAATCACCGCACCTCTATGAATCCGTAATTTCCACCCTGGAGATCCTAGTTACTAGTTTGGAACATTTACCAACACCTACAGGTTTTGGTGTAACAAAAAACCTCTTCATGGTATCGAAGCCTGGACCAAGTTCGATTCCCCCGAGTTGCGATTAAGGGGGGGTGTTGGAAGAATCACCACACCTCTGTGAATCTGTAATTTCCACTGTGGAGATCCTAGTTACTAGTTGAGTTGCGTTTGAGGGGGGGTTGTTGGAAGAATCACCGCACCTCTATGAATCCGTAATTTCCACCATGGAGATCCTAGTTACTGGTTTGGAACATTTACCAACACCTGCGGGTTATAAATACCGGTTTGGAATGTTTACCAACACCTGCAGGAAAACCTCTTCATGGTATCAGACCCTGGACCCAGGGTCGATTCCCCCGAGTTTTGTTTGAGGGGGGTGTTGGAAGAATCACCGCACCTCTATGAATCCGTAATTTCCACCGTGTAGATCCTAATTACTAGTTTGGAACGTTTATCAACACCTGCGGGTTACAGTCACTGGTTTGAAACGTTTACCAACACCTGTGGGTTTTGGTGTAATGAAAAACCTCTTCAGACACGGCCCAGAAGTGATAATCTTCAAATGCAGCAGGAAATGACATGAATAAAAGCTTCTATGGGACCAATGCAAATAGTGAGTGAGTGGGAGTGGGGCTTTAATTTACTATTCCTTTACCCACTCGGACAGTGACACTCATCTTGCCACACGGCAATTACATCAACATGGCCCAAATTTTAAAAAAAAAAGGGTTCGTTCCAGGAACGTTCTTTGAGCAACCAAAGGGTGATCCTCCACATAGGTGTAAAGTTTTATAAGCACCTTATGTCTAAGACCAATGGGAAAGCTTGCCAATCGAGCTGGCGGCTTGGCAGCTTTGAATGCGGAAGAACATGCCTTCTTCATTCTCAATTTGTTTATGGGCTTGCCCTCTACTTTGGTTCCCGCTCGACATTCGTGAAACCGAGGTTTCAAATACTACTTCTGGCAGCGCACTGTAATTACAAAACTGTCGGAGGAGTAGAGATATGACGAAAGAAAGTATGCATAACAAGGAGCCACTGCTGTGGCGGTAGTCCCTGTCGGGGTCTGCAGGGAAGTGCAGAACTTGGAAAGAATAAATGGAGTGAACCACAGATAAGTAATTCATATAAGTTGTTGTTTTGACATTTACAACAATAAAATGCCAGGGCCCTCCTGGACTCTCCTTCCTGCCCTTTGGAACTTGCTGGGAAGATTGAGCCCATGGATAAAGCAAAAGAAGCCATATTATTAACCTGATATGCAAGTGCAAGAGAGCGAAGTCCCCCATTTTCTTCCAGCGGGGTAGATAGGTACTCAATTTGAATTTACAGGGGTTTTTTTTCAGAGAAAACCAGATTTTTGCAGGTCAAAATGGATATAAAATGTTAAAACTTGGCAGTTTTTTATATATTTTGGAGTGCCATCCCCTAAAATTTGGGGGATCTCTTCAACTGTGTCCAAAAATCGTTCGCTCAATCCCCAAATGGGAATGAAACATAATATAGATAAATATTCAAAACCCTATATTTATATTCTTGCCAAGTAATTCTGTCATTTAGGCAATTTTCACACCATTTTTTATAGTTGATTGGAATGCAGGCCCTGCTGGAAGAATGAACTCGAAATACAGAAAGCTAGTTTCCCTGTACTCTTTGAGACTGTTCTGAGTAGGAAAAGAATCAAATAATTGATCAGAGTACGTCTCGAGTCCTTAAAATTATGATTCTCCTCTATCATCTATATTGTATAATTTACCTATGACTAGGCCAATATCAGAAAATTAACAGCATTCTAATCATAGATTCAATGAGATTCAAAAACGTTGGAGCCTAAAAGGACACGATTCATGAATTGGAATAGCTTCCAGAATTGGAAGCGCTTACTAAATGATATTACAATCTTGAATAAAAGAATAATTTTGTTTCAAAGGTTTAGCCCATGAGCCAATACACATCCATGCTTGCTTCCAATAAGGCTTTTGCAAAACCACGTCGATCCATTCCATGGCATCACACACCACTATGCCTTCACAAATCTGCCATTTTGAGATATGATCCACATAAATATATCAGAGCATCATCCATTGGCATTGCATTCAAGCATGAATTGACCCTCTTGTTTTAAATACTTAGCGCAATATGGCTTGTATTTATTAATACCTATCTATAACCACGGGTTCAAGTTGCCATTAAAATGCAAAACAAGAGATTTTTCTATATCAAGCTGATCAATTCCAAAGTCATGCCCTAAGCCAACTGAAAGCCAAGAGTCTTGCATGCTTTGGGTCATATTGTAGAATGTAATCAGACTTGCAGGCAATGTCCCAAATCTCCACGGAATATTATACCTATTTTGCTGTCGAACAGGGAAAGAGCAACATTAAGATCAATAATATTCAATCCAGACATCCATGCACACGCATTTCTATCAAAACCATTTGGGAAAAACTTTGAAGAGTTAAGGTACTTACTCAAGTGATGAAACCTTACTTCACAAATCACCATGGCACCATTTACCTTCCCATGCAAATTAATACTCCAAAGAGGTGTCAGGTCCCTTTGCACGACCACATCATCATCTAGAAATAGCACTTTGTTCAGTCTTGGAAAAATTTCAGAAACCGAAAAGTGAGGATGATTGAAGGTAGACAAGTATTTACGTGTGTACCTCCTGAGAGTGGATGCTTGGTTAATAATATATCCAGATTTCCATGAGTCGTGCCAGAGAAGTTGTAACCAGTGTTGAAGTCAGTATCTTTGGCAACTATATATGGCTTTGTCTGGGAAATAATAACCTAAAACCATTCATTGGAATGATGTAAATATCCGTGGGCAATCATTAAGGAAAGTACAAAGGATGGTACATTAATAGAAGTAAAGCAAGATAGTTTTTTTGCATACATTCGTTGCAGAAAAATTTGAGGTCTTTGTTACAACTTCATCTTTGGAAACCTTTGATAGTTCAGACCCCAATTTGTTTAGATCATCGAGATGCCTAGAAAGATTTCTCTGCAAAATGGAGACAACAAAAGCTGGCTTTAATCAGAAAATTCATTTTAAAATTTATAATTTAAAAGCCCAGTAATATCAAAATCCATTTCTTTCATAGATCACCGATGTCAACAAACCAACATAGTATGGAAACAAGGATATATTATTTAATAAAGCAGTGAAAATTTTACAAAAGAACTATGGTAGTTATGAGATGGGTTGTATTTCTGATGGGGTCAGTGCCATATTGTGCAAGTACATTGTATAACATGGATTCATTAGAATTTGATCTTCTTACCACCAACTGGCAAAAGGCACGAAAGAAAATTGTATTTAATACATAGCCACTAGATCTTGGTGAAATCTTATGTAATAAACCTTACCTCTGTTTGTTGTGAAGCATCATCGTGTTTAGACAGACTGACAGTCCTAGTAAAATCTGTTTGGTTCTGAACACACCAAATGTAGCAAGTAAAACGTTAGAAAACTTTGATGACATCATTACAGAATTCAGTACATATACGACTTGCACAGAAGAAGAAGAAGGGAAATTGACTAAGTTATTGACTTTGGATTACTTTCCTTCAAATTCTTAATGTGAAGTTAACAATATATTGATGTTACACAAGTTAACAGAATGTATACCAGCATTGGAGGGACTTCATCATTGATATAGCCTGCAAGAGAAACATACAACAGGTTACAGAACAACCAAATGACTTCTTTGATGTTGAAGAGATAAAGAGGATTCAAAATTTCAAAATAAGATCAAGCTGCTCAAAGGTACTCTATCACATGCAAGTTCCTCATCGCAAAGCGTTTCTAGTGGCTACTGAAGATGCCAAATTAAGCAATCCTACTACTGGTTAGCAGTTGTCATCGCCTAGTCACCACGAAACCAAACTTACTCTATACTTCCATAAAAAAACGAATCCTCCTTCAAACTCACAAGACAGATCTATCATTATCAAATGACACAAGGTTGCACCAAGATGGGAATGACACAATGGGCATCAGATTGGGGACTACTACTTTCTCTCTGGCTCAGTTCTACTTAATAATTTTAGGAGCTTTAAAGAAGGGCAGCTTTTAAGAGTTTAGAAGAATAACTGTAAAACTAAGAAATTGTTCAGTTAGTATGCTCCTCAAGAAGCTGCATTTGGCATTTTTGTAAATATAATGAAAAAAACCCACAAACCTATTGATGAAATCCTTGAATGCACGCGACAGGAATTGAAGTCCACTGGCATTTGTGTCTAAGCTCTAAGAAAATAGTCTTAAGATTGCATGTGGGTTTTCCAAGGAAGATGCATTCCATTTCAGTATCCAAACATTAGGGTTTAAGGCCTCGGTGTTTTGAAGCCCTAATCCTGTGTTCTCTAATCTTTGGCATCTAATGTGTGCAAATGCGACAGCCTTAAACTGTATCTTCCCTCAAACCTCACACTCACCCTAAGTAGCTAAACATGGCAATGCAGAAGGAGAGATCAAAACCCTGAGCCTACAAACTCATAATGTTCTGAAATAAGCCTCGCAGTGCCTGCTTTTCAATGAGATCTAATACAAACATTGGCCCAAAATATTCCACAGTGCTGAGGATCTAGGCAATCATCAAATGCCCATTGTCTTAGTATACAACAAAGGGGCAAAATGGTGCAAAAAAATGCAAACAACCGACTACAAATTCCAGGAACGGGTTTCATAAAAACCTTTAAGTCCCCTTGCCCAAGTACTCCAAAGCTAGCTTCTCCATACACGACATTCTGTGTGAAGGGGGCTTCAAATCATATAAAAAATGAAATGGGTTGAGATAAACTTACTACTCTGAAATCCAGCATTGAGTCTGAGCAAGAATACCAATGGAACGAGCATGGATAGAAGCACCAAAAACAGCACTATTCCATATCTCTTCCATCCCTTCTTCATAGACATAATTTCCTGCAGAAAATGCTAATCAACGGGTGCTATACGCCCTTCGTGCTTGCACCATCAGATCTGGAGGTTCAATACCCACAAACTTATTAGTGGCTGAACAAAGATTTATCACCAAATCAGCAAGTGACTTTAGCTTCGGTACTATCAAAATCTCAGAAGAGCTCGCACTTTCTCAGCCTCGTTAATTCAGTAAACTCTAAGAGAAATTTGCAGCAGACATAAATTTAAACCATACATAAAGATTAAAAAGCTTCCCCTTAGACAAAATCCAATGAAAAATCCAGATATAAGTTATTGAAATGGATGTT
Organism: Pinus tabuliformis; assembly: GCA_031772625.1. Classification (NCBI taxonomy): domain Eukaryota; kingdom Viridiplantae; phylum Streptophyta; class Pinopsida; order Pinales; family Pinaceae; genus Pinus; species Pinus tabuliformis. Next base: position 907,178,685 of record CM062806.1, on the reverse strand, counting down.
ATTTAACTGTTCCAAGGTTTTGACTTACATATAATCAAAATTTGTCAAAACACTAAAACATAATATACAACTCAAAACAACTGCAAGATTTGTAAGAAATAAACAACGCTTACTAAAATTTTTGTGATCTCATTATGGTTTGAAGCCTAAAGTTACATCAGATATTATAAAATATCACAATATACCATAACATAGTTTATATATAAGTTATTTTGAAAAATTTCTGATCTCAGAACGGTTGGAAGCTTGAACTTACATGGGACGCTATAAAATATCTTATCAAATTCACGGCGAATTCCCACCAAACTGTACCAAAAATGTAACCTGTTACTCTTTGCATCTGGTGCATGAGGTAGACAGAATGATAAGCATTGGGTAGATATTGAAATAAGAATATTAGGAGCAGCAGTGTCATAATATAAGTGATTTCTGCCCTTTTTATAAGGTCTGGCACAACCAACTAGAAGACCACCTGCACAAATAAATAGGCATTCAGTAGCAATAGGAATTAGAATGTGATAAAGTGTATGTAGGATTTATGGAAAAGATTAAATAATTATAATAAAAAAACTCTTTATACTTCAAGATAAGTTCATCTTTGCCTTCACCTAAAAAGATATCTGGATCTCTATATTTAAATAAAAATCAGAGAATCTAAGAATCTAGAAATATGTAAATCCAAAGACTGTCAATCCAAATGCTCTAAGAATTTAGTAAAATGCCAATCAACACGCAACTGCTCTAGGAATTTAGTAAAATGTCAATCAACACCCAGCTGGTGTAAGAATTTAGAGAAATATCAATCAACAGCCACCTGTGGAAGTGGCACTATGACAAATATATCAAACCAAAAGCCTTTGAGAGAACGCAAGTAATGGAGAGCAATTAAATGATCATCCCAAACAAGTTTCCCAGAGCCCACTACAAGTGATTCCTTTGACACATATGCAAGCCCGAGCTACAACCAAATATGCCATAAATGCAAGGCATCATTGGTAGAACGCAGAACAGTGACGAGAACAACGAACTTCCCATCTAGGTAGATGCACATTAGGTCTTTACTAATGGATAGAACATAAAAGAAAAGGCGGTCAATTGCCAATCCAATGGCACACATAGGAAGAATAATTATGTTCCATCTCTGGATGGCTTTACTTCTTGGGTGCAATACTATTCCAAGTATCCGTTTATCTCTCTTCCTTCAGTGCAGGCATGGCTGATGAACTTAGGATTCGGTTGGAAAAATAGAGGAACGTGCATTGGCTTCCCAGTGGAGATGGTTGCTCTTATTACAGCTAATGGAATGGAAAGCTGGAGTTTCTATCTGGGTGCAAGCAAAACACTCCTCTGCTGATGCGCCTCCAGATCTTGACAGGGCAGGAGAGGCCACTGTTGCCATTGATTGTTCCCCTGCTGCTTGAGATATATTGCCTCCAGGAGGTGTTGAATTTTTTGTGCCCCTTAAAGTTTTGAAAAGCCATCTACAAATATATTTCAGGTCCAGTCAGCGCATTCTATTGCAAGATCTTAGTTGCAGATACTCTATAACTATTTTTCAATCAAGCAGACTAGAACATTGAATATAGGAATTTAGATTACTTACGCTGCAACTATACTCTTCAAAAAGGATGACATGCTTCTGGTTGTTATACCATTCTATGACATAATGGTTATTGCAGTGAGTAAATTTGCAAGCCAAAAGACCAGGTGAAATCTTAGTCCTGAATCAACACAGAGGAAAAGGATTTAGGATTATATAGCAATGTTGCAAATCAAAGCATTGCGGCCTTCCCTTTATATTTAGGTTTAAACACACAAGAAAAGGATTTAGGATTATGTAACACGTTGTACTTGATGCAGTTAGGCAGATCACTCCAGATTTAGTGCAAATGTAGTTAATGCAGGTAGGGCACCAGCGTGAGAGGAATCTCAGAAATCTGTTGGAGTTAACCAGAGAAATGTATATCAGTCATTATCTACATTACTACTCAACTGAACGTTTTCAAATTTTGTGGAAGCTACCAGAAATGTATATTGGCCATTCTCTCCTTCGTGCTTTGTAGATTGGAAACCATGTGACCACTCTTCAGATTGTAAATTGGAAACCATGTCAGCACTCTTCAGATATATGGCATATTCAGATGGTGTCTGGGATAAATTCTTTCCTGGTAGTGCTACCAGATTTTATGCAAAGCAGTTACCCTGTAGCATTCGCTTCGAAAATATAACTCTACGTTTGACTTTGGATCACATGTGTTTAGTAACATGCAAAAAATTTAAGCAAATTGTACAGTTAACAATAAACAAAAACATAGGTAAAATAAAATAATACCAAATGCAATACAAACCTCTGTGGTGCCTTGAGGGCAATGTACGAAGCTGTCCGTTGATTAACAAAGCTCTCTTATCATAGCTAGTTATCAGTAGATTTTGTATAGCACTATGCCATAATTCCATGTTCAAACAACATATATTCATTTTAAAGTCCATATAGTTTGGTGCTATTTATAAAGTTTACCCGGTATGCTAACATATTGCTTCTAAGTAGTTTGCAGTACTTAATTTAATAGAGGAAAGTGCCATAGTACAGCAAATTAAATAAATTATTAATAATTAATAGATCTATACAGGGAAAATAAATTATTAATACTTAATAGATCTATCCTAGGTATGGATTATTTAGGTTTAGCTATTAAAGCAGATATTAAGCTATTGATACTTTGATATATTTAGCTACTAAATCAGCTATTGATACTTGGGACATCTATGCATTTCGATTTTGTAGTGAGATGAACGTACCATTACAACTGTTCACCAGGGTTCCAATTCCCTATAATCCAACCCAATGTGTATAGCAGAGTAGCAAAGAGAGAGCAGGCTATAATCCAACCCAATGTGTATAGCAGAGTAGCAAAGAGAGAGCAGGCTAGGTCGAAAGTGCTAAATAGTTTGGTGGAATCTGGCAGTTAAGCCCATGGAAGTTCATTTTTGCAATGTAGCATTTCAGTGTATGTATCTGAAACTAGGGAAAATTGGGAAAAAAGACAAATAAGAGATGCCACCTCCAGAACTTCATAGCTTTCAGGCATAACATAGGAAGAAACAGAAATGAGTAAGCGATTCAATATACAATTTGTCATTTAACTTCACTGGATAATAAGCACCATGTTTAATCAATCTATGGAACCTTTGGTGTTCGCATTCAGCAGCTGTAGATACAAAATTATTGCTCATATGATGTTGCATTTGCTGTATTCAACGATATAATTTAAACCAAACATGGTACTTTTTAAGATAGAGCAAAAATATAAATACAAAAGGTGGCAAGACAATGTTTGATTGTCAAGCTTCAAGCATGTTGCAGAATGCGTTCCATCTGAAATACAGGACAGAAACAGAAACAGTACAAACACACATGCATAAAGACTTTCCAGCCTTCTTTCCTGAACCGTTACCTAGATTACCCAAGAAACAAAAACTAACATAGCTTTCAGGCATAACATAGGAAGAAACAGAAATGAGTAACCGATTCAATATACAATTTGTCATTTAACTTCAGTGGATAATAAGCACCATGTTTAATCAATCTATGGAACCTTTGGTGTTTGCATTCAGCAGCTGTAGATACAAAATTATTGCTCATCTGATGTTGCATTTGTTGTATTCAACGATATAATTTAAACCAAACATGGTACTTTTTAAGATGGAGCAAAAATATAAATACAAAAGGTGGCAAGACAATGTCTGGTTGTCAAGCTTCAAGCATGTTGCAGAATGCCTTCCATTTGAGATACAGAACAGAAACAGAAACAGTACAAACACACATGCATAAAGACTTTCTAGCCTTCTTTCCTGAACCGTTGCGTACATTACCCAAGAAACAAAAACTAACAAAACAAGATGGCTTATAACAAGCTCATTATGACTAAAATTTGAACCGACAACAGAAATTTAAAATCTTCTGTTCTCGGTTTGAAGTAGCAATGGAATTTAAAATATTGAAAGTACATTTTCTTCGTAAATGAGTGGAAATTGCAAGTTAAATAGTTGTATTACAGTAAGACCATAATATGAAGAAACATATTCATATCACTTTTGCATTTGTTGTGTACGTGAAGGCCGCCATGTTCCTGGATTTTGTAATCTGTATAACAAATAGTTAGTTATAATAAAATGATAACATTGTGAATTGAAGAGAGGACATATTTGAGACAAAAGATGTTAAGGCATATGTTGATGTACCTTCCATTTGTTAGTTGACATGTAATAGCTCACTATCTTCATTGAGTGTGAACTTGCTCTGAATTTTGAAGTCACGTAACATGTAAACAGTGGTAGCTTTCTGTTGCAAATATCTCTCATATGACATTGCTTTTAAATCAGGAAGTAAGTCATGTAATAAGGGCTGCCTGATAATGCACTGGACAAAGTTATTTGTAATGGATTCTATTACAGCATTTATACAATGCTTGTAGATGAAAGGGCAATTATCATTGCATTGTGAACAGAAAATTGTTCCATTGGCTATCACTATGGATGAATTCACTGGGGAGTTACAAATTGCACAAACAGGTTCGAAAGGAGTTGAATATGGATTTGTTGCGATCAGAATACCTTCGACCTGTTTATAAAATATTCAAACGTTAATTTACATTATTACATGGCAAATGCAAAGGTAGTAAAAACACTATTATTGTTATACTTACAGCATAGGTAGATGTAGTTAGTTTTCTGAGATTGTTCAGTGCATCTGTGTTAAGTTCAGTCATGAACGTTGACTTTGATGCTCTGAATATTGTTTCTTTTGTGTTTACCTTTTTTGTTAAATTTTTGAAAAGGATGAGGGGGAAGTGTCCTTTCTGCAATTGTTTTTCCATTGAAAGGAAAAATTGTTCATATGTGTCAAACAGTTGCAACTGCAAAAGAGAAATTGTTATCTATTGAAAAATACGAAAAGTAATATGCAAATACATTGTTCGTATGTGTTGAAAAATTGCAAGTGCAAGAGACAAATTACAAAAACTATAGACAAATTACAATAACTATATATTGAAGTGATGCATGTTATCTACTGAAAATTAGGAATAAGTAACATGCGAATACATACAGTTGCATTGTCATTTTCAGAATCTCCATCTTTGATATGGAGTATGTAATGCAATCCAACCTGTTTGGCAAGTGTAATGGCTGCAGCGATTGTGCCAATTGGGTACATTTATTTTTTGTTTGCAAATTGCCTAATGGTTGTATTGGGAATGAAGCAATATTCTTTGCAAACTTCAGGTACAGTTTCTATGATACTTGATTCATTAAGCAAAATTATTTTGTCACAGTCACCGCGATCATAAACAGTTTTAGGCAATATCCTGAAATTTGTAATTGAGATGCTGTTGCCTTGCAAAATTTTTTGTTCATGTCGCTCCACTAAATGTGCAGGTACAGTTAACGTTATAGTCATCATTCCTTGAGCATCTGTCAAATCAGCTCGTAATATTTGACGTGATTTGTTTGCTTTATCAAGGAATGCAGTATAGACAACCATTATGTCTCCAACAAATAGCTGCCCAATTTTACGACTATTGAGATCTTCAATTGATACTTTAATTGGCAGTATCTGTTTTTGCCTATTAAAATTTCTTAGTTAGAAATTGCTATAAACATTTCTACAATGCTATGTTTCTCCTAAAAACTGAATAAGTATAAATAGATTAGAGTGTTGTGTTTCATATGCATACCTTTTTGATGTATCATTTTGTACATTTGTTGAATCAAGTTTTGTTGTGATTGTTTCACTTGGACTAACACAAGTAAATGCACATTTCAATATGATGTGGATATTATCACATGTATTTTGTGATAAGCAATCAATAAAGAAATTGTGATATGTAACATGTACATGTCTTCTTGCTGCATTGTTTTGGGGGACTTACTACTAGTGCTTTCTTCACTCGTCCAAGATTTTCTAATTTATATACATTTAAATATACATATGTAAAAAGAGAAGGCATATATAATAAACATTAATATTTTAAATAGAAAATAGCATATTTGTATAGTTGTCATACACATACCTTTTCAAAACAAGTGGTTGGCTTGCCTTTTCTAATTGAGTTATGCGCTCTATTTCTTCAATTGTTTGTTTTCCTTTTTCAAGATTTATTCTATGTTATAGAATAGCAACATATATAGAAGAACATTAAAACCATAGAACCATACATATGTAAAGATAGAATGCATATATAGTAAACATTAATATTCTAAATACAAATTGGCATATTTGTATAGTTGTCATAGACATACCTTAGTAAACATTATTATTCTAAATACAAATTAGCATATTTGTATAGTTGTCATAGACATACCTTTGCAAAACAAGTGGTTGGCTTGCCCTTTCTAATTGGGTTATGCATTCTATTTCTTCAATTGTTTCTTTTCCTCTTTGAAGATTTAGGCTATGTTATAGAATAGTAACATATATTTAGTGCAAATTAGAAGTAAAAAGTGAACAAGAACATTAAAACCATAGAACCATACATATGTAAAAATAGAATGCATATATAGTAAACATTAATATTCTAAATACAAATTAGCATATTTGTGTAGTTCTCATAGACATACCTTTGCAAAACAAGCGGTTGGCTTGCCCTTTCTAATTGGCTTATGCATTCTATTTCTTCAATTGTTTCTTTTCCTCTTTCAAGATTTATGCTATGTTATAGAATAGTAAGACATATTTAGTGCAAGCTAAAAGAACATATAAAAGTAAAATTTGAACAAGAATAGAAGATCCATAGGAAAGGAAAGGCAAGAAGAATATACTCTGTTTGTTTATGTTCCATGTTGTTGTTCTTTTTTCTGGGTTGTTCTGTTCAATTGAAAAAGGTTTTACTGGCAGAATCTGCATTCATAAATAGATGAGGTCATATCTTCAAATATATGATAGGATGCTTGTGTTGGTTAATTGAAAAGGGTGTCTTTGGCATAATTTGCATTGATGAATACACGACCTCATATATGTAAATGTACGATAGAATGCATAGTATGTATGCTGTTATCATTTGGTTTAGTACCAAAAGAATATTGTAATATGCTTTAGTAAAATAGAAATGGTAAAACCAATGAAGTATTGCAAAAATGTCAAAATTTGAAATTTTGTAAACTGTTTCATGTGTATATCATAGCTGAAGGACAAGAGATATTGTATCATGGTCATACCAATATGTATCCAATACGAAAATTCTATATTTTATATTAGCTAGATTTGCCCAAACATGGTCAATCAATGATTTATGCATGGTATTAGTTTTGTCAATAAGGAAATGAAGATTGTAGTTTTCCATGTAGGTTTCTAGCTGCTTTGTTTTTTGATTGCAATGTACCATATCAATATTGAAGTCCCCTAATATAACTATGATATTGTTTAGATCTAAGTGGCATAAAGCTTTTGCAATGACATTGACAATATTGTTTAGATTTGCATGTGGCGATGCATATATATTGAGTATTGCAATTTGTAATGTATGAAATTTTATTTTTGTGAGCAATGCTTCTACAAAGCGCTCTTCAAAATGGGTATGTTCAAGGATAATGATATTTTTCTTTATCAATATCATTACTCCACGCTTAATGCAACTTGAGATGCAATTGAAAATTTTGAAATATTCATTTTCCATACACAATGACATATGTGTTTCTTGTAAGCATAAGATATCAGATTGCATTGTGTCATAATCATTGCATACGTCAGTAAGATGTGCATGAAGATTATGAGTGTTCAATGAAAGAATAAAGATGTATCGCAATGATTGTATTGATGAAGAGTCATATTCTAATTGCCATTTTGCAGTGGTTTGCAAACGTTGCATTTCACAATTTACATTTTGCTTAACCTTAAAATTATTGTGTTTAAGAGGATTAAGCAAATACAATGATTCTATGTTTCTGACACGTGATAGTGCTGTGTATACTAGGCCATGCACTTGTACTCCAGTAGGGTCGAATGCAAGCCTATCCAAGGTTAAGCCTTGTGATCTATGTATTGTGCGTGCACATGCAAGTTGAATTGGAAATTGTTTCCGTATTTTCAATTGGGCCATCTTTGATGTCATAGGAATTGCTTTTGATATTCGCAGTATTGGTGTCCAATCATGTGCTATGTCTAAAGTATACAAATGAGCTAGTTTTCTAGATTGTCGGTGACCAATATTAGGGTCATGGAACTTAATCCATAGAACATCGACCTTATCTGTATGGGTAAATGCTTTAACTATTCCATCTGCACCATTCACTATCCCATCTGGTGCATCATAATTGTAAGCATACATTTCAACTAACATGTTCAACTTTATCAGAAGGTGCGAAGGCAAAATAGCTGTATGTTGATGGGTTGGGAAATTGCCGTTATTCTCCTCATTTTCATCAATTGCATTAATTAAAATTTCTTTGCCAGGCATCAGCATTAACATTTTCTTGTTATGCATTGCAACATCTTTGTTTTTGTAAAATAAATAGGGAAATGTCAAATCATTTGGTACAGGGCGCATGCAACTTGTATTCATATATGTTATATCATCAAATGTTTGACAATTTGTTCGCATTCTATTTAACACTGATATGAATCTCTTATTTGTTTCTCGCATAGTCATATGCAATTGGAAGCACTTGACATTATCCTTCCAGAAATCATGTGTTATTGTTTGATTGTTGATTCTTGGTTGTTCAAAAATAAGAGTCTTGAATAGGTTGTGCTTGATAGAAATCACCACAAAATATGATGTCAATGTTCCCAAAGTATTTGGTTTGGACATGTTTTATGTTTCTGAATCTACTGTCAATAGAATATAAGAACCGACTACCAATCATCGAGATCTCATCTATGAAAGCTAGCTGCAATTCTTGATATAGCTTTGATAAGTTGTCCAATACTTCTTTGCTGAGTGAGAACAGTTGAGACTTGTTAAAAGGCATTAGAAATGCAGAATGGATTGTTGTTCCACCTGCATTATATGCAGCTTTTCCTGTGTATGCTAATATTAGACCTTTTGGTTTCATAGGATCAGTTGTGTTTTGTGAATCATAAATTCGTATAAGCATTTGGAAAATTGCTTTTGCTGTGAGTGTTTTACCTACACCTGCTCCACCTGTAATAAAAAGGTAAATTGGTTCCTTGGGGTTTTTTTTTTTTTTAATTGCAATGTCTTTTACAATTGCTTGTTGCTCTTTGTTCAAGATTCTTCTAAGTTTGTAATACTCATTGTTCTCCATTAAAAATGGATGGGCAGTAATTTGAAATCCAAGATTGATTTTTTTCTTCATTTCAAATTGTTTTGGAAATTGCAAGTCCGATTGCAAATCATATTCCTCATAATGGGAACTGTTCTCTTGGTTTCGCATATTCATTTGGTTAGTATTCAAAGAACTAATTTGCTCATTTGTTGCAGTCTCTAAATCACCCCATGTTGGATTGATGTTATATGTAAATTTGGCTTCATTGGCTTGAATTGTTTTTTCATGTAATGTATATGCAGAGAGCCATGTAGGCAATTCTTGTTTCAATGTATTTTCACAATTTTCAAATGGCATATATAATAATAATTTCTCTCGGCAGAAGTTTTCAATATCATTGTGTTTGTTATATTTGACAAATCGTATAACATTTGGTTTTTTCCTTTTAGATATGGGTGTGCCATCTTTCCTGTAATTTGATACAAATTCTGCAAGGCAGATTTTGCTAATGGAACTTGGCCGTCCAATGTAGTAGTCAATAATGGAATGGCACATAACATCTTCTGAATCATCAGGTTCTTGTTTCAAAAGAATAGGCGGTTTAAGCATAAATGTGCATTCATCAACTGGAGATGTGTTTACAAATATACATTCCCTTGAACTACAACTCAATGGCAATGAAAGTGCTATATGCACTGCTTGTTGAGCTGACATTTGCTGTAGATTGAGTAATGTATTTCCAAGTTTACGAATCATTTGCATAGCATCAATTTCATCTTTCTGATGCTCTTTGCGTATTCTTCTAAATGCATTTGTCATAGACTTGTCAATTTTGGTCATATATGAACTACAATATGACGCTGCGGCATATGCATTTAGCACAAATTGTGCATCTGTATTTGCATTCCATAAAGTAGGCATAGCCTTCGCAAAACTGTTATTCCAAATGTGAGAAGGTTTTCGTTTCAGGAAAATTGTTGGTTGCTTTATTGTATGTTGTAATAGTTCTATGTACTCACTTTCTAGTAGTCCTATTTCTAGGAGGAAATTGTCATGGGTTATTGAATCATTGTAGTTTGTTTGCTCCAAGAATGCGAAAAGTGATATTGATTTCTCTACGATTTTTTTATTTTGTGCATTGGTTGGCTCAATGACCATTGTTGATTTCATTGGTGGCATGGGGAAGTTGTATCTGCAATTTGAATTTTTTCGCTTCTTGCAACTTTTTGTATGGTGATGTTTATGCAATTTAGCAACATCTGGGTCCAAATGATCTGTATTACAAGTTATGTAATTGTCAAGAAACTTCTCAATTTCTGAATTGCTTTGTTTTCCATATATTGGAGCATTCTCTATCCATAACAATCCATTTTCATGTTCAGTTCCTCTATTTTGGAATTCTGTTACGAAATATTAATCAGATATTTTTCCAAAGAATGTAGTATCTTGACATATCAATCGCTTTACAACATTAATTCTATGTCTATAGTATTGGCTACATGTGACTGGATATTTTCTTATAAGGTAGTCAATGTCATCATCTTCTAATATATCAATAGAATTTCTATTTGCCTTATTTCTAAACAATGTGACGAGTGTATCTACTAATGGTTTCCATCGATGTTCTGCACTTGTAAATGTCACAAAGAAAGTTGGAGGCCCCAATTGTCGTATCATTGCAAATATGTTTTTCTTAATTTGTTCCAAATGATCAGAAGATATGCGAATGTTTTTGAAATCTATGTATCCAATATCAGATTTCAATAACTTTTCCAAATTTGCTCAATACTTGACATCTTTTGCTAATATTTTCCTGCCTTTTAGTTGTCCTTTTCTTATTCGTACCCATATGCAAGAAAGCACTTTATCAATTATTATTTGCATTGTCTTGAAAAACAAATTTGTTGTATGATATGAGAAGTCACCACTTGCTTGTAACAATTCCCATTGTACAATTTTTTGGTAACTAAACCTATTTGTGATGTCATGATCACGTGCGTCGCCATAAAATAATGTTGGAAAGTTCATTTCTTCTGCATATTTGTCCTTGAAAATGCCTAGTGGTCGTTGTCCTTCAGCAGGTGTCAGTTCAATAATCTTGTCTTGCAAATCGTAGATGCGTTGTGACTCTATTAATCCATGCACCAATGTTTCAGTAGGTGCTTCGTTATTTGCATCACTGTCTGTATCACTTTCATTGTCGCTGTTTGAATTTTGTACAATGTATTCATTATTCTCTTGTAAAACATGGGCCCAATTCTCATTTATACAAATGTTGTCAGCTTTATAAAGACTTCTAGAACATAGTTTGTTCAATGCTTTCATGACAATAATTGGACGTACTTTACCTGTTTGGTATGCATTTTTGTATTGCAATCGTCTTTTTAATGCAACTGCAATTTTCATTGTATAACTTAGATATTGTGGCAATGCTTTTTGCACAACGTCCATATGAACTGGTACATTGATAATTGATCCTGTTAAGCCAATTTGTGATCGCCTATATCCCCATTGTCTAATTTGTGCAAATGCAATTCTCAATGACACAAGTCTTTCTTCTAGATCTGAAAGTGTATTTACAGTTGGCAATGGAATGTTACGTCTTATTTGTTCAGGTGTTGCAAATTGTGGTAGCTTTCCATTCTTGAGTGCTTTTTTGCAAGGAACACATATGTTTTCATTGCTGAAGGTCCTATTGTTCAATGTCAAATTCATATGCTTTTCTTGCAAATCTATAGTGAAGAATCTAATATTTTTTGCAAAATGCAATCTGGTACAAACTGCACATGTATTCCTAGGCGTGTCTTCGACTTTTTCCATATAAATCTGTACTGCATTTTTCTTGCTTGTAATTCTTGACTTCTTATTAGAAAATGGTTTTTTGCATATGTCATTGCATTTGCGTTTTGTACGTATGAATTGCTTTAGTTTGTGATAATTCAGCCTACGATGCTTAGTTGGTTGCATTTGTTCTAAATGAGATGCTATCTCAAATGCAATATTATTGCTAAAATGTACTTGAGATATACATTGTTGTTTTTCTAGTATATGCTTATGATGTAATTGATTACAATCCTCATTTGCTTCCATGTTCACTTGTTGAGAATTGTGAACATATTTTTGTATCATTGCGTGGTAGTGAATATGTGATGTATCTGTCCTGAATGACATGATGTTAACAATATGATTGCATGTCGAATAAGCAGAACTGTAATTGACAAAGTTATTAGCAACAGAGGACCATACTTGGATATTGACTTTGAATATCACAGATATCCATTGCAAACAGAATGGTCCGCCTTCTACCTGTCCTTTCTCATATGGCATTGCCATATTTATGAGATATTGTTGCCAGTTGTTATTCATTGTATAGTGTATCACATCAACTACTAGGTATTGTTCTAAACAATGCAATGCATCTCGATTCTTATGCATAAGTGCATTGCAAAAAGATTGCACAATGTAAAGTCGCAAACACTCTGCATCGAATTCTGTTGCTACTAAATAGCAAATTGCATTAAAGAGACTGTCACCATAATTAGATGTCATTTTCTTTGCCATTGCTAATTCATTTAAAAGCATATTATCTGCAATATGCATCTAGTGGCTTTTAATATCTTTGCAAATAGGTGACAGGTAGATATTAGACTGGTTGCAAATGCATATTGGAAACTTTTGGTAAACCAATGGTTCATAATGACCACTAACATGATTTGCATCATGAAAGAGAATGCAATATGGAATTGCATTTTCATGTTGATTAAAAAGCAAATATCTTGTTTTTCTTGCCAATGACCAAACTGCAATTGATATATCTAGCCATTTAGCTAACCAACGTATGCAAAAGGTATCACCCCATAAACCTCGGTCAGACTCCTTTATATTTGTAGATGCAGAACAACGCATTTTATGAAGATATGTACCAATATCATTAACACCATGTAACTCGTATAGGAAGTCAGGTGCTAGTTCATACTCATATGACTCTATTGCTTCAACATCATTGTTGTTTAAGCAAAAAAGAAAGTGTTCTATTAACCCATTTCGCAGTTCATTTGAAGTATAACGAAAATGTAGAAGCATTTCGAATGAGTCAAACAGACAATCTCCTACAGTATATGAAAATGCATTTAGTCTAAAAAGACCATTTCTTTTTAATACAATATCAATGTTGTCAGGCAAAATGCATTGCAATCTGAATTTGTAACTGTCAACATCTATTATTTCTTCCATCATTTGCAATTGCTTACCAGAGTTGCCTTTTGCAATTGTCTTCTACAGCTTTGCAAAAAATATTGATCAAGTTAGCAAAAAGTGAAGATGATTGTTTCGAACAAAATATATATATTAAAAAAATAGGCTCTTGCATTATGTTGCCAAACAAATATCAAATTTCTAGCAACAAGTCATATTTATAAATAACAAAGAAATTGGAAATGGAAACAATGGAAAGACATAATGAAAAAATGGAGCATAACTTTAAGAATATTTCTGCAAGTTAACAAAAGGAAGCAGTGGAAAGACAAAATGAAAAAATGCACCATAACTTTAAGAATATTTCTGAAAGTTAACATTATTGTCGATTGCATTTGTGAAATAAAATAACTCTGAGGCTATTTATGAGTTGTGTGACATTGATTTCTTTTGATCATTTAGTCGACGATATCCTTCTCTAGACTAAATGACGATGAAGTTAGCTTTCTTTCCTAGTGATTCCCATACCAACAGGTTGGCTTTCAGGAGAGGCTGAAATCCTTGGGCTTTTATCTCAAACCTAAAGATTATGTTAAAAAGGATTGGCAATCGCTTATTGCCAAGGTTAAGAAGAAATTGAATGTTTGGTATAACCAATAGCTTTCACAATGAATGTAGCATTCCCAATAATCTGTCAATGACTTATCTGGAGGATAGGAAATGGGTAGAAACTAAGGATTGGTATTGGTGCTTGGGTTGGATGTGGAGAAGGTTTCAAACTATCTGAGGGCTTAATTGAGGTTCTACATAGGACTGGTTTTTTCTTTCTGCATCAGGTGGCACATTCATATTTAACCATTATTTGGAGGCAAGAATGGAAACAAGTTCAGCTTTTAGGATTGGATGCGAGGGATGCTGAAGAATGGGGAAGATATATACACACCCTTAGACCTAGTCATGCTAGCATCAGGGAACATTAAGATGAACTCATTTGGGGGAGAAAGGCCCTGCAAATGGGGTCTACACTCCTAAACTAGGTTCTCACACTACATATGTAGCTAAACAAAGAGGGATAGGGTCTGATGGTGGAAGGGTTTGTGTAAATTTAAAAGCCCCTTAAGGCTCAGATCTTTATGTGGTCAGAATTGAATAATAAATCCCTCTCTTGGGAAAAGCTACAAAACAGAGGCATGCAAAGTCCTGGCTGTTGTACACTTTGTAAAGAATGCAATGAATCTATTGATCATTTACTAATTAATTGTCCATATACAAATAAGTTTTGGAGGGAATTGGAGACACTAACTGTATTAGGGGAGGTTTGGGGAGGCAGCACAATTGAAGAGAGTTTTTCATAAGTGGTGCACCAATTCAGCTGTGAAAATATACAAAGCACTGCCTCCAATTGCTGCTAGATCGCAACTCCAAAATATTTCAAGGAAAACATATTCCTCCTATTTAGTGTGAGAGTATGGATATATTATATGGATCTACATAGAATTCAAGGATCAAGCAACCCAAACAGGTCATTGAGAAGCAGATAGGAGTAGTGCATGAGCCTACTTCCATAAGGCTTGTCAAGAAGATCCATCATTATGTGATGTTGGAGGTATGATTCATATAAATGATCAACATGTAATATGTTCAAAGGACAGCTTTGGCAAACACACCAACAACCTGCCTGAGCAAATTGCCCCAAGACTGCTGCCGATTCTCGAACCTGAAAAAAGATGCCCAAAAATTACAGACCTTTGATGATTCACAAATTGTGGTGAATTGGATGAATGGAACAAATTCATTGGATAATTATAAATTTCAGCCTATATTTGAGGAGATTCAACTTGCTTGAACAGAGTATTTAACACATTATCTTTCAACATGTGTACAGAGAGAGGAACATGGAAACTGATGGACTCTCAAAAGCTGGATTACACTTGGAAGCACGAGCTTGGATCATTCAGAAGAAAGTGGAAGGGCATCTCATGGAATGTCTTCATACACCTTTCATATAATCATGGGACTGTTTAAATGTGAATATCTATATGTATATTTTTTTATGGGACTGTTTATGAACATATCTAGGAGCTAATTTTTTATGAGACAAAACTGGTTTCAAACCTGTGATATATGTTAGAATGACTATGATAGGGCTGTCATATTAACATTTTTGAAAACTATTTATGAAGCAAGATATCTTCTCAGCCATACTTTTATCACTTCCTATGCTTAAGGATATCTCTGAAATGCAGAAACACATATAGTAAATGTAATTTTGTTTTCATAATAAAATTATTTTTTCTCCCTGAGGAAAATAAGGTAGCCTAACATCATATCAGAACCAATCTGGTTATAACTACCTAACATGAGATTTTATTCTAAGGGTTAAATAGACAGAATCTCTTCATACATCATTATACGCAGCTAGTTGGATCCATTACCCAACTTCTACTTATGGGGATCATCTCAAACAAGACTCCCAGTCTAAATTAACATCTAACTTTAACGTGGTCAAGTGTTTCTCTAACATTGTACCTTAAAGTTAAGATATACTTTACCAACATAAGATAGTACAAATCATTAGAATCGAGAATAATTTCTTAATTAATTATATGAAGTGCTCTGAAACTGGAAAGTTGAAACATATGCTAATTCAAGCTGTCTGCGGTATTGACCCCAATTAACATCATCGCAATACATCCACTTTGTCATGGATGATAAAAGTACAAAATGGTTATGCGGAATGACCCCTTCTCAACTATAGGGTTTACCCGGAGTATGGTACAAATATGTATTTTGAAATAGCAGAATAATGTTGAGAAGTCATTTGGATGCACAGAAAGAAGAAAGAAATGTCTCTAAAGGAAAGCGCAGTAAAAGAAACATTTCTTGTGATCCACGGATGATTACCCACAAAAGATAGGAAAAATAAAATGTAACCTTGCAACTTTAATATATTGGTAAATATGAGGGTGTATGGTATATTTTCCCTGATTTTCATGTATGCATAAAACATACTAGAAATAGATCAACATAGCAGGCAAAGGGATTTTACTATGAACGTTCCTTGGGGAGAAATCACTTATGGAAAGCAATTTCATTCTTGCATATATGGTACGAGGTCAAATAAAAAATACTCTTCCATTTGGAAGGAAACAATGATGGTACTTTTTGACTGACCAATAATATACACTATGCAAATCTCCTACAGTCATTAAAGGTCAAAGTGCAAACTAGAACAGGTGATGAAACTTATTTCGTTATACCACTCATCTGTCAACTGTTAGTTCCATTCTAAAAGATAAATAATATATCATTGTAAAGAGCACTGGCACTTGGGAATCAAGTTTTTTAGAACTATAATGCTACCATGAAATATGATTTTCCAAAAGGAGGACTGGACATCTCCAACTAGAAGCATAATATAAGTGAATTTGACATGAAAATGCCAGTACCTCAATAATCAAAAGTGCTGCAGGAAACTGGAAAAAGAAAACTAGTACGTCCAAAAAGGAAAACATATTAAACAGAACTTCAGATAAAAATTGAGTTTAACTAAAAGTAAAGCGTTCAACTGCACCCTCCATAAATGATCTGTAAATACAATAACAAGTTCGGTGTATCTCACATGTGGCAGAGAAGTAATAATATACTGCTATAATATATGAATAAAGGGTCCTAGACTTAAATAACCCAGTAGCATGAGGTTCACATATATGCAACACAATTCTTGTATAAAAAATAAACCTAAGTTTCATACCCGGTTATAGGTGGCATTTGCAAACTGGTAACCGTTAGAACAGTCATTGTGGAATGAAGAATCTGAGTCCCAAAGGCACAAGTCAATTCTAACCAAAAGCATAAAATCAGGACAGAATACAGGTATATCTATTATTATTTTTCAGTTGTTTCCCCTCATCTGTAAAGCAAAGGTTTAGTAAAGCCGAATATAACCCAAAGTGTGACAACTGTGCCAGCACTGTTTCAAATATTCGTGATGTTGTGTTTGAGCAGAAAAAGGTATATGACTTGACCTATAATCACAAGCATTCTCTTAAGAAACTAGCAATACCAAAGACCAATCTACTCAAAGAAGCACACAGTGGAAGTAATATGACAGAGAAATTTACTCCCAATATAACTGGAGTGTCATTGGATTACCCCCAGAATAAACTTGACTCTCAGAAAACCTCAGCTAAGGACAGTTGTGATAGGAAACCCAACAATGCTAGACAAAACGTGTCCAAACTGATGTAGCAATGAAATTTACCAATTAGAGCTTGCGAGTTTTAATGGGCATACAACCTCAGTGACAAATCCATTACATCCTCGAACTGTAATGAGCTCATGGCCATACCAGTAAGACCTGCACTCTCTTTAAGGAATACAGAGGAAAAGTATTAGGCTTTAACCTTCAATCTCCCCCTGGAGCTACTTTGTTGGATTATTTTGGGAGTTTGATTTGGAAAGTGCCCCAGATGACAAGGGTCCATGAGTGCTATGATCAAAGTCATAATTGAATAGACCATGATGACTGGAAATTCCTTGTGTACCTCCCAACCCACAGTGTGAACATGACTGCGTACTAAGAATGGAGCTACATTTGAGCCCTAAGCCTCTAGGTCGAAATCAAAATCAAAACTTACACTGCACAAAATATGAAACAGAACAACCTTTTAACATGGTGAAAAGAAGACATTCAACCGTCCAAAAAACTTACTTCCAGCGATGAGATTTCTCGGTTTAACTGATCCAATTCGGCCTGTTTTCTGTACTTTCCATTGATATCCGGATGACGAGGAGGTGTCCTGGGCTCTGGCTGTAACCAAATTCTGAATACCGGAACAACTACAACACGGCAAACACCAATCTCAGAAGTCTCAGATACGCATTTCGCAAGGTCCGAAAGGAACAATATTACAATACTCAGAATGAAGCGAGAGTTACAGTAGTTGCGATATAAACCAGAAAACACTTGAGCCATAGGCATGCCATCTGGTACCAGCTACTAAATTCGTGACAGACGCATTCAATGACAAGGGTTTGGATTCGTGCCGATCATGCCTTACGACAACCCAACTTGCCGTCCTTTGCATCGAACAATGTGAAGCCCGTAATAAGACTCCAATAATTTTCCGCACCAAAACTTTGGTTAGACTTAGGTTAAAATGCTAATATAATAAAAAATACAACGGTCAACCTACGGTCAGCGATCGATCGATCGCAAATAGTCCCAGGCAGGGACTACTAATGGGTAAATGTACCAAATAATTCCATTAACAATAATGATTAACAACAGAACAGGGTATTACACCCTCCTAAAGGTGTCAAAGCCAACTATAGGCTCGTAGTAAATAGAATGTATAGTAAAAACAAAAGAAATTATATGTATACAATTACAAATGAGCACTTTCCCATTGGAAGGGTATCCCAAAAGTCCATCACATCATAATGAAAATAAATTGACCTGGTACTTTTCCAAATATTGACCTGGGATGGTGCGAGAGCATTAGTTGCCAGACCGTAGTAGTTGCAACTGAGTATATGAGATAGTAGAGAGCCTCAAACTCCATACCTATAACTGTTACGATATATATGAAAAAACCAAACCACCTTGTTAGATAGATAGATTGAATGACAAGTTCACTTATGAATTTTAAACATAACAAGAAAAACAATTACCTTCAGCAAGGACGGCGCTAGCATCTCTAGCATGACTGGAGTGAAAGCGCTGAGTCGTATAAGAATTAAAATATGTTTCATCTAAACCTTTACCTTACAAATAAACATGACTAAGTGTAGTAAAGAGGTAGAATAGGAAGAAATTGTGTATGCGTGAAGAAAATGGGCACCAGAATAATATTTGTGTGGACGGCACATGCGCATACTGAACTAGTAGTCAAAAAAACGTTCTGGGTGAACTGTCCCCTACAGTCAAAGCATCATGAATGAAAAGCTACAAAAATTAATGGATGGGCATAGCTATACCTACATCAATAAAATCTGTAAGCAACACGATCTAGAACCGTGGGCACGATAAGATTTTTCGGCCTCTTGGCATAACTCACCAATAAAAATTCACCTCAGGATCATTGTAAAATCGAAACTAGTAAGTGGGAGGAAAAAGAGAGTACCAGAGGGTTGGGACGAAAACTCGTTACCCAAACAAACACAATAAAAGTTTTTCCTCTACTGAAGAATCGACGAGGAAGATTAACCGTCTACAACAACAAAATTAGGGGTTAATCCATTGCTGTAGTAGATGATTTTAAACATGTGAATGATTACACGAGACCCTAACTAGAAGCATAAAAAACCATAGGGAACTCGGCTAAACCAACCAAATTTCAAAACTTACCAGTAAATCAACATGGAGTTATGCAAACAGCGGTGCAAAAGAAAAACCATCCAAACTTATATCTATCGTTCAGGAATTTGACTTCAGGGCACTATGCAATGTCCTGTGTAGGCCATTACAAAAGATAAAGGACAGATCTACTCCATGTCCAGGCGGGTTTTTCGCCGATGCACACGGGTTGAACCCTTTTAGTTAAACATGGATAACATAACTAATTTCCGTCACACAGATGACCAGAAGGAATTAAGTTAGGGTTTTGGATTGGAGGAATAGCTAGCAATCATTACATCACCTCGATCGATCTGAACCATCCCCAAAACCCAAGGTGTGAAAAACATCCCCCTCCATCTGATATTCCGGTGATGATTCATGGCATGGCGAGAGAAGAGTGGCATGCTAGTCCCCAGGTGTACCATAGTAACGTAAAACACTTGAGCCATAGGCATGCCATCTAGTACCAGCTACTAAATTCGTGACAGACGCATTCAATGACAAGGGTTTGGATTCGTGCCGATCACGCCTTACGACAACCCAACTTGCCGTCCTTTGCATCGAACAATGTGAAGCCCGTAATAAGACTCCAATAATTTTCCACACCAAAACTTTAGTTAGACTTAGGTTAAAATACTAATATAATAAAAAATACAACGGTCAACCTATGGTCAGCGATCGATCGATCGCAAATAGTCCCAGGCAGGGACTAATAAGGTGTCTGTTAAATCTCGCAGATGGTGTAATTAATGTATGACAGTAATACAGGAAAAACTTTTATTACAACACAAGCATTCTAATCTACAGCCAGTGGCAGTGAATATATCCTACCTTTTTATTTCAAATCCCATCATAGAACAGGACCAAATTTGCCCTATAAAAATGCCATGGTGCAATAATCGTTAGAAGATCTAATAAGGTGATGTTGGTATGTTCACCAGCTAATCGACACATCCGAGGTCTTAGAAATTATTGCTAATGTCAACAAGGATGCATGGAGACAAATTTTCTTAGCTCCAAGTCTCTTCTTTCGACCTTGAAAGGTATTATTAATGTCTCTCACAGATTTGGTAAAAGGTATTTACACTAATTAACTTAATCCACAGATTCTCGTGTTAGAGATACTTATGTTTCAGATGGAAAGTTTATTCAAAATGTTAGATGTTTCTGTTTCCTATATTCTACATAGTATTTTTAACAAAAAGATAAAGCAAAAAAAATTAACAACATAATATCATAAAATCTTTACACAATTGGAATAGATCGTAATAGTCCGTATTTATATGCAACTTTAATGTTAACATATTAATCTAAATTTTTTTAATTAGAGTGTTGGGTTTAAATGTTTGGACTTATAGGGGTTTTAAGTAAACCACTTAAAACCATAATTCATTGAAAAATATGCTTTAAAAATAATAGAAAAAAAGAGATTATTTTAAAGGTGTTAAATTTATTTATTTACTTTTTATTATCAAATTAATAATATAAAATTTAAATAAAATTTCAAGAATTTGATTTCTCTTAATATTTTTACATGGAATTAAAAATGAATTTACATTAATTCTAATTGCCAACCATTGTATTAATTTTTTAGATAGCCCCACATCTATATATATATAATTTAATATTTTGAAATTTACCAAGTATTATTTTTGGCATAAACACTATTATCCTAATCACATCAAAAGTTATATGAGTTGTAAGATAAATAGTGAAAAAAAATAATTTGATGCATATGATTGAGGATTGATAAATTACACATTGGTACTCTCAATTTATATTTTTAGATTTTCTTACAGTTACACTTACTAATTAACATTAATGTATTATAGTAAGAGAAAGGTAGTAAAGAATTTTGTCATAAATTCTTGGTTATACAACCTGAGATATTGTACTGAAGGTGGTTGTTTCAAATATTGATAGTTTTTTCCTCTAACATCGATCCTTGTGATTGACTTAAATCTTGAAATCCATACCTTGAAATTGAGTTTGTCCATTGCACAAAAGATGATATTAATACACTATACTAAGAGAAATGCACCAAAAAACTTTGTTATGCAACCAGATCACAAAGAAAAAGAAAAAAGAAAAAATCAATGATTTGAGAATTAGTCTTTTCAAGGGGAAACCTCCTTTACATCACATAAATGAACAATTCTTGGATGATGCAAATGACAATACCTCCTTGCTATATGTAAGAGTATAGGGGGTAACAATACAATCATAGCCTACATAAAAATAATAATTTAAGGGCACAACAATAACAATAGTGGGCTTCTATGCGGCACAAAAATAACAATATGGGGGCTACATAGCCACAGCATTAAAAATAACGGGCTACACTAATAATAAATATGGGGCTAGCACTAGAGTGTTAAGTGATGGTTGTAAATGGATTATCCATTTTTTTGTTTCAAGACATATTGGAACCAAATAATGATATCTATGCTTTACTAAGCCCTTTGAAATACTTCAAACTGATTTATAAAATTAAAATTATGCAAATTTTAAAAAATACATACATTTCTCTTCTTTATTTTCGGATTTTGATATTGAAACTATTGTATCTCTGAATTTTCGGCCTCCTAAGATCCGAAATTTAGGACTATGGTACCACTCCAAGTCTTCTTTCCAATGCTACAAGTCAGACCAAGATTGGATTTTTCAATCTAAAGTTATTTCAAATATCCCACGATGACCTAATTATGGATTCTTTCAATACAAAAAAATTGTACAAAATTTCACGTATCACTGTTTCCAAACTACGTATGCCCTTTGCTCGAATGTGACCAAATCCTTTCCCATACGCTCTTTATGTACATCGGTCATGTCACAACCATCCAACGACAGATCTAGGTCCTGGGTAAATCAACGGTCCTCCTTTCACCTGATTAACCCTACCCCCTTTTCCTTCATCTAGAGACTTCTCTTGCCTCATTCATGTATTTGGAAACGAGAGTTCACCAAAGAGGGTTTCATCCCTTTGCATCGAGATGGTCACAATCTGCAGTTTCCTGGTGTAACCATCCCCTGGTTTCGTGGCATTCTACCTCTCATCCAACTATTATGTGATTATCCCAACATTCCTCCTACTGCTTTAAATTTTTGTTCTACACTCTGTTGTTCAGGTTATTCTTTGCCTCCCTTCGTGTGTTTAGCTAATTTATGAATTTGTGCAGGGTTTCAAGCCTCTCCACCATTTCCCAACTTAGGCTTTTCTCTCTCATGGCAGTGCTTCAACCATTTTATTGCCCCCACACTCAGGTGTTATGGATATTTTTAAGATAAATCTCATTAAATATTTTCATGGCACCCAGTATCTGGAAGGGTTTCTAGTTCGACTTCATTGTCAGGTAAATGTTGGTTTATTTTTCTATTGTATTGGGTCTCTGCATTTTTATTATCTTGTTCATTCTAGATCCTTCTTTCTGAATATGAGTAAGTTCTCTTGTAGGTGTGACCCTGTTTTTCTTGGCAACCCAGAAAGGAAATTGATGGTTTTCCATATTCCAGGATTCTACCCTTAAGCGATTCACCCCCAGTTCAAATCTCCAGGTTATTAATTCATTCCCTTAGCTTGGCGCATTCATTTAATTTCATTTGGTTTAGGTTACTGTTTGGAGTTGGATAGCTAGGCCATTAACCCTGTGCTTGGTTCGTGTAGTGTATACTCTTCATTTGTTTTTAAGGTGCTACCCATACTGTTCCTGGATGCATAAAAGCAGTTTCCTATGGAGGGTTCACATAGGTAATCACTAAATTTGTCCTCAGATTCATTTCTTACTTTATTTTTCTACTTAATGGTAGTGCCACATTTATTTTGCAATGATAATGGGTTTATTGGTATATGCAGGTGGAGCTTCATCGCCCTTCACTGCTCCTTCTCATTCCCCTCTGATTTGGTTTCTATGCCACAGGATTGAACTTTGTCTCCTCGTAGGTTTGTCCCTTATTTAACAGTTGTGGCCGTCATGGTTGAATTTGGATTATTGGTTATTTTGAGTGTAATCTCAAACTCAAATCCATGATATGGTGGTTAGAATTCTCGATTTCATAGCATCTCTATACGTGCTAATGAAGGGCCAGAGTGTGTATGGTTGTAATCTATCGTTATTGTTTTTGTTATGGATAGTGATGAGGTCTTAACCTTAGTTTTATTTTTTTTACCAATGATACAAATTTAAGCCTGAGTCTAGTGTATTATAGTTACAAGGTTGACGTGATGGAAACAATTTTTCTGCTCATTGTATTTTAATTACAGTAACCTTTAGATGGTATAAAATTTCCTCTGGTTTAATTTTGAGTTCTATGTATATGTATATATATATATATATATATATATATATATATATATATATATATATATATATATATATATATATATATATATATATATATATATATATATATATATATATATATATATATATATATATATATTTCTCCACTCATATGTATGTCAATAGCTTATAGGGTGTGAAACCCCTACTATGGTGGTTGTTCTAAAGTTCTGTCATTAATGGCATTCTCCCATTAAATTCACCACAAGAATGTTAAATGTCTTCTAATCCCACTCAGTTTTGATTTAGTATTCTCAATTTATGGAAATGTGTGGTGGCTATAATTTTCTTTCTGTTAGATGATTTATTCTAGAATTTAAATAGAGTTAATTTCGAAATAAAATTCATGTTAAAATGAATATATATATATATATATATATATATATATATATATATATATATATGTATGTATGTATGTATGTATGTATGTATGTATGTATGTATGTATGTATGTATGTATGTATGTATGTATGTATGTATGTATGTATGTATGTATGTATGTATATATATATATATATATATATATATATATATATATATATATATAGATATATATATATATATATAGATATATATATATAGATATATATATATATATATATCTATATATATATATATATATATATATATATATATATATATATATATATATATATATATATATATATATATATATATTAGCGAAGCGATCACAACAGACTATTATTCTTTCGAGGTCGAATTGTTTCAAATGAGAACATCATCTCCCTCCAATATTGTCCTACTGCATATACTATAGATTGATTATGCATTTTACAACAGGGAAATCTAATTACTCATAGGAATGCTTTTCTAATTTTTCTTTGATCTATATCTACAACCACACAATGGTCATTGTCAATACTTATTTTCATGTAGGTGTAATGTAGAATTCTCTAATTATCTTGGTAGGTTTCTATTTGAATTTACTGGTAGACTCTAAGTGTTGCCAAATGTGGAATGCAGCTCATTGAATAACCTCTCATTGTATTATTCTTCTCCCTTTTACCAGTTTGATACTTCTAGCTAGCCACTGATTTTATTGTCTCCTTGTAAATTGAAGGAAACTTCATAAGAAAACCCCCCTTCGCGTGCTAATCTTTTACTTGGTTTTTAAAACATGATTAGTTTATAGTTGTAACTTCACCTACAAAACCACGCATATCTGATTTTGCCTACTGGTTCCACAAATTGAGTATCCATGCGATCTGTACATTTATGACTCCATGATCCTTTGTATCTGCAACGTAACACTAATAAATAACTGGTACTGGAGACTGTCTATATTGATTTCAGTTTCCTTTAAGAATTACATTAAGAATTTTGACTCTACATTAATATGTAATCTAATACTTTTGCCGAGAGAGGTAGCATTTATATCTCCTGATGATCGAGTTTGATAATTGTACACCAATCATAAAATCAAAGTCATAGAAAATATATTATTCCACTTACCCATAACCAATTGGAAGCTTCAAATTTCACTCCTACTTATTTTTGTTTTAACTATCTATCCTATTACATATTCATGCAATTACATTTTGTCTATTTATTACTGCATGAAATTAGTACTCATAATTCAACCATAAGCAACAATATCTTGAAATCACCCATCCTAATTCAGCATCTTAAAATAAATACATGGAAAACAATATAAAAAGAACAGAAGTCGTGAACTTCTAACTGATATCTAGGCTCGAAAATGTAATGTTGGAAATGTTGTTCCTCCCAAATATGAACCAAATCCTCTGGTTCACCCAGAGATAGAATCTTGTCCCTTCCTTCAATAACCTCTTGTTGATTTCCAAATCATATCTCATATACATGATTGTCAATATATGTCTCTCTAGTAGTGTCCTATCTTTTAGGGGTCTCCTTATCCCCTCAGCATAGGTTGTTTCCTCTTTTCCTTAAAAAGAGTAAGAAAATCTCTTTTTTCTCTAACCGCTCAAAAATCTGCTTTTCTCTCCCACAAATTTATTCCCTCATTATTTATCTTCAACTAAGTGGATAATTATTTGAATATCTAATTTTCAGATTGACAATCTTCTCTTTCCCACATTTTTAAGCTTAAAATCTAAATTATTTATTATAAAAATCTGATCTACATTCAATTTTTCTTTCGGGTGGCTCCTAGGCAGTAATAACACTAGTTTTTGAAAAATATGACCAAAGAAATATTTACATAAAGAAGAGGGTGTCACAATTTCCCCCTCTCAAAATAAAACCATCCTCAGTGTTCAATTTATTATTGCATGTCCAACTATTTTTACTAAAAAAACATGGGTATGCTTCCTTCATAGAATCCTCATGCTCCCATGTAGCCTCCTCAGTGGTAAAGTACTTCCATTGTACTTTAACATGAGCGACAACTTGATTCCAGAGTACGATCTCTCTCTCATCCGGAATATGGAGTGGCTCAGGCAAGAAGTCTCCTTTGGGTTCCACCTATATAACCTTCCAATCAACCACATGAGAAGTATTGTGGACATATTTTTTTAATAATGATTCATGAAATACGTTATGCACTTTAATATGAGAAGGCAAAGCTAGCTGATATGCTACAGGTCCAACTCTCTCAGTGATTTCGAAAGTTCCATAGTAACACAAGGCTAGTTTAGGACAAGTTATGGTTCAGAATGTGTTCTTCCAGGGTTTTACATGCAAAAATACATGATCCCCAACTTTGAATTCATTATGCACATTTTTCTTGGTTGCATAGATCTTCTGTTGGTCTTGAGTGACTTTGATATTATGGTGGATTATCCTCAACCATTGTTCCATTTCCTGCAATGCATCCATTCCTAATTGTAGCTTATCATCTAGTCAGTTCCAGCTAAGAGGCGTACGACATTTTCTGTCGTGCAAGGCTTCAAAACAACTCATTTAAATGCTAGCTTGGTAGCTGTTGTTATAGGAAAACTCTACTAAATGCAGAAAATCATCCTATTTTGTAGGCTGGTGCATGACATACATTCTCAAGATATCTTCAAGGATCTGATTTGTTCTTTTTGTTTGGCCATTTATTTGCGAGTGATATGCGGTAATGAATTTCAGTTGTGTACCTAGTCCCCCAAAGAGTGCCTTCCAGGACTTGGAAGTAAACTTCTGGTCTCTGTCTAATATAATGGTTTTTGGTACTCCGCTCATTTGAAATATGTCTCGCTTAAAAAACTAGCTATTTAAGCGGTCCCAAAAGTGGACTATACGAGTATAAAATGAGCGGCCTTCGTCAACACATCCATTACTACCATAATAGAGTCATGTTGATGTTTTGTTCAAGGTAATCCAGTAATAAAATCTATAGAAATGGCTTCCCACTTCCACGCTGGTACGGGTAAAGGATTTATTAATCTCGCAGGATGTTGATGTTCAACTTTAACCTATTGGGATTCCATGTATTTATTTAAATATTTCTCCACATCCCTTTTCATGCCTGGCCAAAATAATTTTTTCCTTAGTGAAGTCAGCATTTTCTAGTATCCCGGATGGCCTGCATAGGGTGTCTTGTGGTACTTATCCAATATTGTCTACTTCAATGTACTCTCATTGGGTACATATATCATATTTTAATATGTAAGTAATTTTTCTGCAGTTTCCGCATATCTAGATGCCCCTTTTTGTTGCATTTTTTGTTAAGGTTCCTGATACTGAGGATCTTGTGGTATAGCCTGTTTAATTTTCTCCACAATTTCTATGTTTACTTTACTAATAGTCACTCCCAATAATATATGAGCATGTCTACTCAAGGCATCCGCCAACTTATTCTCCTTCCCTTGAATATGCTTGATTTCAAAATCAAAGTCATTGAGGAATGCCAGCCACCTTGCTTGTCTCGCATTCAAATTCGGCTGACAGAAACAATATTTTAAACTGAGGTGATCAATCACTAAGATAAAATTCCTTCCCAAAAGGTCATGTCTCCATTTTTTAAGTGCATGTATTACTGCTGCCAATTACAATTCATACATGACATAATTCTTCTTATGTACTTTCAATTTTCTAGATCCGTAAGCTATCACCGCATTATCCTGCATCAACACTCCCCCCAGTCCCTCCAAACATGCATTTGTACATACTGTGAATGGTTTCTCTAGATCTGCAATTTTAATTATAGGGGCTATGGTCAACAATAGCTTCAGCCTATCAAAGTTTTCTTGTTACTTTGTTGTCCATTCAAATTTCACCCCCTTTTCTACAAGGAAGTGATGGGATATGCTAGTTTAGAAAAAGCTTCTATAAATCAATAGTAGTAACCTAAAATGACCATAAAAGAATGCACTGCTAATACATCTTTAGGAATCGACTAGTTCATAATAGCTTAGATTTTCTCTGGGTCCACAACTAAACCTTCCTTGGAAATAATATGCCCCAAATACTAAATTCTATCCTTGTAAAATTCACACTTGCTAAGTTTTGCATACAATTGATGCTCCCTTAAGTTTTGGAGTACTATTCTCAAGTGTTCTTTATGTTCTTCCTCATTGTTGGAATAAATCTGTATGTTTCTATAAACACTAGTACAAATTTATCCAAATAGGGTTGGAGTATGTTATTCATCAGACACATAAATGTTGTTGGTGCGTTTATGAGGCAGAAAGGCAATACCACAAACTCATAATGATCATATCTAGTTCTGAAAGTTGTCATGTATATGTCTTATTTCTTGATTCGTAATTGGTAGTAACCAGTTCTCAGGTTGATCCTTGAGAAGATTCTTTGAAATTAGGCAGTACATAGTGCAAAAAATTAGTGAAATTTGTCACAAATTTATCCATGGACTCTTATCCTAGCTTCAGCTCATGGAATTATTTGGCACGATCGTCATAATAATGTTCACTTAAATAACGGGCCTTAAAATGCTTTTGAAATTCTTCCTAGGATACAGTCTTCTCTTCTAACTGATGTATGCTTTTGACCTCTTCCCACCACAAGGTAGCTTTCCCTTGCAGCTGGTAAATGGCCAACCAAGCCTTCAAATTACTTTCATATTCATACACCTGATAATATTTGATCATGTTTAGTAACCAGGCCTCTACATCTTCTTCCTTTTCCCCATCAAAGGTAGGGGTTTAATCTTCCTGAATTCACCATGTAACTCAACCTTTCTTTTCCTTTTTGTGCCTTTGGGGATGTCCGATCTTACTCCCCTCCACTTTCTGATTTTTCTGATTCTATTTCCCATTTTTTTCTCTTTTTTCCTTCGAGCTCAATGCTTTTGTGACTGGATTTCTCCGTCCATTCTCGGATCATCTTCTCCTATTCTACACTAGCTCTCAGTAATTGCTCATTACCACTTCTTAATTGTAATATTTCTTGTTGTAGACTCTTCACTAGATCCACTAGCTGGGAGGGAAGTGAAGTACTTCCTCTGATCAAGAGCTCAAAATTTGCCAAAAATTCAAAGTTATCAGAATACTTTGGAACTTGAATGACCACATAGATCTCATCGTCCTAAATCTGGCGCAACTCATTTTGCATGAAACAGACAACATATGCTCCCAGAAAAGTGATTTGTTCACTTTGTTGAATAGGTAAAATTTTGCATATGTTGACTGGGCATCCATACAGCCCAGTCAGCAAAAGAAATATTTTAGGTATATTCCTATGGTATATTCCTTCAGCACATTCTTGAAATATTTGCAGGCTCGATGACATCATTCTATTGGTCACGTGTTTTGTTTCTGGAAAATGAGGAGGTGACATGTGGCTAAACCTGAGGCTACCAAGTGTCCCACTAATGGCATATTAAAATTTGTTATGGCATATAGGGCGGAGGCTGAGCTTGACCCTGTAACATCCCATACACTAACGCATCGACTTACCATTTCGCCTGCACTGTGTTACTTAACAAGTAAGGGTGGCAAGTTATTAATATAGTTTAATGCTACAACATATGGAGGGGCAGGTGTACTTAACCGCCCCCCATGCGAATGCTTGCAATGTTTAAATGTTACCACCAATAGTCATCGGCAAGCTAACTACTAACGATGACCACTGGACTAAACCGCCAGCATATGAATGCTAAACTTGATCGCTAATGTTTAATGTGACTGCGAGAGGGAAGGGGCCAGCATTGGGGGCTAGCCCCTGGGTGCATGCCCCCCTATATTACCAATCTTTTGGATTCTAGGAATCAACGACTAAATTAATAGCCCTACAAATCCACTCAAAAATTAGGGAATTTGTCGTTCCATTAATGGAAAATGGGGTGGATTTATAGGATGACGCCGAATTTTTTGCAATTTATGGAGCAAATAGTTGAGAAACTAGGAGAGATCATAACTTCTCCATTTTTCAACCAAATTGGGTGCAAAAAGAGGCTATATAGTTATTTTTGGACATTTTGCACTCATTGGAGCAGGTTTTAGAACCAAAGGAGTAATTTTAGATATCATTTTTGTGGGTTAAAGTCTATAAGTGCCATGGTCAACCAGAGTGTTGAATCAGTTTATGTAGGGTTTGAAGATGGAGATGACCTTGCAGGGGTTTTCTAGCCTCCATGTGCTCTCAGCAACAACTATTACATTAGTGTTGTAGCTTTTATTCCTCTTTTCTCTATGTGTTTTGGATAAGAGACTTGTTTATGTACTTCAAGTGGATTGTGTTATTGTTGATGCTCTATGAAGTTGGAGTATGGGGTCATGGTGTAAGATGACCTTATTTGCTAAAAGTTGCATGTTTGACTATAGGTTAACATGTATTTGGAGTGATAAATCTTGCAAAAGTTGTTTCTTTGAAGGAGAAACTAACCATTCAATTTCTCAACACTTTATGTACTCTTCTTTTTCTAAACATTGAGCATAATGAGAAGGGGTCATCCCATTAAAGCTGATCCAAGGAGATGTAGCCCATGAGGGGTGAAATATTTTAACAATGTTTGGTGTATTATTGATTGATGCATGCTTCCATTTAATTTTTTGATTTCATGATTAAATTTTTTCATGAAATTAACAGAAGAAAACATACATAAAAACTCATGTTTTTACTTACTATTTTGGAGTACAAACCTCATGCACATTTTTATATTCTGATGAGGATCTTAGCATAGTTCAGATCATCCTCCAAATAATTCAATATATAACTCTTCAGGCTCCCTATTCATTGGAGGTGTGTCTTCCAACATCATGTAGTGTTATGATCATTGTACCTTATAAATCACACAAGAGTCATTAGCAACTTACATGATCTACTTTTTCTATTGTGCATATTTATCTATCTATCTATCTATCTATCTATCTATCTATATATATATATATATATATATATATATATATATATATTTTCTAAGAGATGGTTCCTTCAATGCCCAGTGTATTATCTGGGCTCTGATACCACTTGTCAAATACCATTCTTCAATATTTCATTTTACCACAAAAGAAAAAAAATTATACCTGTAACAAGAACTTAACTCCCCACCTGTTACTGTTGGATGGCCACCAAGGATGTTAGAGTGACTATTCCATCCTTATTAAATTACATTAGAGAGGATATCAAAGGTACATCATTCTGGTTAGAAACATTAAAGTTTGGGAATCCATGGTTTTCATACATGAGGACTTCCCATAAGATTTTATCTTTAAATTCATTTACCACCTTATATTTCATTGGATTGTTTTATATTCATTGGACCTTATATTATGTTGGCACCTTAAGCAGTATGGCATATGTTTATCCATAGAATCTAATGAATTTTCCCTTTACACCTGCACGTTCCAATACTATGTTGCTTTACCTTTATTCTAGTCTCTACATGGTCGTACGGATGGAATAACCAGGTGGGTTGGATGACCTATGTGGTTGAATGCCATTCTAGGTCATATTTGCAATAAGGGTTTAGCCATGTGAGAGTGAGTCAGTGGCCCTATGCTTGACAGCCACCAAAACCTTTCCCATGTGCTCTAATGTACATTGGTCATGTCAAAACCATCCCATGGCAGATCCAGGTCCTCGGCAAATCAACAGTCCTGCCTGCACCTGGTTAACCCTACCCATTTCCTTCGTCCAAAGTCTTTGTTTGCCTCATTCACTTATTTGGAAACGAGTTTGTGCCAAAGACGTTTTTGTCGTGTTCCACCGAGATGGTCACAATCTGCAGTCGCTTGGTGTATCCATCCCTTGATTTTGTGGCGTGCTACCTATCATCCAACTATCATGTGATTATCCCAACATTCATCCTAATGCTTTAAATTTTCATTATACATTATGTTTTTAAGGTTATTCTCAGCCTCCCTTCATGTGGTTAGATAATTTATGAATTGTGCGGGGTTTCATGCCTCTCCACCATTTCCCAACTCAGGGATTTTTTCATTATACATTATGTTTTTAAGGTTATTCTCAGCCTCCCTTCATGTGGTTAGATAATTTATGAATTGTGCGGGGTTTCATGCCTCTCCACCATTTCCCAACTCAGGGATTTCGCTCTGGTGGCAGCGCTTTAACCATTTTATTGCCCCAACACTTAGCTGTTGTGGAGAGTTTTAAAATAAAATTCTTTAAGTATTTTCATGGCACTCGGTATCTGGAAGGGTTTATTGTTCAACTTCATTCTCATGTAAATGTGGGTTTCTTTTTCTATTGTATTGGGTCTCTTCATTCTGGGTTCTTCTTTCTAAATATGAGTAACTTCTATTGTAGATGTGACCCTGTTTTGCTTGGTGACCCAAAGAGGAAATCGATGGTTTTCCATACTCCGGATTTCTACCCTCAAGTGATTCACCTGTAGTGCCGATCTCCAGGTTAGTTATTCGTTCCCTTAGCTTGGTGTATTCATTTAATTTCAAGGGTTTTTTTTTTTTCAATTCAGGTTAGTGTTTGGAGTTGGATAGATAACCATTAATCATGTGCTTAGTTCATGTAGTGTATAATCTTCATTCACTGGTGAGGCACTACCGATACTATTCCTAGATGCATAAAATAGTCTCTTATGGAGGGTTCACATAGGTAATCACTAAATCCGTCCTCAAATTCATTTCTTACTTCTTTATTTCTTTGTTTAATGCTAGTGCCACATTTCTTTTTCAATGACAATGGGTTCGCTAGTATATGCAGGTGGAGCTTCATAACCCTTCACTACCACCTGTCCTTCCCCTATGATTTGATTTCTATGCTCCAGGATTGACCTTCGTCTCCTCACAGGTTGGTCCCCTATTTCACAGTTGTGGCTGTCATGGTCAAATTTGGATTCTCAGTTATTCTGAGTTTAATCTCAAACACAAATCCACGATATGGTGGTTATAATTCTCGATTTCATAGTGTCTTTGTATGTTCTAATGAAGGGAAAAGTGCTTATGCTTGTAGTGTGTCATTATTTTTTTTGTTGTGGACAGTGATGAGGCCTTAACCTTGAACTCAAAAATTAATTTTGTTTACAAATTCGAAGCTTCATTTTATGCTAAATTTTAGACTCATTTAATGGTTGAATATGTTCATGCAACCACCTCAGAAATATTCTCCATGATTTTATCTATCCAACGAGCCATCATGTGTTAGGATATTCCGACACATAGGAAATAGTTAAGTATAACTTGGTCTAGTATAGAGTTAGGTAAAGTGTGTTTCTTTACTATGTACATTTTGTAACTTACAATCCGACGATCATGATATGTAGTGATCCGACAATTCATTCTCTCCTCGGAATTACTGACACTTGATCCATGGCTTAACACCCGATTGGTTCATGATCTCTATTTAAAGAGCATGGAGGGTCATTTTTAGGTTAACTGTTCATGAGAGAAGCTTATGTAAAATTTCTTTCTTTTATTAATAAATTGCCTGAAGTGGCCGCGTTGGCTCAGGCCGTGGACTGTTTCCCTCTTTGAGGGTTTTAACCACGTCAAAAATACTGGTGTATTGATCTATGATCTGTGTGTGAGTGGTGTCCTTTGGTGTTCTGTCTGAGGAACTTACCCTGTAAATTCCTACATGGTATCAGAGCTATTTGAGGGCCGCGTCTATTGGTGATCCAAATCTGAAGCCGGTAGAACTGCATCCGACTGTTGTTTCCTAGATCTACTGTTTCAGACTACTTTCGGGCCGAGAGGACTGCTCTATTGTGTTTGGATCATTTGTTCCAGTGAGGAACCCCTTTCGTTTCATGCGAAAAGGTTTCTGGTATCCCTAGCTACGTCATTTTTAAGATCTGGAGTTATACAGTGTTTATTTGCAGTTTCTAGTTATTTTCTCTCTGCTTATTATTTCGGTTTATTTAGCCTTTTTTATTACCAGATCTATACCTTTCATTTCTATGTATGCTCTTTTCCCTATGACTCTGTGCGATCTGGGCAAATCAGAAACAGAGAGGAAGGATTTTTCTCATGCGTATGCTCTTTTCCGCTGCGCCTTAATGTGATCTCGGAAAATCAGAAACACTTGAGGAAAATATTTAGTTTCTGGCTAAAGTTAACTTCGAGCCGTAAGGTTCATTTTTTTTTTGTATGTCCGTGTTGGGTTTTGTGTTTTTTGTTTTTTAGGGAAAAAGAGCTTTCTCAAGCAAGCACACAACCCAAAGCTTCAGTGACTAAAAAAGCACCCCCCCTCTCTCTCTCTCTAAAACTTTTAGTTTAGCTCACTTGGTCCAAAGCTAATTTATGAGACTAGAGGTCTTGAGTTCAAGTCTCCTTTTTGTGGGAGTGGATTTTTCATTTCTGCACATTCCCGCACTTCGTCGGCATCTTCAACAACTTTTCTTCAAAAAGCCATAACTTCTTCATCCGGAAGCCATTTTCAGAGCTGTTTTTTTTGAACCAGCCTAATTTTTCATGATCTTTCCATTATAACACTTAGTTTCAGCATCTATAGCTTCAGTTTCTATTAAAATAGAAAGTCCATGCCCAGTTATTCTTGACAGCACCAACTACTTCCAATGGTGGTCCTACATTGTGGATTTACTTAGAAGTAAAGGTCTCTACAGAATAGTCTTAGGCGAAGAAACCAAACCGAAAGATGAAGATAAGGCAGCTAAATGGGAAAATAGGCAAGATCAAGCACGTGGGTTGATAGGGATGTCTATTTCTCCAGATCTTAGATTCCATATTGCAGAACTTGATACTCATGAAGAAGTAATGAAACAGATCACTAAATTTTTGGGAATTAAAAATGAACTTAAAGCCCATCAACTTGAAAATGAGTTGCTTACATTGGACCCCAATAATTTTTCTTACATAGAAGATTTTTTGTCCAAGTTCAAGACCCCTAGACTTCTCTTGGAAGGTGTTAAGGTTAAGAAAGAAGATAGTAGCCTTATCTACTCCATTCTTACTAAGTTGGGACCAGCCTATTCTATGTTTGTTTCCGCTTTCCATTCTACAAGAGAAGCCTTCATTTCTCAAGGACAAGCCTACAAGTCCCCTTCCTTTGACTCTTTTTGTGATTCTTTAATAAGAGAACAAGAAAAACTCTTACACCTTGGTCTTCTTCATCTTGGAAACTCTTCAAAGAAAGCGTTAGCCGCCCAGCAGCAACCAAATTCATAGAATCCTAAGAAGTTGTATCCTAAAAGGAATGGTCCTAAACCAATCAAGGGTCCTAAGCAATTTCAGCCTCAAAATGAAAAATCATTTCAACAAAATGATAAGACAAATAAAAACAAAGGGAAGAAGACTGATAGACATTGCAACTTTTGTAATCGAGATGGCCACTTAGAATCCAAATGCTTTAAGAAGATGGAAGCCTTGGAAGCAGCAATGAAGAAGCATACTATCCATTTGGAGCACTCTTCAACTTCAACTTCATCTTCAGGAATGGCACTTTCTGCATGTGGTTGTCAAGCATCTCA
Organism: Pinus tabuliformis; assembly: GCA_031772625.1. Classification (NCBI taxonomy): domain Eukaryota; kingdom Viridiplantae; phylum Streptophyta; class Pinopsida; order Pinales; family Pinaceae; genus Pinus; species Pinus tabuliformis. The sequence continues at coordinate 907,142,789 of CM062806.1, read as the reverse complement.
GTCTGGCTATGCACTAAATGTATCTTCTTCTTCTCATTCTCATGAGTGGCTCATTGATTCTGGAGCTTCTTATCACATGGCCAAAAACAAAGCCATGTTTTCTTCTTTAAATGATTGTAACACCAAAAATATATATGTTGGTGATGATAGATCTCTAAGTGTTGTAGGGACTGGAACTGTTCATATAGACAATGGTCAATTTAATGATGTATTATGTGTTCCAACCTTATCCTGCAACCTTCTATCTGTATATCAAATAACTCATTCAGGTGAAGGTAAAATCGTTGAATTTTCACCTCACGATGTTGTAATTAAGGACCTAAGAGATCCTAGAAAGATTTTAGCTACTGGCATTGCTGATGATTCTACAAGGTTGTATAAGTTTCACAACTTTGGGTCATCAAATCTTCCCTCAGTATTTGTTGCTCATAATGATGAAGTGAGCAAATTTTGGCATGAGCGATTTGGTCACTTAAACTATCACTCCCTTCAGAATCTATGTAAAGAAAATATGGTGACAGGTATTCCAATGGTATCTTGCAAAGATGGTGTTTGTTCCGGATGTGTACTAGGAAAACATCATCAAGATAGTTTTGAAAAACGTGCCTCTTGGCATGCCTCAGCCCCTTTACAGCTCGTGCATAGTGATTTATGTGGTCCACTTCCAGTTGTTTCATTCTCTGGCTACAAGTATTTCTTAACTTTCATTGATGATTTCTCCAAACGAACTTGGGTATACTTCTTAAAAATCAAGAGTGAAGTATTTAACATGTTCTTAGCCTTTAAGGCCTTTGTTGAAAAACAATCTGGACATCAAATTCTTAAGCTAAGATCTAATAATGGCGGAGAATATGTTAACAACAAATTCATCAACTTTTGCACTGAGAATGGAATTCAAATGCAACATACTGTTCCATATACTCCATAACAAAATGGTGTAGCTGAAAGGAAGAATCACACCTTAAAGGAAATGGCTAATTGTATGCTTCAATCTAAAGGACTTAGTCTTAATTATTGGGCAGAAGCAATTAACTGTGCAAATTACATACTAAATCGCACTCCTACTATGGTTTTAAAGAATATCACTCCAGAAGAAGCATGGAGCTCAATTAAACCAGATGTAAGTCACTTTCGTGTTTTTGGAAGTGAAGCATGGGCTCATATTCCAGATGAGAAACATAAAGCTTTAGAACCTAAGAGTGAAAAATGTATTTTTGTTGGATATTCTGAAGATGTCAAAGGATATAGACTTATTCCACTTAAGTCCAAAAATGTTATCATTAGAAGAGATGTAAAGTTTGCTGAAAATATATTGGCCCACGAGCCTAGTTCGGCGAATGTGCCACCTCTCCCTATCTCTTCTACTTTTGAAAATATTTCTTCTTCAGATGATGAAAGCGAGGATGAAAATCCTCCCCCACCTTCTGAGGATCCTCCTTCATCTCCTCAACTTCCAAAATGGGTCTGTGCTACTCGGGATGTAGCATGTGATCTTGTCGGTGATCCTACAGATCATCGACCTACAAGTTCTCAGTTTGATAGAGCCTCTTCTTCACTGGCTCAAGCTTCAGTGAATTATGATCTTGACACCTTTGCAGAAGCTTCAGGCCATCCAGATTGGGAAGTAGCTATGAATGAAGAATATCATTCATTATTGGAAAATGATACATGGGATCTTGTTCCTCTACCAAAGGGATGAAAACTTGTTAGATGCAAATGGGTTTACAGAACCAAGTATGGACCAGACAGGAAAGTTGATAAACATAAAGCTCGTCTTGTTGCTAAGGGTTTTTCACAAGTTGAAGGCATTGACTACACTAAAACCTTCTCCCCTATTGCCAAAATGAACTCTATCCGCCTTGTTCTTTCCCTTGCTGCCTCTTTCAAATGGGAAGTCCATCAGATGGATGTTAAATCTGCCTTCCTGCATGGGGACTTTCATGAAGAAATCTATATGGAACAACCTATTGGCTTTATACAAACAGACTCAAGCCTTGTATGTTGGCTTAAGAAATCCCTTTATGGTCTCAAGCAAGCTCCTCGAGCTTGGTATGCAAAAGCGGATAACTTTCTTTTAGAAAATGGCTTTTCTAGGTGTCATTCTGACAATACTGTCTACACCAAGAAGGTGGGCAAGTCTCTTATCATTCTTGTTCTTTATGTTGATGATCTTATCCTGACTGGTAGTGATCCCAACCTTATGAACCATGTGAAGTCTAGCCTTAAAAGGAAGTTTGAAATGACAAACTTAGGACACTTATATTATTTTCTTGGTCTTCAAGTCTTGCAATCCAAGGAAGGTATTTCCCTTTCCCAGTCCAAGTATGCCTGTGATATTCTATGCCATTTTCACATGGAAGACTATAAGCCAGCCCCTTCTCCCTTTCAGTCTGGAGTCAAGCTTTCAGTCACTTGTACTTCTCCTGAAGTTGATGCTGCCTTATACCGTCAACTTGTAGGAAAACTTTTGTATCTAACCCATACTTGTCCTGACCTTTCCTTTGTTGTTGGCCTTGTTGCTCGGTTTATGTAAAACCCACTGCAAGTCATTGGAAAGTAGCTAAAAGAGTACTTCGTTATGTTCGAGGTACAGTTCAGTTTGGGATTCATTACAGTGCCAAAGCAGCTCCTCTATTGGTTGGTTTCACTGATTCCGATTGGGCTGTGACCCTGATGATTGGAAGTCTACTGTAGGTTATGTGTTCACTCTTGGTTTAGGACCTATTACATGGGCTTGCAAGAAACAAGGTGCCATTTCTCTTTCTTCAGCAGAAGCAGAGTATCGTGGTGCCGTAGAAGCTAGTAAGGAAGCCTTGTGGCTTCGTCAGATCCTGTCAGAGTTTGGCTTTCAGCAACAACATCCGACTACACTTTGGTGTGATAATCAAAGTGCCATTCAACTATGCAAAGATCCAGTCCAACATCAGCGCAGCAAACACATTGAACTGCACATGCACTTCATCAGAAAGCTCATCCATGACCATGTTCTTGAAGTGCAATATTTTTCAATAGATGATCAAGTTGCAGACATCTTTACACAGGCTCTCACAGAGGCGAAGTTCACTAAACTTTGATTTATGGTTGGAGTTCGGGAAGTTGTCACTAAGGGGTGATAGGCTCTAGTGCCTCCTTCCTTCTCCTATTGTGTCATATTTGTAAATACTTCAATCCTATCCCAAGTTGTTCTTAAGGGGGTATGTTAGGATATTCCGACACATAGGAAATAGTTAAGTATAACTTGGTCTAGTATAGAGTTAGGTAAAATGTGTTTCTTTACTATGTACATTTTGTAACTTAGAATCCGACGGTCACAATATGTAGTGATCCGATGGTTCATTCTCTCCTCGGTATTACCGACACTTGATCCGTGGCCTAACACCCGATTGGTCCATGATCTCTATTTAAAGAGAATGGAGGGTCATTTGTAGGTTAACTGTTCATGAGAGAAGCTTATGTAAAATTTCATTCTTTTATTAATAAATTGCCTGAAGTGGCCGCGTTGGCTCAGGCCATGGATTGTTTCCCTCTTTGAGGGTTTTAACCACGTCAAAAATACTGGTGTATTGATCTGTGATCTGTGTGTGAGCGGTGTCCTTTGGTGTTCTGTCTGAGGAACTTACCCTGTAAATTCCTACATCATGTACCTCATTTGATCAAATAAAACACAACTTATGACCTTCCAAAGTTGAAGGGTTGAGTTTGCTAGAATTCTGGAAAAATTGTTGCCTTAGCCAAAATTAGGAAATTTTAATTAAAATCTCATCCTAAATTAAATTAACAATTATTACTTAATTAATATTAAATTAATAATAATTACCAAATTAAATTAAATTAATTACAAACTAATTATATACCATTAAGATAAAATTTAATTAAAATTTAAATGAACTAAAAATTAATTTATATTATAATTAAATTTTATGAAAAGACCTGAAAGAGAACCCCTGGAAGGTCCCTTTTTCCTATGTTTTAATGAGCATGAAAAAGTGATAAAAGTATACTTAGTAACTTATTCTCATGTATTTACAATCACAAGAAGGAACAAATATTAATCTCAGAATAATTTTCATTTTTACACAAGCTTGAAAAATGGGAAACTATGCTTGAAGTTTATTTTCACACCCCCAGCATAATGACTCAATTCCAAGGACGTGGCCCTCAAAGGTTCATTTCATTCACCTAAGTAGAACACTAGTTACTTGGTCGATGTAATGAAGGTTTTATGATATCTAATCAAATACTCGAATTAGAGGGGGATATGTTTCATTTCTTTAATGAGCTTGACACAAGAGAATAATTATGCTCAAGGGACCTTATTTAATTTTTTAATGAGCTTGACAGAAGAAAATAACTATGCTCAAGGGAGATTGTTTCATTTTTTAATGAGCTTGACACAAGAAAAGGAACTCTCCTCCAGGAACCTTGTTTCATTTTTCAATGAGCTTGAGAGAAGAAAAAAAAATTTACTCTCTAGAGCTTGTTTCATCTTTTAAGAAGATTAACATGAGAAAATGAGCTTTTCTCTGAGATATATGGTTATATTAATCATGGCTCCCTAGAGACCATGGCTTCCAAGAGAGTCTCATCAGATGGGATAACAATGTTATAGAAGGAATACATATCAAGAGATCTAATGGAAAGATCAACTTCTAATGCCCCCAATAAATGATTCACCAGATTGCCTACTACATGTAGGTAAAAATATGTTGAGAAAATAGAAAAATTCTTGTCTTCATTAGTAGGAATGGGCATGGGATGTGTTGCCACAAAATTGACCTATCACATGGGAGATACCATTTGCATATAAGGACCATATATGGATGTTGGTCGATTGGGAGTTAAATTAGGAAAAGCGAATGAAAGATGGTAAATGGTCACGATTATTCCTTCATGACGTAAACACATCACACGAGAGAGTGAAGAGAAAAGAGCTCGCATGTCATAAACATAGTCACACATAAGGATTAGATTAAAATCCAAAGGGAATCCCAACATCTCTTTCCATCCCACCCAATTCTTGATATTTCGTCATCCATATGACATCATCTGTGATGTGTGTATATGTATGTGAACATGTATTTCGTTAAAATAAAATTAGTGTGGTTGATAAATGATAAAATTCCCTCTTCCATTATCCAATCCAAGTCAGTTGCAACACTAAATGTCTGTGAATTTTCATTTGTTTAGAAAGCTATTTTTAATTTTCATTTATTTGAAAAGGTATTTTGTGTTGGAATGATAAGTACTCCTTTTCCACTCAAACTCTATTCTATAAACAAAATAGGTACAATGAGCAACATGCCACTTATTCCGACCACCCTAGGCATTAAAAAAAAAAAAAAAACTACATTTAAGGAAATAAATAATATTGTATTAAGTCACGCTGTAGGATGTCCCCAACATTAAGATATAGGATGTCCCCAAGAAAGGGATTTGATAAGGCACATGAGAATGTTTCTCCACTAGGGAACCTGCAAGAAACACCAAACAAAGTGTCTTATTCAACAGATCCAGTTAGAGGAAGTCAGAGGACTTTCTCTGAGACACCTTTACTAGATCTACCAAGAAGTGAGATCAGTGCAGCAAAGAAAAAAGGAACACGGAATTGGAAGTGGGCATATTGGAGTTGAACTGGGAGGGCAGAAGAGGCAAATGCCATTGGTATATAATTCTCATGTAGGTAAGAACAAGGATCCTAAACATTCTAACTTGAATGTGTTATTTGGGCACAACAACTCTTCATCAACATTTATTGGGGCTTTTTCTTTAGATGTTGAGTGCTTTGGGAGTATCTGTGAAGCCCTAATAGAACTTGTGTGCCATCCACTCTAAAATTTTCCTTCCTGACTCCTTGTCGAGACAGCCTAGTAGTGGCACTGGGAGTGGAGCTATTTACTGTGACTGATGGAACTTTTATGGATATGTTTGTTACACCTAGTGGTGTGGGCCTTCTTAGGAATGAATGCCAACTCATCCAAAAGCATCTAAATACTTTGAAACCATGCTTGAATGAATTTAGAAATCTTTCTCGTGAATTTTGAATTGGATCTATATGTCAAACCTATCACTATGCATATAACATCCAGTGGATGTGGCTAGCTTTTCAGATTTATTTAGATGACCTAAGTATTATCCCGTAGTTCAATCAACAAGACATGGGTTTATTTGTTTGAGGATAATTTATTATTCATTCAAGAAATTTGGTTGCTAATGAATCAAATGACTGAGGTTGAAAATATTGACCATATCATTGTGGTTCGGTCAGATTCCAGAAGTTTCTAAGCATGTTAACAAGCCACAAATAATCTTCCACTGGTCACAATGCATCAATCAAATTCCAATATTGGGAATTTTTTTAAACCCTCCTTAATAACCATTGAGGGAACTCAAACACTTTACACACCAGTTACAGGATTTTCTTCACTTGACAGTTCACAACAATTAAATTAAAATTTCCCTCACCTGGATTTATAGTGCCCTTTGGAGCACTTTCCGTGTATCTAGACATGATTTGGTATGTATTTGAACTGAAAATTGAGCTTTTCCCGTAACCGAAAGACGAAACATTCTCCTGGTTGTCTCTAATCTCCAAAATTGGAAGTCCTTGCTCGAAAGCCTAAAGTCAAATCTATCTATACTAAGAAATGACTAAGATTTAAGAACCCTTTTTAAATACAAGAAATTTAGTGCCTATGTGACATTTTAAGAATAACTGGTTTACAAAGCTTTAAAGAGCTTCACTTTAGATCCAACACTACTTAGCGTATGAAAGGGAAATATTGTGTTCCAAAAAAGAAGATTTCTCTAAGCTAAGTAGTTGGAACTTGACTTTAGGTGAATTGTGACTAAACTTGAACTTGAGTTTCACTCACAACACTTAAACTTTTCTTCCTTTTGTATGGGCAAGTCTTGACTACGGAAAACGAACTAACTCTTTCTTATTCTGTAATCCAAGCTGTTAGACTCAGTACTGCTTTTTGCTTTCATTAGACTGACTTTACTCGCTTACCAAAAGAGAGAGTGAATCAATCAATCAATATGCATACTAAAAATATCTTGTAGGTCTTTGAACTGAAAATCGAGCTCTTCCCATGCCTTACCAAGGTACCTCCTATATATATATCTATATATATATATATATATATATATATATATATATATATATATGTGTGTGTGTGTGTGTGTGTGTGTGTGTGTGTGTGTGTGTGTTTTCATTTCTATACAAAGTACGATCCAAAATTGAGCTCTTCTCATGCCTCACCAAGCAAGTTCCTCATATATGTATTTATCTATCTATCTATCTATCTATATCTATATATATATATATATATATATATATATATATACACACACACACACACACACACACTTCTATACGAAGTATGATCCATCCATGGCGAGCCTCTGAATTAGACAAGTTTTCTAAAGCAATATATATTTCGTTGTTTCTCTGTAAAGTCAAGTTTTAAGTACCAAGCTCTTTCCCTTCCAAAGCACTTTGAGCTCTTTGACCAATATTTACTTATTTTCTTCAATGACATTTGGTTCCAGGTGTAAATACCTTTTGGGTATGGGGAGTGCATGATCCAGATGCCAGACTATTCCTTCCACATTACTTTTTTGGTTTCCAAAACCCAATAAGATGCAACATAGCTTCTCCATCCAGCCATATGGAGATTGCTAATGGGAATTGAGAAAAAAAAATCATGATTACTCGAGCAACAACCATAGAGGACCCATAGTTGGACTAATAAGGTTACTATTCATTTTGAAAGTTCTATGTAAAATATAGAATTGGAAATAATTTTATAATTGATTTTGAAATATTAAATTATAAATGAAATTTCTTAGTTTAATTAAATAGAATAGTTGAATTTTTTTAATAATTAGGTAAATTAGTTGAATCTTTTTAGATATATTTGTTAATTAAATATGCTTAAGATAATTGAAATTTTTAATAATCGAAGGAAAAAATTCTTGGAGCATCAAGTGGCATTCATCGTGTTATGAAGTATTATGTAAATTAGAGATTCAAAGTTCAAATTCTCCATGAGTCAAACCAACCAAAAAAAATAATTAATAAAAACAAAATTATTTTCAATTATTTTTAATTATTTTAAAAACATTTCATAAAATTTCAGTTAAATATAATTATGTTAATATTATGATTACAATATAAAATTATGATTAAGTAGATTAGCTAAATTATTTAACAATTAACTAGATTAATCTAATGTTTTTAATGATTAAATTAATTATTTATTTGTTTTTTAAATATATTCAAATATATCCATTAACTAAATTTCTTTCAAATAGCTGAAAATTTAAATAATTGAAGAACAAAGAATATAATTTTTTTATCTAAATTTCCTTGCTCATTTTAACTCTTATATAAATGTTAAATTTAAAATTGATTTTATAAATTATTAATGTGATTGCAAAATCTTAACATTATTTAAGAAAATGAGAATCATAATTTAAAAGTAAATCTGGAAATTATAATTTAAAAGTATTCTATAATCAATTTTAAAAATAATTTTATAATCAATGAAATGTTAATATTATCTTCATGGGAGTTATAACAATTGAGTAGTTTAATTATTTTTTTATGTAATTAAATAGATTAGTTGTTTTTTTTTAAATAATTAAATAAATTTAAGTTTAAAATGATTATTTGATGTAGTTCTTCTAGATCAATCATAATGAGTAATTTTGAGTGGAATTTCCAAAACAATAATGTGGTTCATCATTGATATATAATGATTTTATAATCAATTTTGAAATGTAAATGTTATGGCTTCAATATGGAAATCATAACATTTAAACATATTCATTAAAAAAAAAACAAGTATGTTTTCTAGATATATGCTCTCTGCAACATAGAGTTGTCTCACATTTCAAGTGGTCTCACCACCCATCAATATAGACTCAACCAAAGTATTTCGGATACTTATAAAGAAGATATAATGAAGTGATGTTAATGTGATTATTAAGCACTTTTAATGAAAAATAATGTATATTGTTAGGAGATTTTTTACCTAAAATTATTGATGAGGGAATAAAATTATTAACCTTTGACCACATAAAAAGAAAAAAAAAAAATAGAGCAACTAGATTAACATAATATTTATAAGTTGGACTAAATTAATAACAGAACATTCATAAAAATATTTTTTTCTTATTAATTATAAATATTTCTTCATAAGAATAATAATAAGATTTTCTACTATAAAATAATACAATTTAAAATGTTAATATTATTATTAGAAATCATAATCATTAAGTAGTTAGTTAATTTATTTTTAATTGGTTAGATTTTTTTTAATAATTAAATAGGTTAGTTGAAGTTTTTTAAATATATTTATTAATTAAATTTAGTTTTGGTAACTGAAATTTAAATAATAGAAAAAGAAAACATTACTTTTTCTATCTAAATTTTCTCTAAAAAAATTTATACAATATTTAAGTTTAAAATTTGTTATTTTTATTTTGGCAAGTGCATTTTGTTGTAAATATTATGTTTCCATGAAGAAGGAACACCACAGAACATAAATGACATAAGGAGCTATGCCACAAAATTGTTCCTTCAAACTAACAGGTTAAAATATAATAGTGTGCACCATAATGTTTGGAGATAGATTTAATTAAGTGTCCCATTTCTTACTTGTTAAATATGATGAATCATTTGTGGATTCCCATGAGACTCATCTCAACTAATATTTCAATCCTTTTGCAAAATGATTATTTTATATAAATGACATAGGCATCCAACAACCGTTTCACACAGATGCTAAAGTAAACTTTCCTAGAATTTACAAGTGCTTTCACAAATGTAGATGCTAGAGTACACTTTCCTAGAATTCACAAGTGCTTTCACAAATGTTGAACAACAACTTGCTGAATAAAATTAGTTTCTCCCAAGTGGGAGTGATATCTTTAGTCGATAGATACCTCATAATTTCCATGTTCAAATTTTATTTCATGCCATTTCAAAAAAACCCAAAGAAATTGAACTTCTTTACTCTATACCTTGTGCCTACAAGGATTGCTATTGTCCTTCCACATTGATGTTAGTTTAACTTCTTGCTCCATTATTTAGAAGACATATACAAACTCAAATTTTGATTGTATTTCATTCTCTATATGTTTCTCTCGATTATTTCCTTCCACAATCTCCCTACTTCTCCTTTCGAAGTTCCTTTAAACCTCTTAATGCAATTGCTAATTTACTTGTTAAAGTGATAAACTTCCCCTATATTACTTATTATACTTAACAGCTTTGTCGTTTGAAATTCAAATCTTGACGGTCATCTAAATCCATATCAGTCCATATATTAAAATTGAGTTTGAGAAATTTCAAATCTTGATGGTCATCTAAATCCATATCAGTCCATATTAGACGATGCGTTAAAATTTGGTTAACGAAACATCTCAATTTTCAATTACTAAAATTTAGATACCTCATCCTTGATAGTTAATGCCATTTGTCGTGACACCTGTTATTCTACCATCTGTCTATCCCAAGTCGTGTTCCTTTTTGTGGGCGACAACTCTTTAGGATAAGCGACCTTGTAAGACACTGTTTCATATTCTTTTCTAACATATTTTTGCGCAATCCGTGTATGCATTGGTTTCCAATGCCTATAACTAGTTGTTACTTTTTCCTTTCGAGTCTATTTGTGTACACAACCACCTGTTTTTTGTTTGGAATTGTGAGTTGTGTACGCAGCTATGTATAGCTTCCATTCACTACTCTATTATCGACATTCATTCCGAAACTCTTCAAATGTGTGGTCTACCATGCTGTGAGATATTATCTGCCGCTATCATTCCCATCCAATTTATTTAGAGGATAGAATTACACTTTCACTTCTATATTTTCACCTCTAGGATTCAATTCTCATAGACTGGTAGAAGGTATGCAAAAATCCCTTATTATTACAATGTATATTATGGTTTCATCTATTGACATGCATATTATGTTATTCATATTGAAATTATTGAATATAGAATTTATAATGGAGTAGTTTAAGGAGGCGGAAGTATTGCTTGGATGGATTGTTAAAAGTGAAACTAGGTAAAAAAATTTCAAAAAATCATAAAGTAGCAGTGTTTAAATCATATTTTTTATGGTAGAAATGAATTTAACACCATCAAAAACCTTTATGACACCTAAAATATTGAAAATTAACAATTATAACTAAGATTTAGAAAAATTCTTGCTAGATTTTCTTAAAATATAACCAAAATTTCTATAATTTTCAAAGCAAAAAACAATCCCTACCATTATAATAATAACTTTGTTATTCGCTCCCCACTATAACGCATTTTTAAATCTTGATAGTTTGACCTATGTGTTACACAAAAATATCGTCACCATGACTATTTGCAGTCAGTATGAGTCTATCATCACTTGTACTGTCCTCCTAAGCCAGTCTCAGACCTCAACTCTTCAAATCAAGCTTTGGAAATGAGAGAAAGACATTAAAAATCAATGTAACTCTGGTTCCGCACTTTCTCTCATGGTCACCTGCAGTCCCGCACCTTCTGTGCACAAAAACTTTAGACCTGCCCGCTCTGTCCCTAACGGTGTAGGTGCGGACCCCTGTGAAAGTCAAAAGGTGCAAGTTTTATCTTAAAAACCTCACTTTGGGTTAATTCTAGAGGTTTCTAGAAGGAATTTTGACGTGGATTGTTCGCTATGAGGTGGTTCATGCATCCCAAAAGAGAAGGAGCTAATCCCTTGATGAGAGGAGCTATCCCTTCGAAGGAGGGCTTTATCCCTTTGAAGGAGAACCTAGTAACCTCCCTCCATTGCACTATAAATACAGGCATTGGGCTGGTTGCTGGGGAGGTTAGAAGCTGAACATTTTTTAGGGTAAATGCTGGTGAAATCAAGACTTCCTAGTTAAGCCTAAGAGGAGAGATCACATACCTTTTTGGTTTCATTGGGGAGTGAGTGAAACTTGTCAAACTAGAGGAGACTTCTTGCTGGACCCTGGGAGGAGCTTGTACAGCGTCAAGGCAAAGGTTGTAAAGTTCTTCTTCTTTTGAATTAATACAATCAAACTCATTTTTCTCAACAAGTATCTTATGTTATTTGTTTCATGGACTCCTTGACTTTCATGTTAAATATGTTTTATGCAATTGGCTTTTCAGGTGCTACTTAATTTGTTTGCCTTGTTTGTGTTTGCAGATTCGTGAAAATGAGCTCATTTGGATCAAAGAAGCGAGGGCATCCACAAGCTTGCGTTGGACCTAAGGTAGGCCCCAAAAACACTTGTTTGCCATTGTTTTTAAAAGCATATTTAGAGAAAGATAGTGTCTGGTTGGTTTGCTTGTCATTAGTTCTTCTTTAGATTCTAGGAAGGTCCCTTGTCCGCAAGATCGACTTATTCCGTGTGACAAAATGGCGACTCCACTGGGGACTTGATTGTTTTCCTTGTTTTTACTTTGACCTGAGAAAATCTATTTTTGTTTATGTTTTTGGCTTGTTGTGTGTAAAATTCGGTAGAGTTTGTAGATCCAGGGTTATTTTTTGCTTTTTATAGCTTTGGGAGAGGACCGCACCCTAGCCGTTTGACACAGTGCGTACTTACCTGCAGCTTGGCTTTTAGCATAGAGCGGGACTGCACCTGTGCCAACTGTGGGCCTGCGGACCCTGTCAAAATTTTGAAAACCCTAAGATTTCCTCTGTTATTCAACTTAGTTTGTCTTTAGAAATTGTTATCAACTGCCCAGACCTGCATATAACTTGTCAGAAGCTTTCCTTGGATTGATTTCATTAGTGTTAGGGTTTTAGGTGAATTTCCTAGGAGTTTTACTTGTTGGGTTTCTTTTTCATTTTGGTTGTGTGGTGGCTCTGAGCTTAGAGGCTGTAGGGACTTCATATCACCTTAGTGTTTACCAGATTTCTTATGAGTCTGACCATTTATGAAATCTCCCCTTGTTTGAGGAATCCGCTTTGAGTTTTCTCTTTACAAAACTTCGAAAAGCTTGTGTTTGAGAGTTTGGATTTTCATTTTCAAAAAGAAAACGAAATTGGTTGTTCTTGACTGATTTGTGATTCTACATAAATTAGTCCTTAGCTTGCATCTAGCTGAGTAAAACATCCTTAAAAAAGACTTTTAGTAGGCTTTGACTTCAAATACGTTTTTATAGTTTGTAGATCTCAAAGTTAGTCATTTGCATTAGTTTTGAGTGTTTTATTTAAAAAATAGAAAAATCTCTTTTGAAAAAGTTTGTTTTTGTAGTGATTGAGTGCTTTGAAACGAAAAAGGGAAATTTTTGTGAAATAACTAGTTGTCTCGTTTTGAGTGCTTTGGAAAGGAAAAGCTCTTCTTTTAATTTGTTTAATTGAGAAAGATTTGTGTTTACAAAGTATTTGCATTCTCAAACTCTTTCTTAGTTTAGAAGTTCATCGAAGAGAAAAAGATTGTTTAGATCATCTTAGGTGCATTTTTAGTGATTTTGAGTCGAGTCTTCATACCACGAGTTTCATCTCCGCACCTTTGGACTTAAACAAAAACCACTAAAATTAACGCTTAAAGTAAAATTCACCTAGTAACATTTTTATTTCTAGGGCTCTGATACACCAACTTAGCTTAGGCTAGTGTCTTGGAGTAGGAGAGTAATTAACTCTCCAAGACAGTAAAAACAAACAATTAGCTGTATCTTTTGGTAGGGAAGAAATCCAATTGTTGCATTTATGCTCTGGGAAAGCTCCTCTTAAAGGAGGAGCATGAGATCGTGTCCGAACTAGTGTGGGAATCAATCCTTCCTCATTGGGAACGACGCCAGATATTCACGTATTAAAAATGGTAAACCTTGGATTAACCATTGTCGAGGAGCCTGGGGTCACTTGTTGGTAAACCTTGGATTATGTCAAGGAGCCTTCAAGGGGATTCAGCTTGCTACTCTGCCCTTGCGTGCGTATTGGATCGTAGACTGTTCCCCCAGGTGTATTTGTCTCAGTTGGTAACCTTAGTGGGCATATTCTTTAGGACTCTTCCTGAGGTGACAGTGGTGGGAATATCCCACTGTACCTGGAGCAGACGTCGGCTAGACTCACTTGGATTTTCTGGGGGGTTCACTTCACTCGAGACGGTTAAGTGGAGGAACTTGTGCCAGTCTATTCATTAAGTAGGTTGCCGGGGTAACTGTTCCAACCGCCATTTCTGTATTGAACTCTGCGATGTTGGATTTCATCACCAACTAGTGTTTTCAGTCCGGAAAGTTACTGTTTGTGTGTGTTTGATCTCCTAGATTCTTTAGGCGTGTGATTCAAATTTGTTTGGTTCTTTAGATACTTTAGGTGTTTTTCATTGATATTTTACTTTGTTTGCGTGTGAAGTAGTTAAAAGTTTTTAACTGTGGCTGAATTACCAAGACAGTCCCGTAAACTTCGGGGCTAGTCTCCTGAGATTGTAAACATGGCTGAGTTATTGAGGAAGTCCCGTAGACTTCGGGGCCAACCTCTTGAGGAAGTACCGAGCCAACTTGAAGGCTGAAAAGTCCTCGTAACTCCTAGAGACAGTAGAGTTGGGTCACCGGAAGAAGGAGAATCTTCTTTGATAGTACATCCTGATTTTCAACCGTTAGTAGCAGATTATAATCCACAGTCAGTGTCTGTCTCCGAAATCGCTGGTAGCTTTTCATCTACTAGTGATATAGGTGAAGAACCTGAAATATCCGAGCTTGAAAGTGAATTTGCTGCTACTCCGACATCGGGGTTTGTTTCTCCAACTTTTAGTGGTCCTAGTTCACCTAGGGTAGAAAGAGTAATCACTCAAGATCTTCCTTCTGGACTTATTTCTATTGAAGAACTTGCTCCGGAAGAAGAAGAAGTAGGCATCCCTATCCCTGAAAATCAACCTGTTATTGAACTAAGGGAGCGTGAATCAATTTTTTACAGTCCACCTAGGAGCAGTTCTTGGTATCTTTCTTTGACTAATTATTTAGAAAACTCAGGGTTAAGTTTTTCACCACCTCGTGCTCCTTATCACCCAACACCTAGAGGTTTTTATACTCCTGTCAATATGTCAGGACAGTCGTCCATGTTTACTCAATTGCCCGAATCTTTTTTGTATGGCGGTCCTTCTGTTCCCTCTGGGTATCAGTCTCTTTCTGGTATTTTTTTGGGAGCATCTCCTCAACCCATTGAGCAAGGGTTATTAACTGGAAGCAATGGTACAAAGTCGTTGAGCGTAGAAGAAATTCTTATGATGTCAGGTTCTATTCCCAATCCTCAACCTCAAGGTGGCCAGTTACCGCCTGGGGGGCAGCCTCAATTAACGCCTGGGGGGCAACCTCAAGGTACACAATTTGCATCTGGGGGGCAACCTCAAGGACAGTACATACCTATGGGACAGTACGTTCCTCAAGGTCAACCCCAGACTCAATATGTACCCCAAGGTCAACCCCAGTATCAATTTATACCTCAAAGTCAACCCCAGTATCAGTATGTGCCTCAAGGGTATCAACCCCAAGGTCAATACTCGAACCAAGGTTTCCAACCACCCCAAGGTCAAACGTTTGTTCAAGGAACGGGAAATGTACCTTTCAATTATCAATCCTACCGTCAACCCGGTTATGGTCCTCAATATTCTCAACCAGTTATGGGTCAGTACCCTGGAATGAATATAGTGTGGGATCCATCGCAAACCCAAAAGGTGTTGCAGCCAAGTGTACAGTTGTCATCTCAAACTGGACAACCCTTAGTTTCTGGTTCACCCCAGCAACCAGTCCAGTCTAACATTCAAACTTCTGTACCTTCGGTAGCTTCTTAGCCTGGGCCTAGTACACCTCGTACTCCGCCTCAAACGACTGCTATAACTGCCGCAACATATGTTCAATCTACCCCACCTACTTCTGGAGTATCGACAGCTCTGGTTTCTACTGTTCCTGTATCTACTCCTCAGACATCTTTACCACCGTCTGGATCTATGATTCAAACTTCGGTTTAGATGCCTGTAGGACAACCTGGTTTAAGTACGGTTGTCACAAGTCAACCACAATTCACCTATCAACCGTACCAAGGACAGTACCAATTCGGTCCTACTGTGTAGCAACTAGTCTATCAGTATCAACCATACCCTGGGTACACTTATCAACAACCTCAACAATCCCAGTACGATCCGGTTAATCCTGGTTTTCCGGGATGATACAATATCCCGAACGCCATTCCCATTCCTAGTTATCCGGGATATCCTCCTCCCGGGGTTGGTCTCATGACCCAGAGTTTTAGGGACCCTAATCAGTAGTTACCATTTATCGCAACTTTGGACTTACCTGACTTGTCGCACCTAACGAACGATCCCATTAATTATCTTCTGTTTTGGCCGCCAATGCCGAATAAGTTGCCTAGTGACATTCCCAAGTTCAAAGGTAAATCAGGAGAGGACCCGTCGAACCATGTGATGACTTACCACCTCTGGTGTGCGTTTAACTCCATCACAGATGATTCAATCCGTCTTAGACTTTTCCAGCGCACTCTAATTGGTCTCGCGGCCAAGTGGTACATTGAGTTACCGCGAAGCACTTTTTATAATTTTAGTCAGTTAGCTACCTCGTTTTTAACTCATTTTCAGTTGCCAGTCTGATATGACAATGGCACAGAATTATTAACTTCGCTAAAACAATCGACATCCACTTACATTTCAGATCATATTCATGAGTGGAGACGTTGACGACGTTTAGTGAAGGTATTTATTCTGGATCAAATCTTGGCTGAGTGGTTTGTAAAATCTTTGTTGCCAAAGATCACTGAAGATGTTGCTAAAGCCGGAGTTGTTACTGAGGAGCAAGTCATTGCTCAAGCACAGTACCTTGACTTGGTCTATACTCAGTTGGGTACGTTACACGAAAAAATCCCCGATCTTCCCAAGCAAAATCAAATTGCTGCAGCTCCTTCGAGATCTCATGCCGCCGATGGTATGATTGGCACGGTTAACACTAAAAGTAAGAAGAAGTCTTCCAAGAATTCTTCCCCTATCATAACCTTGCCTGACTCCCCAACAGGAGATTCTTCTGCAGAGATTTCTGCCGATATTCATGTTGTAGAGTCATCTACAGCCAAATCAAAATCCGGTGGGAGGAAGAAAGGAAAGAAGAAGAATAAAACGGACAAAAGTTCAAAGGAGAAACCTGAAAAGGCGGAATCCAATGACTAAAAACACAAACCTCGTTATCCTTGTCTCATTTGTGATGATGAACATTTTACAAGAGACTGCCCTCATCGTGCAGAGGTTGCAAAGATTGTCAAGGGTTCCCAAACTCCTGCTGTTTTGAAGGATCCTTTTCCGGCTCAAGACAGTAAGATGATAGGTTCATCCTCGAGTGCCAATGAAGAACCCATACTGATGATGTCCCATGTTAGGATTGCGACTCGATCGCAAGATTATGGTAGTAAGAGTCTTGTTGATGGTAAAGAAGCAGAATCTTCTCATTCTAATCCATCAACCTCAGCTCCCGGTTCCGATCCACTACAGATCGAGAAACCTAATCCAGACTTGGTAATCAAACCGCCCGCCAAGGGTATACTTCGAAAGTCAGCTTTCAATCCACATGCGAGAGCGGCTCAGAATTATAACATTGTTGAGGATTTAGCTGTTTCACCCTCAGCAATGTCGGCTTTGGAAGTGCTGCAATCATGCCCAGCACAACGTAAATTACTTTTGTCAGCTATAGGAGCTGTTGATGTTCAGGACCCGAACCTAATAATTTTCGATCTAGAAAATAGTACACCGTGTTTGCCTCATCAAATGGCTTTCCAGATTCCAGTGATAGTCAAAAACAGGCCTATTCATCGGACTGTAATTAATGAGGGAGCCTCAATGTGTATTATGTCGATATAGTGTTGGAGATCGCTTGGTTCTCCTTTGCTAAATCAATCCCTGACAATTCTAAAGGCCTTTGATGGCTGTGGGTTTCATCCTTTTAGCATTCTACAGGATTTGCCTATAGGGGTTGAAGGAAAAACCGTTAGTCTAGATGTGGAGGTGGTTGATGCCCCTCTAGACTACAACCTTCTCTTGGGTCGAAGTTGGTCTTACGCTATGACAGCGGTCGTTTCATCAGTCTTTCGAGTAATAAATTTTCCACACAATGGAAAGATCGTAACAATAGACCAGCTGGCTTACTTTTCATCCGACCCAGCCTCTTCAGAGAGTATTCAGCATGTTGGTAAAATGACTATCCCATATAAGGATGTTGGAGTAGGATTAGTTAAAGATGCCGGTTTACTGGGAACTTTTCCTTTTCCTCCAATCAACGCATCATCTTCATTTGCAACCATTCATATGATTACATCAAACACCATTATTTATGATGATCCTTGGATCATCCCTTCTAAATCTGAGATAGACTCATTTGGTAATTCCATGCCTTTGAGTCCATATGAAATTGCCTATGAAGCCGTGCAGTCTTTTGCCGACCTGTGTTCAACCGAAAATGACTTAATGAATGTGGTCCGTGAGGAATCACTTTTCACATCAACCTCAAATTTAACTATGTTTTCTGAACTTGTTCACTCTGATGAGCAAATTCATGAAATCCTATGTGTAGATGATTTACCATGGGAAGATCTCCATCACAGATCTTCATTTTTACCTGAGGATGATCGTTTTGAAAATGATTTCTCATCAATTTTTACTACTGAATATGTCAAGGAACCTCAGAATCCAATGAAACATCCTGATTCAGAGTTAAATTTGGGAAACATCTCTCGAACTATTCCTATTGACATTTCGGTTAAGCCCGGAATTTTTGAGAACATTCATAAAGGTGCCTCGTGTACAGATGACGAAATTCAATTATATAAGGCCCTATTTCAAGAATTCCGCGACGTGTTTGCCTGGTCCTATGAGGAAATGCCAGGAATTGATCCTGCGATTGTTGTTCATGAAATCAAGACATACCCAGACGCTAAACCCGTCCGGCAACGTTTGCGTCAGATTCACCCACGAAAAGTTGTTGCAATTAAAGCAGAAGTTGAAAAACTATTGAAAGCAGGTTTCATTTATCCGATCCCGTTAACGGATTGGGTATCCAATATTGTTCCGATTAACAAAAAGCAGGGATTAATAAGAATATGCATCGACTATAGGGACATTAATCGAGCCTGTCCAAAGGACAATTACCCAACTCCCTATATCGATCAAATCATTGATGATTGTGCCGGTAGCGAAATATTTTCCTTTATGGACGGTTTTTCCGGATACAATCAAATCAGCATTCTACCTGCCGATCAACCAAAAAGAGCTTTCATTTGTCCATGGGGGACATTTGCTTATTGCAAATTACCTTTTGGGCTTAAGAATGCCGGAGCAACTTTTCAAAGGACGATGTCTTATGCGTTTCATGACATCAAGCACATTGTACAACCCTATCTCGATGACTTGCCTGCTCATTCATTACATCGAGCTGATCACCTCGTCCATTTACGAACAATCTTTATGAGGTGTAGGCATTATCGTATTCGGTTGAACCCACAAAAATGTGTCTTCTGTATAGAAATGGGTCAATTGCTGGGGTTTGTAGTTTTGAAAGCCAGCATTCGTGTTGATCCCTCAAAGGTCGAAGCTATCATGAAATTGCCTCCTCCTTCGAGTCTTTGCCAACTCCAAAGTTTGTAGGGGAAAGCAAACTTTTTACGATGATTCATTCCTAACTACGTCGAGGTTACAAAGGGTTTTACCCAGTTGTTGAAACAAAACACTCAATTCTATTGGGATGAGATAGCCCAGAAATCTTTTGATGCACTCAAACACGCGTTGACCCATGCACCATTGTTGCATCCTCCCAACTACAACCAGGATTACTTCTTGTATCTCGCCACCTCTCATTCCACCATTGGAATGGTCTTAGTTCAGGAAGATGAATCAGGAACGAAACATGTGATATATTACCTCAGTCGCACTTTAAATCCAACTGAGCTAAAATACTCACATGTGGAGAAATTGGCATTGGCAGCCATTCAAGCTGTCCAACGTTTCTGTCACTACATTCTACTACGTAAAACTACGGTAATTTCGGATTGCAACCCTATGATCTACATTTTGACCAAGCAATTTCTAGGGGGCAAGTACTCTAAATGGATCGTTATCCTGCAAGAGTTCGACTTGGAATTTGAGAAATCTAAGTCTAAGAAATCTTTAGTTTTTGCAGAGTTAATGTGTGACTTCCAGCATGCTGACACGGAAACTGTGGCGGAGGAGCCCATTGCAGATGAATCCTTGTTTCTAATTAGCACTTTAGATCCGTGGTATGGGGATATCATCATTTATCTCCAGACCCAATCCTTTCGGCCAGAAATTTCAAGGTCAGAACGTCGGAAAATTCGATTCCAGTCCCAACAATTCAGGATTATTGGAGATACTCTTTATCGCCGTGGGGCGAACTCTGTTTTTCGATGTTGCTTAACTCACGAGGAAGCTGAAAGTGTTCTAAATGACTGTCACTCTGGAGCGTGTGGTGGTCATATGTTTGGGTTTGCCACAGCCCAAAAGATATTGCACGCTGGCTACTTCTGGCCGTCTTTATTTAAAGATTGTATTACAGCGGTCCGAAAATGCCACAACTGCCAGATTTTTGATCATAAGATGCATGCTCCACCTGCTCCTCTCCACCCTATAATTGCCGTTGGTCCTTTTGCCAAATGGGGTATCGATTTTATTACATGTAACCCTCACTCGGCCGGGGGGGCATGCATATATCATCCTTGCGGTAGATTATTTTACTAAGTGGGCCGAGGCGATGCCTACATTTGAGGCAGACGGCAAGACAGCTGCAATTTTCATGTTCAATCATATAATTGCTAGGTTTGGTGTCTCGCAAGCGATAATCACTAATCATGGGCGTCATTTTCGAAACGTTATGATGACCGAACTTACAGGCCAGCTTGGTTTACGTCACGATAGTTCAACCCCTTATTATCCACAAGCGAATGGTCTGGTTGAGTCCATCAACAAAGTTTTAGTTATCATGATCCGACGAATCGTTGGGATTCATCAGTCGAATTGGCCCAACATGTTATTTTCAGCACTTTGGGCATACCGAACTTCAGTAAAAACATCAACAGGGTTCACTCCTTGGTTTGGAAGCCGTGTTACCCATTGAATGCGAAATCCTGTCACTGCAAATGGCCATCGAGTTACTTCCAGCCACTTTCGAAGAGGAAAAGCATTTGTTATACTTGGCTCAATTAGATGAGAATCGACGTGATGCTGCCTTGGCGATCGAGACTCACGCAAAACGGATGAAAGCTCAGTATGATCGAAATGTGACCCCTTGAAATTTTTTGGAAGGAGATCTAGTCTTAGTTTATGATCCAGCTAATGATAAATTAGGCGCTGGAAAATTCGTTCCTATGTGGCATGGTCCCTATGTTGTCAAGTGAAAGCTATCCAAAGGGGCCTATGAATTGGTAGACTTTGATGGGGACTCTTTGGGTAAACCCAGAAATGGCCTTTACTTGAAGAGGTATTATGCTTAAAAGAATGGGTATGGAGATTTAGTTAGAATAGTTTTTTCTTTCTAGCTGGTGTGTTTTAGTTTAAACAGTGTGCTTAGCTTAGAGAGTGTTTTTTTCATCATTATTCCTGCTTATCTTGGTTTTACTCTTGATATTGCAGATGTCGATGCCTCTCCAAACATACATTGGTTTCGCTGATGGTGCTTGTCGTAATACACAGAACATCTCTTCCGCAGCTTGGGTTATCTATTCGCCCTCTGACGAGTTAGTATCTATGCATGGGGTAAGCCTCGGTCAAACAACGAACAACATTGTCGAGTATAGTGCAGTGATTGAGTTATTATCTGAATCTATTTCATTTGGGATTCGGAGTTTGATAGTGAGGTTAGATTCTGAACTCGTTGTATTACAGCTTAATAGAGTGTATGCCATTAGAAATCCAGTGTTATTTAGATTATTTTTGAGAGTGCGTCTCTTGGAACGTGAATTTGATTACATTGAATATCTGCATATTCCGAGATCTTTAAATACATTAGCAGATGAAATTGCTTCTTGAATGTTAAATAGACATTTGCAATAATCATACATGTAAATTTAAAACCATTCCATAACATGATTTACAAGATAAGCCGGTAATAGTGATATATATATATATAGGAGTGTGTCAAAAAATACATCGTCCTCGATCATAGGTTGAAAAACACCTTATGATCGGCAAAAATGATAAGTACAAAAAACAAAAATGTCACATATGCCCACAATAGGCGATCATCCTATCACTGGTGATGATCTCTATAAGAAACAACTGCATGGGCCACCTTGCAAAGGAACCTCCTAAAAGGTCCCGGGACTCCAATCACATAGTGCTGAAGTCGACGAGGAATGTCGTCTATAGTGGTCTCAAGAATATCTCCTGTCAAGCGCTCGAGATGACCCTCCAACTCGGCCAAAACCTCTGCTGATTCGTCCTGTGGGGCTAGCGCGGGTGCAACTGGTTGTTTCCTCTCGAAAGGCCGGAGAGTGGCTGGTCGCTATCGACCCACATCTGCATTTTAAAATTTTTTACTATCAGTTTTGAAACGATGGAAAAATAAAATAAAATAAAATAGGAAAAATGTTGAAAAGGATTTTACATGACTCGTCCCACTGTTCTCCTGGTGGAAGAACCATGTCTGGGTCACCACGAAAATCTATCCCAGCGTAAGGGAAGTCCTGAATATAAAAGACCTGGTTTTCCAGCCATTAGAAATACTCAGGTTTGAATCGAGCAACCTCTGTCCTCTCGTCCGGGTGACGGGCCGTGACTGCGACCCATCGCATCAGTTTGGGCTCTCGAGGAAGCCCAGCTCCAACAGTAAGGTGCTGTGGGATCAGCATATGAACCCTCTCCAGGCCAAAACTCACAACTAAAGCCCCATAGCCAAAGGTCTTTAGTCGTCCGTTCTTGGCCCTGGTCAGTTGGCCTTTCACATTGGCCAACACGGCATCGCACCAGTTGAAGATGGTGCCTCAAAAGCAATCAACTACCATACACATCTGGGATCCGGTGGCAATATGTAATGTGGAAGCTCCACAAATTCTGGTGACATTGAATGCAATCACCATGAGCTCAGGATGGGATATCGTCTTTATGTCTATCCCTTTGTCTCTAGCCTGGCTGTTGCAGTACTCTAGCCGGAGGCTATCGACAGACTGGCCACCTGGCCTAGTCCCGTGCAGAGTCAAGTCTTTGCCTCTCTTAGGCAAACCAGTCAAGAAATATATGTCCGTCGGCTTGATTTCGAGCTGGTGGCTGCCAATGAAGAAGCACTGGTCCTGTATGCTCCATCTGTCAACCAGCCACTGTAAGAAATCCACCTGAGCCCTCATGCCAGGAATGGCCTAGAATTTGTACAATCTGCACACCCTCAAAGCATCAAGTCAAGGCTGATGATTCCATGCGGCAACGTCCACGTCCTCATGCTCTCGTTCACGCCAATCTAGCATGATGTACTCTCTGCATCAAGTATAAAGACAAATTAAAATGCTGGAAAATATTTTGGGCGGTCCATTTTTGAGAATTTTTGGGTTCAAAACCCTTGTGGCGGGGTATGCACCCTCCGGGTTAGACACAGTGCGTGGGACTGCACTTTTTCTACACGGAAGGTGCGGACCCCGAGATTTTTCCCAATGGAGAAAAAGTCGGGGTCCGCAGGCCCGCAATGGTAAACCTGCGGGCCCTCGCGTGCGGGTTTTGCGCCTAAAAACCCTCCCAAAAATGAAATAAAGGACTAAAACAAAGAACTAAATGGTTAGAAATGAAGAGTGGGATGATGTGGATTACCTGGAGAAGACGACATTCGATTCCGACGGTTGGATTTTCCGCAATCTTCACGGGAAGTTTTCTAAGCAAAAGCACTATT
Organism: Pinus tabuliformis; assembly: GCA_031772625.1. Lineage (NCBI taxonomy): Eukaryota > Viridiplantae > Streptophyta > Pinopsida > Pinales > Pinaceae > Pinus > Pinus tabuliformis. Next base: position 907,118,915 of record CM062806.1, on the reverse strand, counting down.
TTCTCACCCAAACTCAAACGGTAGAAAATGTGTTGACACCTAATCCTCAGCGGTTGGGTGTACCCGGAATGTGAACAGTCATCAAGAAGATGAACTGATCAGTCAAAATCATGTATATAAACAATAGTTACCTAATGAAATATATCAATCAGTTTTTTCTGCCAAGTCTGGAGTTACCCTGGCCTGACATGGTATCAGAGCGCAGGTCCTAGGTTCCTTTTTTTGGCGTGCCTTGTAACTCCTCTATCCCATATTCTGCCTGCTAGTTTTAGTGTAATTGCATCTGTTGGTTAACGCCTCTGCCTTATTCCCTTCTGTTCTTAATAATCTGCCTCTGCCAGCGCTCTGTCCTCAAACGACTCTGTCATTCTGCCACACCTGTGCTGCCCTGAATTCACCCAGAATCCAAAACCGTTCCAGCGTCTCTGGGCTCTATCCACTAACGCATCTGTCCACTAAGCTTTCGATGCCAAAGATCCGTTGTGACGGTTGAAGGGAAAGCGACTGCTGTCTAAGAGGACCCTCCTTCGGAAATGCAAGCTTCTGAAGGGTATGGTGGGTGTGAGAGACATCAAGATTCAAGACTGTTTAGCAGTCAGACTCAAGAAATTTCGTGAATAACATTGTCTACTTTCTGAAGGAACGATTTCCAGTCTTGCAGTCCATTTTCCGAAGGAGAGGAGCCAGATCGTTTTCTGGAGGTGGAAACCCATCAGATCAATGAAGTTGCATCTTCATCATCAGAAATCACTGTGGATAGCCACGATGGAGGCCGTGTGTTTCTTCTACAATTGAATCTGTCCTGCGATTTTTTGCATCATAAAGTTGTGGAGCATTTGATCCACTTCGCAGAGCCGAAGAGGCGGCGTGAAAGTTGTGGAGCCTAGAGCCAAGCGAATGTCTGAATGTGTCATTAAAGTACTGATTGTCGAAAACGGTTGGAGTGGCATCAAGATTCCCCGTCACATTACCGTCCCTGCCCTAAGGGCAGAGTTTATCAAGATACTCCTTGTATGTCAGCTCGATGGTAGGTTCGGCCTGGCCTGTACCACTCTGGTTATAAAGCCTGTGGACTATGGAAAAGCACCGCGCTTTCCCAATCGTGTGAGAGCCCGAGAGAGCCAAGCGAATGTCCGAATGGTAATGCTGTGAGTCAAAGTATTGCATAAGCAGTCTTTCAAAGCAATCAAGGCTGTGCGCAGTGTATACCATTCAAAACATTTGTTCATAGTGTTGAGTATTGTGCAGTATCATTCAAAACATTTATATCATTCAAAGCATTTATATATTGCGCTGCTTTCAAAGTAGTATTGCATGATATGTTGATATATTGAAGTGATATATTAATACATTGAAGTGATATATTGAAGTGATCCCTTGCACAGTTTTTTCAAAACATAGTAGTATTGCATGATATATTGAAGTGATATGTACAATGAAATGCTGATGCTTCTAGCAAACATTAGAGGGATTTGAAGGCTGTAACGTAAGGAAAAAAAATTTTATCAGCAGAAGTAATTTTTTACAGAATGCATTCAATCATTTCTATGGTAGGAATAGTTCTCACTGGCAAGGATAACTATCCTGAATGGTCTCGGATGGTAAACCACACCCTCATCTACAATGAGTTGTGGAAAGGAGTATGTGTCGGAGAAGAAGACAAAGACCCTGTGCAGCCTACATCAGATAAAGAGCTTGTCATTTGGGAAAACAAGAACAGCAAAGCCTATGCATTGATCGCAGCATCTGTAAATGAAGAAGTAAGTCGTCATATTTCATCTTATTCAACTGCATTTGAAGCTTTACAAAAGCTGAAAGAACTCTATGACTCACATTCTACACTTGAAGTTGTTCAGCTCATGATTAAACTCTTCACTCTTGAACTGAAAAATAATGATCTTCTTGCTCTTGCATCTGAAGTAAAGTCTATAATGCATGATATTAAATCCACTAAGGTTGAGCTGGATATCCCTCTTATTGCTTTTCTCAAGGCACTCTATCCTACCTACTCCAATTATCTTAAGTCTTTACAAGCAAATGGAAATCTTAAAGATATAACCTTTAACTCTCTTGTGAAAAAGTTTGCTGAAAGAGAAAAATCCTTTGGAAAGAAGACAGTTCCTGAATCTTCTGAAGAGACTGTGTGCCTTGATCATAAAGAAAAGCATCCTACTCAAGACTTTACAAGAGGAAGAGGTGGACGAAGAGGAAGAGGAAGATATTTCAGAGGCAGGGGGGGCAGACATTTTCAAGGAGAAAAGGCAGATCTGCATTGCATTTGTTGCAAATGAAATGGATCACATGATGCTTCTACATGCAAGCTACCATGGGACAAAATTGAGCAGAGAAGAAACCAGCAGAAAGGTAAAACTGATGATACAGACAAATGTAAAGCACCTGAATCCACTCACTATATTGAGGCACAATGTAACATTGGAGTAAATGAAGATTTGTTTAATGCCTCACTTGCTTCTTCGAAAAATGATTGGTTTCTTGATTCAGGAGAAACCTGTCATATGACTCATAGGAAATATTTTTTTGAAGATTTCACTGACAATGTTGATGGAGCAGTATACTTTGCAGATCAGTCAAAAATCAAGCCATCAGGGCTTGGCACAATCAGGCTTAAACTGCCTGGTCTTCCAAACTTTCTTCTGGATCATGTTCTATATCTCCCACAGCTCAAGAGAAACTTGATGTCCTTGGTCCACATCCGTCAGCAAGGTCACTCCATTCATATGTTTGATGGCAAGCTTGAGGTAAGAAAAGCATCTGACCACTCACTTGTCATGAGGGGAATAGAAGAAGAAAGACTTGTCAAACTGCAAGGAACCTCTGCTCATGCACAACATTTCTCATATATTTCTCATCATGAAGAAGGTACACTTCCATCAAGTTTATTATGGCATGCTAGATTTGGACATTTAAACTATGACAGTCTCCGCTTATTGAAGAAAAATGGTGTTGCTGGTTTGCCTACAATTCCTAGAAAACATAAGCAATGTGATGCTTGCATTCTAGGAAAGCATAGCAAACAGTCTTTTCATGATTCACATTCAAGAGCACATAGGAAGCTTGAACTCATTCATTCAGATTTATGTGGTCCAATGCCTGTTCCTTCTGCAAATGGAAATAAATATATCATGACATTTATTGATGATTACACCAGAATGTGTTGGGTTTATTTATTGAAGAACAAATCTGATGCTTTTCAAACATTCAAGAATTTTCATAAATGGATTGAAAATTATGCACAATCTCATATTGGGTCTATTCGCACTGATAATGGAAAAAAATATACATCAAATGAATTTGACAACTATCTTCGCCAACATGGAATCAAACATCAAACAATTGTACCTTATAATCCCCAACAGAATGGTGTAGCAGAAAGAATGAATAGAACAATCTTGAATATGGTATGATCCATGCTTTTCTTCAAAAATGTAAAGATAATGTTTTGGGATGACGCTGTTCTATGTGCTGCATATATAAAGAATAGATGTCCATCTAGTGCTATAAGAAACAAGACTCCTTATGAATTGTGGTATGGACATGTTCCTTCGGTAAAACATCTCAGGATCTTTGGTTCCACCTGTTATGCTTTAATACCAAAGGTACATAGAAACAAACTTGGTGCTAGAAGTTGTAAGTGTATCTTCCTGGGGTATTCAAACACCTCTAAAGCATACCGTCTCTATGATGAAGTAAATAAAAAGTTTGTTGTATCTAGAGATGTCATTTTTCGTGAATCATCCAAATCTGATAGTGTTGTTGAGCGGCAACTTGATCGCTTGGATAGATTCACAAAAACGAAATCATTTCAAGAGTTCAATAATAAGATTCCACATCTTGAAGGGGGGATTCCTATACTAGATCAACATGTGGAATCTTCTTCTGAAGAACAATCTCCCCTGCATGAAAATCCAACACCGGATGATCCTTTAAGTGATGTAATTGATAGAATTGGGAGACTCAATCTTGATTCAGTCCCAACTCAATCAATAGAGCAGCCTGGACCATCTCAGAAAGGTCCCCCAAAGTGGCTGACAAAGACACTTGAAAGTGTTCATCCTGATGAAATTGGAAAAACAGGAACCAGAAATTCAAACCGACAAAATGGAGGTGATGTAGATGACTCTAATTCACCTGTTGATATGGATGTTACTTATGATTGTGAATTGAACTTGTCTACAGATTTTGAACCAACCTCCTTCAAAGAAGTTGCTTCTCATGATGAATGGAAAGAAGCAATGCAAAAGGAGTATGATGCCCTCATAAAGAATGGCACTTGGAAGCTGGTTGATCCTCCATTTGGAACCAAACCAATTGGCTGCAAGCGGGTCTACAAGAACAAATACAACGCTGATGGCTCACTTGACAAGCACAAAGCTAGGCTTGTGGCAAAAGGTTTTGCACAGAAGGAAGGGGTCGATTATGAGGAAACTTTTGCCCCCACAGCAAAATGGGCCACCATCCGGACACTCTTTGCACTAGCTGCTCAGAACGGTTGGAAAGTCCATCAAATGGATGTAAAAAGTGCATTCTTGAATGGAGATCTAAAAGAGAATGTTTTTATGTCCCAGCCTGAAGGATTTGCTGTGAAAGGACATGAACATAAAGTATGCAAACTTGTGAAGTCCTTGTATGGCCTCAAACAAGCACCACGAGCCTGGTATGAAAAACTAACAGAGCATCTTCTGAAACTCAACTTCAATCATTTTGATCTTGATGATGCAACTTTATTTGTCAAGAAAGTTGGCAAAACAGTTGTATATCTTGTGGTATATGTAGATGATCTTTTAATGACAGGGAAAAATGAAAGCTATATTGCATCCATAAAGAAAGAATTAGGAAAAAGTTTTGAAATGACTGATTTGGGCTATGTTCATTATTATCTTGGCATTGAAGTAACCCAACATCCAAAATCCATATTTCTTTCTCAAAAGAAATACATTGGAGATTTGTTAAACAGATTTGGCATGACAGAGTGCAATCCTCTTTCTACTCCAATGGAACAAAACTTAAAGCTCACATCTATTGAAGGAAAGGAATTTGAGGATGCAACAAAGTATAGACAGCTTGTAGGAAGTCTCATCTACCTCACTACTACCAGACCAGACATTTCATTTGTTGTTGGAATCCTCTCCAGGTTTATGCAAAAGCCTTGTGAGGGACATTGGTCTGCTGCAAAAAGAGTTCTAAGGTACTTGAAGGGAACTCAAGACCTTGGAATCAAGTATACACAGGTGGACGACTTCAGCTTGATTGGATACTCTGATTCAGACTTCGATGGAGACAAAGAAACTGGGGTATCTACTTCAGGATATGCTATGAGTCTTGGATCAGGAGTTGTCTCCTGGAGATCATGCAAACAATCAGTTCCAGCAGATTCCACAACAGAAGCAGAATACGTGGCAGCAGCTGAAGCAACGAAAGAAATTGTGTGGCTCAGGAAAATTCTTGAAGATTTGCAGGTAAAACAAGTACAATCAACTCCACTCATGATTGATAACACCTCTGCAATAAAGTTGGCCAAGAACCCAAAGTTCCATGATCGTACTAAGCACATCAATACTAAATATCATCTGATCCGACATCATGTTGAGGCCAAAACAATCCATCTCCGTCATTGTTCCACAAATGAGCAAATTGCAGACATCTTCACCAAAGCGCTTGGAAGAGAAAAGCTTGAAAGATTCAGAACGATGCTTGGACTCACCAACATCCCTTCAGATTAAGGGGGGGAATTGTTGACACCTAATCCTCAGCGGTTGGGTGTACCTGGAATGTGAACAGTCATCAAGAAGATGAACTGATCAGTCAAAATCATGTATATAAACAATAGTTACCTAATGAAATATATCAATCAGTTTTTTCTGCCAAGTCTGGAGTTACCCTGGCCTGACAAAATGAATTGACAAAGGCCCTTTTTATAAGTTTTTTGAGTAAATAAATTGCAAATTTGTTTATGTTTCACTTTGAAAAGGTATTTTGCGACATTTTTATCCATTTCAAACAGGTATGAGTAATGTTTGTGTTTTTGTGCAGAATAAAGGATTATTCAGGCAAAATCTATCATTTTCGACGAAAAAACATGTAGAGTCATCTTTAAGCTCTTTTCTGACTCCTAAAACATGAAAAGATCGCCGAGTGTTTCTTTTGAACTCGTTAAAACGGAATTAAAAGACGATCCACTTACAGCTCTTTTCCGACCATAAAAACATGAAAAGATTGCCAGATTTTTGTCGTTTCAAATTTGATATTGGTTATAAAACGACGTGTCATTGATCACTTTTTTACTTTTTTGGGTCAAGGGCACTAATGACGAAAAGTACTCCTTGGTCGTAAAACATCAAGTGGTTCTCTCAAGTATTATTTTATACTTTTTCGGGTTTGGCAGACACAAATTTACGAAAAAGGTTAACCCTGGAGTCTTCTTAAGTTTTTTTCAGACTCTCTAAAATTGAAAAAATGCCGAGTTTCTCCTATACTGGACTCGTTAAAATTTCACAGTAAAGGACCTGTTCAATTGCAAACAGGAACGAACCACTGCTTCTTAGGGTTCGAATTTAAACTAAGTTGGACTCATCCGAAGGATGAGCTTATAATCAAGCAAATGTTATCCTCCTCAAGCTTGTTAAAAAATAAAGAGGTACTTGCCAGAAATGGTGGGGGAAAAGAGAGAAAATGAGCCTGTTTGTCATACTTTGTAACCACTCTTGAACATGACACTTTCATTCGCCTGGGTTGGGAAATCCTTTGCCTAATAGTTGATCAAACCACATTGAAAGTCTTCAGCCAGTTTCTGGGTATTAACTTTGGGTCATTTGTCACCAAGCCATCTATCGTGTCGTTATGTGTTCAAGAGGTCACTGCCAATAAGCCATTCATCTGCAAAATATCTGTCATCCATCTTGACCATCCCTGAGTCAGTCCTTGCAACTAAATTTCTTCAACTTGATCTATGATTTCGTGTTGTGGGCTTGCCTACGACGGATCGCTTTCTATCGACATCAGCTCATTATCTAGAAAGATGATCTAGGAATCATCAGTACCTTGAAGTCTGCATGCCTCAATGGCAGGTTTCTCACCTTTGACGACAGTTTACATCATTGACTTTCGATCAAAGGATTCCATGACATGTTCAACATCAACACATTTATTCACATCTCATGGATTGTACTGGGTACTTTGAGAGCCATTGACATCACTGGTGGTTTCTCTCACACTTGTTAACAGTTTACATCATTGACTGGTAATCAAGTGGTTTCTACCATGTTCGACATCAACACATTCATTCGCATGGATAGAATCGTACTGTTTCAGGAAGTAGAAATGAAGACCCTGGATCTAGTTTCCACAATCCAGGCTGCGAGGAATTTTGTATTCATTATATAATGGACTATTCATAAACAGATGGCTGCATCCATACTGTGTCCATCTGAGTCTATACTTGTGATGTTTTACAAGATCATTCCTGTATCAGAGCAGTAGTTAGTTTTTCTAGTTAGTTTTGATCTGAGCATGGGAATGCCTACCTCAGCGATGATATGATCTCATATATATATATTGCATTGAATGTTTTTACAGGTTCCAACCAGGTTTTCCACAAGATTATCCTCGAAATGATAAAGTATTTCACTCTTCCTAAATGATAAGAAATCCTCATCTACTACAGACTTCGCACTTTAGGGGGCAATCTGTTACACAAAAATATCGTCACCATGATTATTTGCAGTCAGTATGAGTCTATCATCACTTGTACTGTCCTCCTAAGCAAGTCTCAGACCTCAGCTCTTCAAATCAAGTTTTGGAAATGAGAGAAAGACATTAAAAATCAATGTAACCCTAGTTCTGCACTTTCTCTCATGGTCACCTGCGGTCCCGCACCTTCTGTGTACAAAAACTACGGACCTGCCCGCTCTGTCCCTAACGGTGTAGGTGCGGACCCCTGTGAAAGTCAAAAGGCGCAAGTTTTATCTTAAAAAACTCACTTTGGGTTAATTCTAGAGGTTTCTAGAAGGAATTTTGACGTGGATTGTTCGCTCTCAGGTGGTTCATGCATCCCAAAAGAGAAGGAGCTAATCCCTTGATGAGAGGAGCTATCCCTTTGAAGGAGGGCTTTATCCCTTTGAAGGAGGACCTAGTAACCTCCCTCCATTGCACTATAAATACAGGCATTGGGGAGGTTAGAAGCTGAACATTTTTGAAGGTAAATGCTGGTGAAATCAAGACTTCCTAGTTAAGCCTAAGAGGAGAGATCACATACCTTTTTGGTTTCATTGGGGAGTGAGTGAAACTTGTCAAACTAGAGGAGACTTCTTGCTGGACTCTGGGAGGAGCTTGTACAGCGTCAAGGCAAAGGTTGTAAAGCTCTTCTTCTTTTGAATTAATACAATCAAACTCATTTTTCTCAACAAGTATCTTATGTTATTTGTTTCATGGACTCCTTGACTTTCATGTTAAATATGTTTTATGCAATTGGCTTTTCAGGTGCTATTTAATTTGTTTGCCTTGTTTGTGTTTGCAGATTCGCGAAAAGGAGCTCATTTGGATCAAAGAAGCGAGGGCATCCACAAGCTTGCGTTGGACCTAAGGTAGGCCCCAAAAACACTTGTTTGCCATTGTTTTTAAAAGCATATTTAGAGAAAGATAGTGTCTGGTTGGTTTGCTTGTCATTAGGTCTTCTTTAGATTCTAGGAAGGTCTATCTTGTCCGCAAGATCGACTTATTCCGTGCGACACTATGCAGGCCTCTTACATGTGAAAACTAGGAAAACGAACGATGTTCACCATTATAACATCGAACATTCAAGCCATGTTTCATATATTACGATGTTCACCATTATAACACCGAACTTTCAAGCCATGTTTCATATATTGCATTGTAATCTTTCAATGCAATAAAGAATTACGTTGGCTCAAATAAAAACAACAGGATCTTTAGTGACCATGCATTGTATATGAAATTAAATGGAAACATTCGCGCAATCACCGATATTGTAAGGTCCTCGGGTGCGCATGCAGTTGGGCGATGGGCGAACCGGGCATGGGTGCGGTCGTGCGACGGGCGGGCGAGAGGTGAGTCGGGGCACATGCCAGGCGCGATGCGGGCGAGAGGCGAATCGAGGCGCACGCCGTGCGGGCACGGGTGATCGATGAGTTGGTGCGCATGACGGGCTCGGGCATGGATGAACCGGTGAGTTGGCGCACACGCGACGGGCGCGTGCGGGTGGAGCGACGAGTTACAGCACAAGGAGATGCGGAGAACAAACGAGTTAAGTGCGACGATACAACAAATAATGGATTTGTGGTGGGATGTTTATACGACCGATTGGATGTGGAACGATGGACTAAGGGCCGACTTGTGATGGATGTTCAGGCCAACTTAAAGTTGGACGATTAAACGTTGAAAGGAGGGTGTGTAAACGATGATGCGTGGTCGACTGGGCAAGGCCCACCTGTTGGAAATAATACTGAGAGGGGGGGTGAATCAGTATTATCTAATCAATTGAACTTTTTCAATTTCATACTCAGATTCATATACGCTACTTCAGTTAAGTATACCCGCGTATATACGCAACTGTGTCTATTGTAACTAGCGTATAACCATTAAACTCATGATTCAGTTATGTGATCTTCAATGGATGCATCAGAACATTATTAGCCATATTAATAGTGAACAGTAGCAGTAAAACAGATAGATCAACACACATAAGCAACACACATGAACACCATGATATAAGGTGGAAACCCAATGTGGGTGAAAACCACCTGCTGCAATTCGTTTCTATCTTCCTTTATTAAGAAACTTCTTTTACAATGTACTAGTGCAGTCCTTTACCAGCACGCAGGCTACAACCTGCAGAAGGCTACAACCTTCTCTCGTTCTCCAGACTCTCCTAGAAGGGAGCTCTAACCCCCTTTGCTCTTGTACTAGCTAAGATACTAGTACGTAGGCACCGGCCTACAATCTTCTCTCCTCCGAGTACCATGTTTCATACATTTTCAGACTGGATACTCCTAAAGCATAACACATAATCTGAAAGGCCAAGTTTCATCAAATTTTCATACTGGACCCATAACTATCATTGAAGCTCAAAACAATCACTACTAGCATCATCAATCTCTGAATCACTGAAACACTGAAACCCTGTCAATAACACAGTCACCAGAACACAGAGCAGACTACAGAACTCTGCCATAACAATCAGACCCATCTGCAACTTCAAATATTATACTTCATAATGTATACGCTACTACGATGAATCAAACCTGCGTACATACGCGCTTTTGCCAAAGACAACCCGCGTACAGATCTAAAAATATTTTCTTATAACTTTGCAGCTGTACCAGACATCAGTCATACTCATAACATTTATAGAATATTACATGCGTCAGTATGCAGATCTAGAATAAGCATCATAAAGATAGTTCATTTCAAACCATTTGATCCCGATCTCTCCTTAGATCTTGTTCTCCATCAACCGGTGAGATCCCTCCTTAGCTCAGATCAAGCAATGCATCATCAACCCATAACCTGCATCGTGGATCTCATACTTCTTCAGATATTCCAAACTTTTCGATGCCTTTGCCTAATGATCTTCCTCTCCTTTTATAGTATTAGGCCTTGCTCAATACCACGGACCAAATCCATAATAAAACAATACCATCGACCCAATACTTGAGATCAACACTTATGGGTGCAATACCACAGACCCAAAAATAAGCTTTCCGACATGTACACGCTTTTCCGTGCATGAAACTGCGTGTATACCCTACTTGGTATATAGCGAACCTGCGTATACGCGACTTGGTATATAATGAACCTGTGTGTATACCCTACTTGGTATATAGTGAACCTGTGTATACGCGACTTGGTATATAGTGAACCTGCGTGTATACCCTACTTGGTATATAGTGAACCTGCGTATATACTCTTCTTTCTTCATTCTTTGTAGTCTAATCATCAATTCTTTGCTACTGAACTGCTGCACTATAATCTGTCATCTTGCCATCAAGGACAACACTTGTATCATAATGCCAACAATCTCCCCCTTTGGACTTGATGGCAAAGCTAACTTGTCATACTGAGAACTGTCATCTTCTTATTCCTTTGAGCTGTCCTGCATCCCATGCATTTAGTCACATCTGTAGATTGATCTAATTATATGTAAGTGAGATGTTCTTCTATGAGAGGGTTGCCATAAAGTACAACACATGCATCATAATGCCAACAATCTCCCCCTTTGGACTTGATGGCAACAACACCAAATCACTCTCCCCCTTTGACATCAAGGGCAAAGGGTGAACCAAGATATTCTCTTTCCAAGATAAGCATTCCACTGCTCATACTCCCCCCTGAGTACCTGCTGAACTGTTTGAATGAGCTCCCCCTTTGTATATGCCAAGGTGTACCAATCTATCCATGCTACATGCTGAAGGCTTTGCTCTTGCTTAAATGTGCTGTTCATGCTCCCCCTGACTGTAGGCAAGATCTGCAAAAGATGTTCTTCAAGAAGAACATGACTATACATCATAAAAGACCTTCCTATCACCAAAAAGACTCATACATCCATCACCCAACCAAGTGGGGATACTTCGAAAATTTACACATGATAAAACAAGAACATTACATCTTCATCCCAGGCATAGTGGGGAAACCAATATAGGCTGTTACATGACCTTGACACCATGAAAGAGATACCACAAAAGAGATATATGACATAGAGACGAAATATCTAGAGCAAGACTTATGAAAGTCACCAATAACTGATATCGGCAGCATCTGTCAATCACCATTCAGATCAGCAACCAAGAGATCCTTCTGTTCTCCTTTTGCCTTTGTTCCACCTGAAACCAACAACAACTGTGAACTAGAACCAAAAGCTTCTAAGATAATGCCAACAATGCATCATTGGAAGTTTATCTACTCCCCCTGAACCTGTGCCAGATGGTCTCTGTCAGACCCATATCAGAATCTTCTCATTTTGAGTTTGACCCACTGATTTCCTTCAAATTATCATATACGCGACTGTATCCACATAAACTAGCGTATATACGTGGATAGTCCTTATGAAACTCGCGTACAACCATTTCCATATCAGAAACCTGTAAATGTCCTGTAACAAGGTATGTCTGAACATAGATGTCAACTCCTCCTTTTAAACATCATCATGAAATCATTCACCATAGCCATTACATCAACGTCAAGATCTACATGATCCAAGTATCATTACTTGGGAACATCTGCATCAATCAACATATGTAAGTATCAACCTATCATCATATAGATAAGAACTCATCATCATGTCTCCAACAAAGCAACTTTGAGTAGTCATCCATGTATCAGCACTATGTATCTTGAGCTCAAGCTCATTTGACAAAACTTCTTGATATCATCAACAGCAACAATCCTTATCCACAAGAGTGCCTGCATCATAACTGTATGATCTTTATGCATATGACGACAGCAGCATATGAGTGACTCATCATCAAGTGAGGAAGATGTGTATTCAAGCTTTGTACTTCTCCTTATCCTTATGAAGATCACCATGTAAGCACCATATATGCATCATCAAAGAATCAACCATAAATTTGATCTGAACATCAACTATGTAACCCCAAGAATCATATGAGATTTTATCATGGACAACTCATAACCACATCATAGCAAGATATATCATTTAGCCATATAAGCATCATCACCAAGGACTATTAACCATAATGCCAACAATGAATTATTAAAGGCATATGCTCCCCCTCAACCTGTGCCATCTGTTAGATCTGATCATGCATATATCAACAATAAGCATCAAGACATCATCATCATCAAGTTAGGATCAAAACACTTCTAGACATTTCCACACATCCTCAGCGGACTGTAACTATTAACCAATAGAGAAAATAATGGACTGAATCATATCAGATCCTTTTTCTGAGCCTGTCACCACTGCTTTTCCTCAGATTGACATATAGGTGACTTTGCAGTGTCCAACTCGTGTATATACGTGACTTCCCTTTACGGAACTTGCGTATGAGATTCAGAATACTGAAGTTTTATACTTTCAGCTCCCTATGAGTCTGTTATGTCTGTGTTGTGCTGTATCTGAGTACATTGTGCTGTGCCACATCTTTCTGACTCTACTTTCTTCTTCTTCCATATCATCAAGTGTGATTATGTTTTTTCCTTTTGGTGTGATGTCCGTCCTTTGTTCCTGCATTCCTTTGTTATATGTCCAAGCTTGTTACATGCATAACATCTTACATGTTTCATATTCCTCCTGTAGCAATCAGCAGCTTTGTGACCAAACATATTGCAAGAAAAACAATATCCATTAAAGTACCTGGAATGTGATGATCTTTTTATGTGATGATCTTGAACCATTCTTCTTCTACATCTAGCTGCAACATGTCCAAGATTATGACATTCATAACATTCAATATTATTCATCTGAGTAAATGGCCGACTATTACTTCCATAGATAGGAGTAAAAGATTTTCTTTGAAGAATCTCTTTCCTTGATTGTTGATGGGGTTGACCTTTCATCTCTCTTATCTCCTTGTTGATCATTTTAGATTTCTCTTTAGAGTTCCTTGCCTCACCTTGTGAACTAGATTCACCTTCAACAGATTCATGAAAACCAAGACCAGTCTTGATAGCAGGAGACCTTTGACTACTAAGAATATCATCCAAGGCTTTAGTACTATCTTGAAATCGTAACAGTTTCTCCTTTTCTTCTAATTTACCTTTTAAGATATTTACCTCAATCTGAAGTTGTTCCTCCCTTTCCAGACATTGCTTCTTCAAAATTTCTTCAGACTTTCTTCCTTCTTCCATTTGTTGCCTTAGTTTGAGTATCTCCTTTTCTTGTTCTTCATTCACATCGCGTTGCATTTGACGAATTTTGAAGGCACATTCCAGCTGAGATTTTAAGCTAATAACTCCATTTTCCTATTTCTCAATAGCTTGGAGTAGATCTTTATTCTGCTTCTTTGTTTCTTCAAGTTCTTCCTTTAGCGAGAGGGTCGTAGCTTCAAGACTTTCATAATAATTGGATCGATCTCTGAGCTCATTGATTGTTGTGTTCTTTTCAATGACTTCATTTCTTAGAGATGTTACTTCATCCTGCAACTTTTGATATTTGTCCTTGAATAACTCTAGTTGAGTCTTTAGTCTAGTAGCAGCTTCTTTGAAGGCACCATCCTTTATGTTCAAAAGTTCTTCTTGAGTTCTAATTTTGTTTGTCAGACTTTTAACTTCTGCCTCTATTTGATATCTTTCTTGTTCACCCATAAGAGCAAATTCAATTGTTTCGCTATCACTTTCATCTTTTCCAAATGGATAGATAGCTGGAACATCAGAGGATAGCAAATTCATACTTGATAGTTCATCTTCATTCTGAAATGATTTTGAATTTGAAGAGCTTCTTATACCTAATCCCCAATCGATTCTCCCGCTGTCATAGTTCTTCTGAGATGTCTTCTTCCGCTTATGTGCTTTCTTCTTAAGCTTCTTTCCCATTGTTCCATGGATCTCCTTTAAGCGATCAAGCCTCTACCAAAGGACCTGCTCTGATACCAATTGTCGGAAATAATACTGAGAGGGGGGGTGAGTCAGTATTATCTAATCAATTGAACTTTTTCAATTTCATACTCAGATTCATATACGCTACTTCAGTTAAGTATACCCGCGTATATACGCGACTGTGTCTATTGCAACTAGCGTGTAACCATTAAACTCATGATTCAGTTATGTGATCTTCAATGGATGCATTAGAACATTATTAGCCATATTAACAGTTAACAGTAGCAGTAAAACAGATAGATCAACACACATAAGCAACACATATGAACACCATGATATAAGGTGGAAACCCAATGTGGGTGAAAACCACCTGCTGCAATTCGTTTCTATCTTCCTTTATTAAGAAGCTTCTTTTTCAACGTATTGGTGCAGTCCTTTACCAGCACGCAGGCTCAACTTGCAGAAGGCTACAACCTTCTCTCATTCTCCAGACTCTCCTAGAAGGGAGCTCCAACCCCCTTTACTCTTGTACTAGCTAAGATACTAGTACGTAGGCGTCGGCCTACAATCTTCTCTCCTCCGAGTACCACGTTTCATACATTTTCAGACTGGATACTCCTGAAGCACAACACATAATCTGAAAGGCCACATTTCATCAAATTTTCATACTGGACCCATAACTATCATTGAAGCTCAAAACAATCACTACTAGCATCATCAATCTCTGAATCACTGAAACACTGAAACCCTGTCAATAACACAGTCACCAGAACACAGAGCAGACTACAGAACTCTGCCATAACAATCAGACCCATCTGCAACTTCAAATATTATACTTCATAATGTATACGCTACTATGATGAATCAAACCTGCGTACATACGTGCTTTTGCCAAAGACAACCCGCATACAGATCTAAAAATATTTTCTTATAACTTTGCAGCTGTACCAGACATTAGTCATACTAATAACATTTATAGAATATTACATGTGTCAGTATGCAGATCTAGAATAAGCATCATAAAGATAGTTCATTTCAAACCATTTGATCTCGATCTCTCCTTAGATCTTGTTCTCCATCAACCGGTGAGATCCCTCCTTAGCTCAGATCAAGCAATGCATCATCAACCCATAACCTGCATCTTAGATCTGATACTTCTTCAGATATTCCAGACTTTTCGATGCTTTTGCCTAATGATCTTCCTCTCCTTTTATAGTCTTAGGCCTTGCTCAATAGCACGGACCAAATCCATAATGAAACAATACCATCGACCCAATACTTGGGATCAACACTTATGGGTGCAATAACACGGACCCAAAAATAAGCTTTCCGACATGTATGTGCTTTTCCATGCATGAAACTGCGTGTATACCCTACTTGGTATATAGCGAACCTACGTATACGCGACTTGGTATATAGCGAACCTGCGTGTATACCCTACATGGTATATAGTGAACCTGTGTATACGCGACTTGGTATATAGTGAACCTGCGTGTATACCCTACTTGGTATATAGTGAACCTGCGTATATACTCTTCTTTTTTCATTCTTTGTAGTCTGATCATCAATTCTTTGCTACTGAACTGCTGCACTATAATCTGTCATCTTGCCATCAAGGACAACACTTGTATCATAATGCCAACAATATCCCCCTTTGGACTTGATGGCAAAGCTAACTTGTCATACTGAGAACTGTCATCTTCTTATTCCTTTGAGCTGTCCTGCATCCCATGCATTTAGTCACATCTGTAGATTGATCTAATTATATGTAAGTGAGATGTTCTTCTATGAGAGGGTTGCCATAAAGTACAACACATGCATCATAATGCCAACACCACCCCCACTTGCAAAGGCTATATATTAATGTGTTTTGGAGCATTCGAAAATCAATCAATTTGACCAAGCAACTTCGCATAAAAGGTGCAGGTCTTCAAGTGCACAAAAGGGACAAGAGGAAAGCGCATAGCTCATGCGCTGATCTTGGTTAGGCTGCACGGTTGGAGGTGACACTTGGAATTTGATGAAGGTGTTGGGCAAGGTGTGCTCGTGAGTTGGTTGTGGGTGCACGAAGTCTTGGCGTGGGTGTCTTGGTGACTCGGGTGACCACCCGCCCATCGTGCAAGTGTGCACAAAGGCAATTTTGCCGTGATTGTAAATTTGGCTAAGTATGGAACTTGGTATCTTCCAAGTAGACATGTAAAAGATTGTATTGTTAAAGATTGATTAATATATATATTTCGGGTAGACTCATTGTTTAGGGAGTTTCCCCTCCTTTTATACTTTGCAATTGTGTTCTTGTTATAATTGTTGTTGATAATGAATGAGTATGGGTGTTCATTGGTATAAAGGCTAAACATAATAATACTTGGTTGTGAAACACAAACTAAGTAAGAGAAAGTGAATTAGGCGTAGTCCACGAACATAAGTATTAGTGAAAGAAAGTGTTCGGTGGTGCCGCACCTCACTAAGAGCGGTTGAAAGACTACCGCAGGTGTAGGGGCATGACAATTGGTATCAGAGCTTGGTTGGAGCTGGTGAGCAAGGTTGCTCATGACGAAGTGACAGTGGAAGCAGGTACTTGCAGGTGAAGGAAGCTAGTTTCACATACAAGTGGAACAAGGGCCAGTTCATGGTTGCAAGGAACTTGGTGAAGCTGGTGAATGGTGAAACAGGGTTAGCAGAGGTGAAGCTTAGTGCTTGGGCCAAGCTGAACGACAAGGCATGGAAGGTTTGGAAGAATGTGAAGGGAAGCTCTTTCTTACCTTATACAGGTTGAATAGGATGAAAGAAAAGAATCCCCGGATTCGAAAGGAACTTGAAGTCTTGGAAAAAAATGTTGAAGATGAACTTCTTCAACTTGGTTGGACAATGGAGAAAGATGAAGTTGCAGATTGTGCTATCAAGGAAGAGGAAGTCGTGATGATTGAGGATGTTGCAGATGTGACAACGATGGAGGATGAACTTGAGATTGATCAAGTTGGACCAGGATCGTGCAGTTTGCAGACATGGATGGATGAGGATACTCACATGGAGGAGCCTCATGATGATGATGTAAGTATTATTGATACTTGTGTTTCACTTGAGCATTTGGTAGATGAACCGTATGTAGGGAAGAGCAAAGTCAGTTTGCCGATGCAGGGGAGCATCTTACCATGGATGTCTATGATGAGACCTTGTATGGAGAAGCAAGGATTGTTGATTGTTGCAGGACTTGTTGGGGTTGTTTGTGACCTTATGGTAGAAGGTGCAAAGGCTCGTGACAAGGGAGGAACATGATGATCGTTGTGGAGGAATGGGTCATGCTTTAGCCATATGGAAGATTGGCTAAGTGCCCGGCATGACTCATGGACAGATTGAAGGGCACACACTTGAGTATGATGATGCTTGGGTGGACTTCTCATGGCCGAGACCAAGAGATAGTCTTGGTGGAACCTTTAGTGGGGGAGCTATGATGGAAGGGACTCATGATGATGATGATATGGTTGGGTGACCGAGTTCACTAGACCGAAGATAGCAGACTTGGGTGAGGATGACCGATTGTTGTGATGGGTCTACTTGGTTGGACTACATGGGAAACTTAGTCATGGACATCAGGTTGGAGACATGGAGCATGGCAGTCTTATGCAGGGACATGATGCAGGAGCACTTGTAGAGGTGTCACTTATGGGCATCCAATGAGGAGTGCCAAAGCAGGGATGTTGTGCAAGTAGATTTGTTGGTGTGACATGGAGATGTTTTACTTATGAGCCGATGGAGAGGTTGTGCACTTATGTACAACAAGGCCATGGACTTGGATGGAGTTGTGAGCAGACTATGGAGCATTCCTACTACATGGAGAGCTGAGGCATCTTGCAGAGACCTTTGGGCCGAGACTTGTATGCTTGCTAGAGTGTTGGTTGGAGATGACTCATGGAGCTCATGATGACATGAGGTTGTGACTTCTAGGGAGACTTCATATATGGTGGACTTGGAGGATCTGATGCATTGAGGAGCTAAGGTCAGAGACTTTGATGCAGGTGCATACTTTCAAGTACATGCATGGGTGTGGCTTGAAAGAGTGACTTGATGTGGAGGATCGATATGAGACACTTTGGAGTGATGGAGTTACAACGATGATGATGCCTTAGTGGCAACACTTGGGCATGGGTTGAGCCGAGACTCAGCTACTTTTGACACATGGGAGCAGATTGATCTATGATCATGGGTAGCACATGGATAAATGAGACAGGTGTATACTTGTTTCTGTGGCAGACTTTAGGGATGAAACATTGCAGATATGATGGAGGTTGCTTTATGGACCTGAATCTGGCACACCGAGAGTTGGAGATTGATGAGATAATCTCATCATATGGAGGAGATACACACATGGATGATGTTGGGATAGATGTGGCTGATTTCATGCAGCACATTGACACTAAATATCATGGACATCATGTTGCAGATGAGATGAGGACTACTTCATGGACCTGAGCATGGCTTACACTTGTATGGAGATGGATTCTTGATCGAGTTGAGGATGTGACAGGATGCTATGAGAAACGACTGACGGTGGCATGAGGATGTGCATTCTCATGGTTTGAGTGTGACAGTTGGATTAGCTACCCAACTAGCTCAGGCATGGGGAAGCTCAGTGTACAGAATGATGTTGCTATTGGGATGAGATGTTGGCACACGATAGAGATGTGTTAGCACTTGTTGGAGTATCATGGTAGAGATTCACATGATGACACATGAGGAGGTCGACATGATATGTCGCAGTGAGCATGTAGCTTGATGGAGGGGCCAGCCTTCCACGATGGAGAGTGGCATGTGGAGATTGTGACAGGGTGATCGATGGTCATGGATTGAGATGATATCTGATGTATGACATACCGATGAGGTGTATACCTTAGTATGGTGAGCTTGGTAGCAGTTGGTTACTAAGATGAGACATGATGGAGATGGGGTTCTACATATGTTGCAGGGATGTTTGCCGTATGTGGAGGAGTTGACATCATGGATATTGATGATCTTGGTGGATGGCTACCAGGATGGTATGTTGTCGAGGACGACAATGATTTTAGGTGGAGGAGGATGTAAGGTCCTCGGGTGCGCATGCGGTTGGGCGCTGGGCGAACCGGGCGCGGGCGCGGTCGTGCGACGGGCGCGCGGGCGAGAGGCGAGTCGGGGCGCACGCCGGGCACGATGCGGGCGAGAGGCGAGTCGGGGCGCACGCCGGGCGCGGGCACGGGTGACCGACGAGTTGGCGCACACGACGGGCGCGGGCGCGGGTGAACCGGCGAGTTGGCGCACACGCGACGGGCACGCGCGGGTGGAGCGACGAGCTACAACACATGGAGATGCGGCGAAAAAACGAGTTAAATGCGATGATACAACAAAAAATGGATTTGCGATGGGATGTTTATATGACTGATTGGACGTGGAACGATGGACTAAGGGCCGACTTGTGATGGATGTTCAGGCCGACTTAAAATTGGATGATTAAACGTTGAAAGGAGGGTGTAAACGATGATGGGTGGTCGACTGGGCAAGCCCCACCCCCACTTGCAAAGGCTATATATTAATGTGTTTTGGAGCATTCAAACATCAATCAATTCGACCAAGCAACTTCGCATAAGAGGTGCAGGTCTTCAAGTGCGCAAAAGGGACAAGAGGAAAGCGCATAGCTCATGCATTGATCTTGGTTAGGCCGCACGGTTGGAGGTGACACTTGGAATTTGATGAAGGTTTTGGGCAAGGTGTGCCTGTGAGTTGGTTGTGGGTGCACGAAATCTTGGCGTGGGTGTCTTGGTGACTCGGGTGAGCACCCATCGTGCAAGTGTGCACAAAGGCAATTTTGCCATGATTGTAAATTTGGCTAAGTATGGAACTTGGTATCTTCCAAGTAGACATGTAAAAGCTTGTATTGTTAAAGATTGATTAATATATATATTTCGGGCAGACTCATTGTTCAGGGAGTTGCCCCTCCCTTTATACTGTGCAATTGTGTTCTTGTTATAATTGCTGTTGATAATGAATGAGTATGGGTGTTCATTGGTATAAAGGCTAAACATAATAATACTTGGTTGCGAAACACAAACTAAGTAAGAGAAAGTGAATTAGGCGTAGTCCACGAACATAAGTATTGGTGAAAAGAAAGTGTTCGGTGGTGCCGCACCTCGCTAAGAGCGGTTGAAAGACTACCGCCGGCTTGGGGGCGTGACAGATATGCTTCCATTGACACAATTATAATACTCATCAATCCATAGTCAATATTAATAAGTCGTTTTATTGAATATGATTAAATATATATTTCTTATATTTATTTTTAATATTTTTATATATATATAAAATATAGGATTATTAAATAATTTTATTTTTTTTATATATTTAAAGAAATATATGCTTATTAAATAATTTTAATCAAAATAATGAATGGTAATATTTTTTTGCTGTGTTTCTATATGTTTTGAGTTAGCATCTCATCATATTCATCAATAATATACATTTATAAACCGAAAAATATGAAAAAATATTATATTATTACATAAAACAATTTTAAAATATTAATTAAAAGAGTGAAAAAAAACTAAATTAAAATTTGAAATATTTAAATAATAAATCTTCAACTTAAATTAATACGATTTATATGATTGATTGAAATTTATATTTTAAATTTATTGAATTCTAATGTGTATTTTGATATTTTATAAAAATAGATTCTTCTATGTTTTCAGATTTTTAAATATGATTTTTTATTTTAAATTAAAAAAAAATTAAAAAAAAATCAAATCAATAGAGTTTTGAATTGACATTAAACAGATGTATTTTTAAAAAAGTTACAAGCTTTATTTAAATCTTATTATAAATTAGCCCAAAAAAAATCAAATTCTTACTCATAACAATATGTTTTAGAATTTGTAATCTTTTATATTTAATAATTAAATGCCATCTTTATTCACTAATATTTAATTACAGAATTATGTAAAAATATGAGTTTCGAAGTTTAAAACAAAAGTTATTACTAATCAAAATAAATTATTATTATAATAAACTATTATAAATGAATATTAAAGATTATTATAAATTTATATAATAATAATTTATTAATGTTATTTTATAATATTAATAATTGCTTGGGTTTATATTAATTTCTTTTTGTAGGTTCTACTCATGAGACATGTTGTAATATCCCTTTGTTTTTATGTTAATGTCTTGGTGTAACTACACTGAATTACTTTTGGACTTGATGGTGGGAAAGTCATCACTGGTTGAAATAAAGGTGAATAGTGAAGTATTATGATGTAATAAATAAATTTTTATTAATAAATGGAAAAATGAAAACCACGTGGGAAAGAAGCACTACAGTAAAGAATTCCAAATTGGAAAATCATCTTTGAAGGATGAGAGAAAAATAAAACTTCCCTAAAAGGGTCTCCTAAAACACCGTAGGAGGTAATAGATGATTTAATGAAATAGGAGAGAAAAATATATTAAATCACTTTGCTCGAGAAAGATGCTAAGTATGGGTGGAATAAAGCGTTGTGGGAGAGAAAGACAAGTTTTAAACAAAAAAAGAAGAAGTTCACCATTTTCAAAAAAGAAAGGAAAGAAATCTTAGGAAAGTGGGTTCGGAGACACAAGAAAAGAGGGATGCTGCTACGGAAAATATGCTAGTGAAGAGAAGGTATAAAATACATTATCTAGGAATCAAAGAGGTTGTTGATTTCTTTGGCAAGCATATCTCAGTTCGGGGAGAACTGGAGGATTCAGTTCATGGTTCGGAGGAAGATGTGGTTTCCCAAGTGATTTTCCAATGTCATATACAGAATTGAGATTATAGTGCATTCATTGTTCTTGGTAAATTAATTGGATTTGTTAAATTGTTAGAATAATTACGTGCATGCTACATAGGAATTTGTTAGTCCGTAATTTTGATTGTAGTTTTTTTTAATATAATAGGTGAAGAATATGTTTGAATCTGATGACAATGGTGTAGGAATATGAACTGATTTTTATATTCTTCATTTATAACTTTCTCATGACACAAACATGTGTGAATATGACTATAATGGTGTAGAAATACAGACTCGTCTTTTTATATTAGTCGATTTTAATTTTCTCATGACATATATGAAGTCAAAAACAAAATCAAACTATTGTACTCATACATAGCGAGTGGAATATCCAAAAAGGCATATAGAAATCTGTCAGATACGAAGAAAACGAAATCAAGGCATGAAAGGATGACCCTAAGTTCTATACGTGGTGACCGGCTAATGTGATGAGGTTTTTCTTCGTAAGGGTAGGAAGTTTCTCGTTATACTAAGTACTAGCTCAAGAAATATCTATAATGATCGAAGTTGCGGAGCATTGATGTTGCCCCTCTTAACTAAAAATGAATCTAGAAACCAATTAGGAATATAAAAATTTTCTAGAGTCAGACTTGAGGGTATAAGTCAATAAGTTGCACCAAGTATACAATTATACTAGGAAGACTGCTACAAGTACACAAGGATAGTAAAGTAATCAGATGGGTAGCCCAGTAAATCATTTTATAAGGGTTAGATTATCTAGACACCAGAGGTGATAGTTTTCAGAACTAAGAACTTCTAGTAGCAAAACCACAATAATTATTAATGAAAATTTTCATATAAATGGAGAAACATTACACCAACCATAACACAACTAATAGTCAACAAGAATTTGACAAAAAAAAAAGACAAAATTCTCTAGGGGATCAAATTATATCTATGAAGGGCCAAATATTAAAAAAGAAAGAAAAATAAATTTATAATTATCATAAGGGATTCAATTGAGAAAGAGTAGTCCATTTAGACAAACGAAACAAGGCCAATCACCATACCATTCAAACCGAAGGAGTATACAATTAGATAAGATGAATGCTTGAAATAATCGAATAGTTTTTAATTAAATATAGCCAAGTGATATAGCATAAACATTTACCAAGTCAAATTACATAACAATAATGTTCTTGCCAATAAAGAGAGTTTAGTACACACTTAAAACTAACAAGTCTTCATATTGAGTGGATTGAAGTATTATACGAATACACCAATTAGTTATTGTGACCAAAATTCTGTAATACATCAATTTCAATGGTTCCCTGAGATACATAAATAAAAACCCCAAGACTATCATAACTGTACTTGGGGTTCCAAGTCCCAATCATATGAAACCATGGGGACAACCCCAATGGGAAATTTAAAACTAAATATCTGCAGCTTTTACATAACCTACAGGAAAAATATGTTTCGCAAATAGCACAGGGAAAAAAAAGGAAATCCAAACCATGAATTGCCAACCTGGGAAGGGATAAGGGAGAGAATTACACCAAGTAAGTGTTGAAAGGAAAAAAAATTCATTCAAATGCAGTGAAATATGGTAGTAAGTGTACCTGGAAGAGATGAAAAGATAAATTAAAAGAAATAAATTCATCATAAACAAATTGAAATAATGGAAATGAGTGAAATTGTTCGTTATCACTCTTATAAAAGAAAAAATATATATGTATCCTCTTACTTGAAAAGTATCCATGGTAAAACCCTAATTGAGTATAAAAAAAATACAAAATAGAGAGGGTGAGTTTTAATTGTGATATGGCCAAGCACGATACTCAAATTGTTGATGCGATGAAAAACAAATATAGTACTTGATGGGCAAAGCCCCAAACCCTAGTTGAAATATGGAAATTCTCCTTAAGCCACCTTACTAAGTCAGTGACTCTTGAACCTATTCCTATACATATGAACCAAAACATCGAACTGGGGTCATAAAGGAAACTCCACTGATGAGAAACCCTTGAATCGAGCAGTACAAATATGAATAAAGAGAAAAGAAAATGACAAATTACCTAATAGATTTAATAAGGGAATATAACCTTGAGTGTGGTTGCCACGAACAGTTGAACTTACATGGGTACCTGTAGAACAAATGATTAAGTATAAAACCCGTAATGGAACTCAGTTACCAATACAACCAAAGCAAACAATTCTACTATGTGAACGTTGATATGTGAGCTTCCAAATGTCGATAACGATATTTCCACCAAGGTCGAGAATAGGTCGTAACTAGAACCCTGGAAAGGAAATAATATTGAAATGATGGTAAGGATGGCCAACCATGAGCTTGAGTATTAAATCATTTCATAGAGACATTCTATATATATAGCCCAGAAGGATGCACAAAAAAAAGGTCAAACAATACCTAATGGATAGGTGATGCAAGTTGGGTGGTTATGATTATTTTCATAGATTTGTTGCCTTTAGTAGAATCTAACTAGAGCATGACTAACCGTTCCCCAAATAGGGAAACTCTAATACCTGTCATAGCGATGCGTTGAAAAATGGAAAATTGGAAAGGGTAGAGTATGCCATCAATCTAAGTTAGGGTTTGCGGAGCAATCCCAAGGGACGGTTCAATCATTTGATGAGAAAATTCTCACATCTATAGTCGAATGAGGTCCATATGGAAAGGAAAATGTTGATTAGGTGATAGTAGGAGTGACCATTTGTGAGTGGTTGCCACATCTCATCTCAACAAAGGGATATGTAGCATGTGAGCCATGAATTAAGGTATTAAGCTACTATTCCTTCAAAAACCATCTTGCAACCATCGATTCATTTAATTCCTTATAACTTGGCGAGATAAAAATTGTTATAACAACCTTAGATTTATTACTAGTGGCATAGTAAATTTCTACCCATCCTCGCATAATGAGAATAATGCGCACCTTAACACCACATAACATACGATGAAGATAGAACTTATTTGAATTATTGGTGACTAGGGAAGGTCAAGATGTATATAAAATGGACACCTCTTAAGAGTGCGTTAGGGCCTTAATAACCTAAAATATGGAAATTAATTTAAATTATGCCCTTGTGTGGTACTCAAAGGAAAGAGTAATTATTTCTAGGATAGGTTAAAGTAGAAGACCAAATCACATATCAAGGTATCAATGTTCAGGAGAGGCTTATGTATATAGTGCATGTGTCATCCAAAATTTTATTTTTAAAAAAATATGATGAGGAGTGTGGTATGTGAAATATGGTACCAAAGCATCAATTTCAAAATCGACCCTGGAAAGAACCACCATAGTAATAACTGGATATGTGCACAACTGAAAGATTGAATTAAATATTGGCGTGCTAATACCGATTTGTGTTGACTATAAAGTATTAAAGTGAAGCAGGGAATCATAGAATGGCAGAGGATCCCCCTCCACTTGTAGCAAAAGGAGAAGGATTATATATAGAGTTGGGGAACAGAAGTACCCCACCATCATCTCAGTTTATGGATATTATATTAAATTTGCAGTGAGAATTGGCTCACCTTAGTAGCAACAACAAATGCCTATTAAAGGCTAGTGGGGAGCAGGAAAGGATGATAAGAGATTTGAGTGAAATGTCTAGGCATAGAATAATAGAGAAAAAAGCACTGAAAAGAAAGAGTGTGGAGATGGAATTAGAGAAGTATGAAAGTGGAGGTGATTCAGATAGGTCTTATCCAAGAACCCATAAAAGAAAGAAGAAGGTGGAGCCACAAGGGGGGTTTAGGAAAATAAAACCCCCTACTTTTGATGGGGAGAATGAAGAGGATGGAGAGGCTTGGATCCTCAAAATGACCAAGCATTTCCAAGTTGAAGATCATGAGAGCAATTTAAAATCCATATTGGCCATTTGTCATCTACAAGGTAAATCTTCTCTTTGGTTGGAAGAGGTCAAAATAGTACATACCTTTGAGGAGAAGACATTTTCCATGGAGGAATTCTAGAGATAGTTCAAGTCTCAATATCTAAATGAATGGTATTATGAGGATCAAGTAAAGGTGTTTCATGAATTAAGGCTAGCGAAGTTAACTATGGACGAATTTGTGGCTAAATTTACCAATTTGTTGTGTTATTTCCCTTATATTAAAGAGGATAAATCCAAGGTACAATGATTTTGAACATTCTACCATCCCCTTACAAAGAAAGGATTGAGTTCAAAAATCCTAAGATAATGGATGAGGTTGTAAGGAAAGCAAGATTGTGCTATCAATAGTTCAAGAATAGGGGTGAAGGCTTAAAGCTTTGGAAAAGTAAGGACAAAAACAAAACTGCAATGGGGTTTAAAAGAGAGAAGCTTGCTTATATTAAAATTTTTGGGTAGGATAATCAGCAGAAGAAGTAAAGCAAAGGAAGTTTAAATCAGCTGACACAATCTCAAACTCGGTCCAAACCCATGGATCTGAATAATAAAAATACCAGTGGGGTGAAGGAGAGAGAACCACTAAAGTGTTGTGGGTGTGGTGAACCAAACCTATTGATATATTGCTTGCATAATCCTAGATCCATTCAGAATATCCAAGTTGTCCATGAAGCAACAACTGTGAATGACGTTTTTAGCAAAATTCTTAGGATAAGTGTCACTGGAGGATAGAGAGGATGAGTATAAATATACGATGATCAAGATTGAAGATACCATTTTAAACCAGTCTATTTCTATTTTAATTGATTCAAGGGCTAGTTTAAGATACATTAGTCCTCATCTTGTGGAAAAATGTGAATTAAAAACTGAAAATTTTAAGACTACATGGTTGATATAGTTATCAATCAACACAAAAATAAATGTAACTAGCCAAGTAAGATGGTGTCCTATCAGCTTAAATGGTTGTTCCACATAAGTAAATTTAAATATCCTTCCTTTAGTGTCCTATGATGTATTAATGGGTATGGACTGCTTGGAGAAACATGGAGTTGTTATAGATTGTTTAGAGAAAACAATGAGTTGTGTGAGTCAAGATGGAAAAACCCTGTTAATTAAAGGCATGCAAAAATCAATATCAGTTAGACAAATCTTAGATTAAAAGCTAAAAATGAGTGCAAGAAAAGGGTTTCAGTTATAATGGTGCATGTTGAAACAAATAAACAAGAAATAGAAAAGCAAAATTTAGAGACACTGCCAATCATTAAGGAATTTCAGGATGTTTTTCCAGAGGAAATCCTAGGTTTACCTCCCTATAGGGGCATATATTTCTCCATTGATCTAGTACCAGGTGGAACCCAAGTGCCTAGAGCTCCTTATAGAATGAGTATACTGGACTTATTAAAATTGAAGATACAGTTACAGGAATTACTAGATAAGGGCTACATTAGAACTAGTGTCTCATCATGGGGTGCTCTTTTGTTATTTGTTAAGAAAAAATATGGCACTTCCAGAATGTGCATCGATTATTTATAATTAAATGAGTTTACCATTAAAAATAAATACCTTCTTCCCTGTATTAATGATTTGTTCGATCAAGTGAGGGAGACAACCATATTTTCAAAATTTTATTTAAGGACTAGGTATCACCAGTTGATAATAAAGGATGTAAACATTCATAAGACATGTTTTAAGACCCGATATGGTCACTATGAATTTGCAGTGTTACAATTTGGTCCTACTAATCTACCAACAACCTTTATGTGCTTAACAAACAATGTACTTACCAAGAACCTTGATAAATTTGTGATGGTATTTATAGATGACACTTTAGCATATTCTAAGAATGAAGAAGAACAGAGGGAACATCTGATATTAGTATTACAAACTTTAAGTGAACATCAACTATATGCTAAATTTAGGAGATGAGATTTGATAAGGATATAATACAATATTTGGGTCATGTTATTTCAAAGGAGGGATTATTTGTTAACCCTGAGAATATAGGGACTATTTTAAATTTGCCCATACCTAAGGATGTGTCAGTTTTCCTCTCATTCATGGGAATCAAAGGATATTATCGAAGATTTATAGAAGGATTCTCTAAACTGGCCTACCCTATTACATCCTTATAGAAGAAACAAAAAAAAAATTGAGTTGATAACCAAATGTCAAGAAAGCTTTGACAAATTGAAACACTTACTTAAAGTGGCCCCTAGTTTATAAATTACATATCCAAGTAAAGAACATATTATTTTCACATATTCTTTTCTAGAAGGGTTAGGGGAATTTTTGATGCAAGAAAATTTGGTAGTAGCTTACAAGTCTAGGAAGATGAAAACACATGAAAATAATTATCTAGAGTTGACTTCTATAATACATGCTTTAAATATGTGGAAGAACTACCTATTGGGAAAAAAATTACTCGGGTAACAAATCATATTAGCCTAAAATACGTTTTCATCCAACCAGATCTTAATGTTAGGCAATCTAGGTAGCTAGCTTTTCTTAGTGAATTCGAGTTTGACATTAAACACATAAAAGACAAAGAAAATAAAATTGCAGATGCATTAAGAAGACATTCACATGCCTTAATGGGGACATATGTTAGTATTATTACTAACAATTTTGTAAAGAAAATCAAAATTCCATACCAGAAGACCATAGATACCTAAAAATTCAACAAAAATTAAAGAAAACAAAAATTCTGAAAAATTGTTAATCTACACAAATAGATTGTATGTCCTTAATGTGAGCGATTTAAAACAGTTGATACTAAATGAATATCATAATAAATAGTATGTGGGACATCCTTGATATCAAAATATGATAACAAAATTAAGGAAAGAAATTTTCTGGCTAGGCATGGAAAAGGAGGTGGCAAAATACTTGTCAAAATTTCTAGAATGTCAGCAAGTAAAGGTGGAACACCAACACCCTCCTGGATTACTAAATCCAATGCCCATTCCTGAATGGAAATGACAACTAATTTCAGTAGCTTTATTTACAAGATTTCAAAAGACTCAACAACAACATGATTCCATTATGGTGGTGGTGGACACCTTAAGCAAAGAAATGCATTGCATATCGGTACAATCTACCTATAGAACATCACAAAGTACCAACATTTTTATGAAAGAGATTTTCCAATTACATGGAGTACCAATGATGATAGTGTCTCACGAACATGCAAAATTTACTTCAAAATTTTGGAAATCCTTATTTGGAGGTATGGGGACACATGTAAACTTTAGCAATGCATACCACCCCCAAGCGGATGGGAAGACAATGAGAACTAAGCAGATTCTAGAGGAAATGTTAAGAATGTATGTCATGGACAAGGCTACCAAGTGGGACAATTTTCTTACAACAACAAATACCAAACATCAATAAAAATAAGTCAAGTGGAGTCATCCTGAGGACAGGCTAATATTCATGCCAAATGCATTGCAATAAATGGAACAGGTGGTGCAAAACCTTAGAAAAAACTAAAAAATGCACAGGACAAGAAAAAATGTTATGTTGATAAGAAGAAAACTCACAAGGAATTCAAGGTTGGATACCATGTTTTTTTAAGGGTGAAATTGAGGAAACGTACCTTAAGAACCAGAACCTATACAAAACTGGCACAACGATTTTGTGGGACTTCTGATATTTTGGATAGAGTTGGACTAGGAGAATGTCAGCTAAAAGTTGTCTTGTATATGTCTTCATTCTTGATTCGTAATTGGTGGTAACTTGTTCTCAGGTTGATCTTTGAGAATATGCTTTCCCCTCTCACATAATCGAACAAATCATCCATTCATGGCAGTGGATACTTTTTCTTAACTATTAAGTTATTTAACTAACGGTAATCAATATACATTCTGAGGGTACCATTCTTTTTCTTAACAAAAAAAATTGGTGCCCCCCATGGGAGAGACCAGGTTGTATATACCCTTTATCAAGTAATTCTTGTAACAACATGTTTAACTCAATTAATTCCGGGCTACTCATTCTGTACAGTTCTCTAGACACGAGAGCTATCCTAGGTACCAAGTCAATGGTACAATATATGTCTCTATGCAAGGGTAACCCTGGAATTTCTTTTGGAAAGACATCTTTAAATTCTCTAATCATAGGTAGACTGCTCAATGTTTCTTTATCTATCAGTTGCTCATTAGTTTCTATTTGTACCAAATACAATTGCAATCCTTTCCTAGCACTCCTTTTTAACTATAACTTTGTGATCTAATGATGTGACACAATTTTTTGTTGCCCTCTGATTAACCAATTATGTCCCTTTGAATCTACACATTGAACTATTTTTTCTAGGAAGTTTATGACAACACCCTACTTCTCTAACCAATCCATGTCTATTAGTATGTTATATGATCCCAAAGGAAGAATATTTAGATCTATTGTTGTGAAATAACCATTTATATTAATACAACATTGTTTTGTTTGACTGGTGACTCTTCTCTTGGTACTGGTCGCTAATTGGACTAGCCAGGCATTCCTGAATTTTTCAGTTTTTAGCTTACATTTTTCTACAATTTGTGGGCTAATATAACTTAGATTAACTCTAGGATCTATTAATATAGAAACGTGATGGTTCAAAATAGTACCTTCAATTTCAATCATGGTGGACTGTTTCTCAGTTTTCCTATCTTCCAGTGCCATGCTGAATGGTCTGAATATTTTGGATTGATATGGAGTTATCTGGGTAGTCTTTGAGTAATTTCGGCTCCCCAAAACCCCAAGACTTTAATGGTTCCCGCCCTTTTGTGGCTTCCATCCCCTAAAACACTGTGTTGGGAGAGTGACATTCCCTTAGCCAACCTTCCTCTTTTGGTGATATTTGCAAAAAAAATTCAGGTAAGGAGGCTTCTTATTCTTAAAACTCGTTGTTGGATTATTTTTATCCTTATTCTACCAAGCCTTTCCATTATCATTTATGTTCCTAAACTGCTGGTAACACAACCTAGCTTTCCTTAATGTTTCGTCCATGGTTTTTGGCTGATCAAACTCAATTCGCTCCTTATATGAAACTGGTAAACAGTTCAAAAACCATTGTATCTTGGCCTTTTCCTCTTTAGTATATGGTACATAGTGCAAAAAATTAGTGAAATTTGTCACAAATTCATCCATGGAAAATTGTCCCAGCTTCAGCTCATGGAATTATTTGGCATGATCGTCATAATAATGTTCACTTAAATAATGGGCCTTAAAATGATTTTGAAATTCTTCTTAGGATACAATCTTTTCTTCTAACTGATGTATGCTTTGGAGCTCTTCCCACCACAAGGTAGGTTTCCCTTGTAGCTAGTAAATGGCCAACCAAGCCTTCAAATTTCTTTCATATTCATACACCAGATAATATTTGATCATGTTTAGTAACCTGACCTCTTCATCTTCTTCGTTTTCCCCATGAAAGGTAGGGGGTTAATCTTCCTGAATTCACTATGTAACTCAACCTTTGTTTTTCCTTTTTGTGCCTTTGGGAATGTCCAATTTGACTCCCCTCCACTTTCTGATTTTTCTGACTCTGTTTCCCCTCTTTTCCTTCCAACTTAGTGCTCTTGTGACTACATTTCTCCATCCATTCTTGGATTATCTTCTCCTATTCTACACTAGCTCTCAGTAATTGATCATTACTGCTTCTTAATTATGATATTTCTTGTTGTAGACTCTTCTCTAGATCCACCAACTGGGAGGGAAGTGAAGTACTTCCTCTGATGAAGAGCTTAAAAATAGACAAAAATTCAAAGTTATCATAATACTTTGGAACCTGAATGGTCTCGTAGATATCATTGTCCTGAATCTGGCGCGACTCGTTTTACATGAAACAGACACTGTATGCTCCTAGAAAAGCTATTTGTTCACTTTGTTAAATAGGTAAAATTTTGCATATGTTGAGTGGGCTTTCGTACAACCCAGTTAGCAAAAGGAATATTCTAGGTATATTCCTGTGGTGTATTCCTTCGCCATATTATTGGAATATTTGTAGGCTTGATGACATCATTCTATTGGTCACGTATTTTGTTTCTGGAAAATGAGGATGTGACATGTGGCTAAACCTGACACCGCCAAGTGTCCTCCGAATTTTGTGCAATTTATGGAGCGAATAGTTGAGAAACTAAGAGAGATCATAACTTCTCCATTTTTTGACAAAATTGGGTGCAAAAAGAGGCTAGATAGTTATTTTTGGACACTCTAGACTCATTGGAGTAGGTTTTAGAACTAAAGGAGCACTTTTAGATAAGATTTTTGCAGGTCAAATTCTATGGGTGCTATGGTCAACCAGAGTGTTGAATCAGTTTATGGAGGAGTTTGAAGATGGATATGACCTTGCAGGGGTTTTCCAGCCTCCATGTGCTTTTTGCAACAACTATTACATTAGTGTTGTAGCTTTTATTCCTCTTTTCTCTATGTGTTTTACAGAAGAGACTTGTTTATGTACTTCAAGTGGATTGTGGTATTGTTGATGCTCTATGAAGTTGGAGTATGGGGTCTTGGTGTAAGATGCCTTTGTTTGCTCAATATTTGCATGTTTAACTGTAGGTTAACATGTATTTGGAGTAATAAATCTTGCAGAAGTTGTTTCTTTGAAGGAGAAACTAACCATTCAATTCCTCAACACTTTATGTACTCTTCTTTTTCTAAACATTGTGCATAATGAGAACGGGTCATCCCATTAGAGCTGATCCAAGGAGATGTAGCCCAGGAGGGGTGAAATCCTTTAACAATGACTAGTGTATTATTGATTGATGCATGCTTCCATTTAATTTTTTGATTTCATGTTTAAAGTTTTTCATGAAATTAACAGAAGAAAACACAAATAAAAACTCATGCTTTTACTTGCTATTTTGGAGTAAAAACCTCAAGCACATTTTTTTATTCTGATGAAGATCTTAGCATAGAAAAATAGTATTCCAAATTCATATATGACTCTTTAGGGTCCCTATTCATTGGAGGCGTGTCTTTCGACATCGTGTAGTGTTCTTATTGCTGTACCTTATAAACCACACAAGAGTGATTAACAACTTACATAATCTACTTTTCTTACTGTGTGTATATATATATATATATATATAGATATATATATATATATATATATATATATATATATATATATATTCTAAGAGATGATTCCCTCAATGCTCAGTGTAATATCTGGGCTCTGATACCACTTGTCAAATACCATTCTTCAATATTTCATTTTACCACAAAAGAAAAAAAAATTATACCTATAACAAGAACTTAACTCCCCACTTGTTATTGTTGGATTGCCACCAAGGATTTTAGAGTGACTATTCCATCCCTATTAAATTACATTGGAGAGGATATCAAAGGTACATTATTCTGGTTAGAAACATCAAAGTTTGGGAATCCATGGTTTGCATACATGAGGACTTCCCATACGATTTTATCTTTAAATTCATTTGGCACCTTATATTTCATTGCCTTGTTTTATAATCATTGGACCTTATATTATGTTGGCACCTTAAGCACTTTGGTATATGTTTATGCACAGAATCTAATGAATTTTCCCTTTACATCTGCGTGTTCGAATACTATGTTGCTTTACTATTATTCTAGTATCTACATGGTCATAGGGATGGAATAACCAGGTGGGTTCCATGACCTATGTGGTTGAATGCTATTCCAGGTCATATTTGCAATAAAGGTTTAGCCATGTGAGGGTGTGTCGGTGGCTCTATGCTTGACAACCACCACATCCTTGCCCATGTGCTCTAATGTACATTGGTCATGTCACAACCATCCCATGGCAGATCCAAGTCCTTGGTAAATCAACAGTCCTTCCTGCACCTGGTTAACCCTACCCCATTTTACTTCATCCAGAGACTTTGCTTGCCTCATTCACATATTTGAAAATAAGTTTGCGCCAAAGACATTTTCATCGCTTTCCACCGAGACGGTCACAATCTGCAGTCGCTTGGTGTATCCATCCCCTGATTTTGTGGCATGCTACCTATCATCCAAATATCATGTAATTATCCAAAAATTCATCCTAATGCTTTAAATTTTCATTCTACATTATGTTTTTAAGTTTATTCTCATCTTCCCTTCACGTGGTTAGATAATTTATGAACTGTGCGGGGTTTCATGCCTCTCCACCATTTGCCAACTCAGGGATTTCGCTTTGGTGGCAGCGCTGCAACCATTTTATTGCCCCAACACTCAGCTGTTGTGGAGAGTTTTAAAAGAAATTTCTTTAATTCTTTTCATGGAACCCGATATCTGGAAGGATTTATGGTTCGACTTCATTCTCACATAAATGTGGGTTTCTTTTTATATTGTATTGGGTCTCTACATTTTTATTATCTTGTTCATTCTGGGTTCTTCTTTCTGAATATGAGTAACTTCTCTTGTAGATGTGACCCTATTTTTCTTGGTGACCCGGAGAAGAAATTGATGGTTTTCCATACTCCTGGTTTCTACCCTCAAGCGATTCACCCCTAGTTCCAATCTCCAGGTTAGTTATTCATTCCCTTCGCTCAGTGTATTGATTTAATTTCAAGGGTTTTTTTTTTCAATTCAGGTTAGTGTTTGGAGTTTGATAGATAACCATTAATCATGTGCATATTTCACGTATTGTATACTCTTCATTCGCTAGTGAGGCACTTCCCATACTATTCCAAGATTCATAAAATAGTTTCCTATGGAGGGTTCACATAGGTAATCACTAAATCTATCCTCATATTCATTTCTTACTTCTTTATTTCTCTGTTTAATGGTGGTGCAACATTTCTTTTTCGATGACAATGGGTTCACTGGTATGTGCAGGTGGAGCTTCATCACCCTTCACTATCGTGTGTCCTTCCCCTATGATTTGATTTCTATGCTCCAAGATTGACCTTTGTCTCCTGAGAGGTTGGTCCCCTGTTTCATAGTTGTGGCCATTGTTGGAGCCTAGATTTGCCTCAGGCTGAAAAGACAAGGTTCTGGGTCTACATCAAACCACGCTCAGCCTCGTAGCTAGCCCTACGAGGACAGGAGAGGGCTCTCTCCGGGTCAATCTCAGCGAAAGATAATCAATGGGGTTGGAGATGACTGATTTAGCAACTGATTTTAGGCTAGATATTAAGTGCAAAGGATTTGATTTTACTTTTTGAGGGTTTTGCTGGAAAAAAGGGACAGGCAAATTTGGGTCCGGAGATGAGGCACAGTTTCTACAGAGTTCTGATTGGGGCAAGGAAGGCAATTGTTTTGATTCTTTAAAGTGAGTGAATGGATAGATCAGACTAGTGAGGAGATAAGGAGAGAAAGAGAGTCTCAAGAATTCTCCTTAAATATATGAAAACATGGAAATTTAAACAAATTCAAAAAAGGCAGAGCATAGTAGTTAATGGATTCTACCTTAATCACTCATTTGTTCAAATTCAGAAGAAGAGACAGGAAAATGATACACATAACACTAATGAAATTACAATTACTTAGAGAAGAACACCATCAAAACATAAAGCCACATGGATCCCAAACAGTGCTGCAAAACCCTAGTCTTTCCTTAGCCAAAAATGCAGAGATAGAATGTACAATGATATGCCAAAGCAATCCCTAGTGTCCAACCCTGAAAATGACTTAGAAATTACATGATATAGACTAGCCCAACCCATTCCCTTGCCTCTAGGGGTCGAGCTCATCATTCTAGGAGTTGTTTCAACCAATTCTAAACAAAGCACTAAAATCTAGGCAATCAAAACAACTTGCCTCTATAAGGTAGGAAACTGATTCATTCATTATATTTTCACTTTTTAGTGAATGAATCCTCTAGAAAAAGTAAATAAATGCCAAAATTACATCATGTTTATCCAACTACATCAAGATAGATCAAAAATTACATCACAAAGCAAAACTAGTCAAACTGGCCGAATGTCTGAGCTGGAAGGTCAAAAATTGAGGAAAAATCCTCTGTGCACCGCGCCAATTTCTCTGTGAATCGCGCCACTTTGGAGCTGCTTTTGAGGAACTTCCTGAAGTCCCAATTGAGCCCAAGTGTGCTTGTTGGAAAGCCCTATCTGTCTACTTTCCAACCCAAGTCAAATTTCTGAATTTGGTGCCCATTTTCCCCTCCAATACTTCAATCTCCCAAGACTGCTTCCTGTGTGTCAAAATAAGGGCAGAGAGGTCATTTTTTGAGTGTTTTTAACCTCCTGAGGACTCAAACCTTGCCCAAAATTCTTGTCCATGCACCAGAAGTCATGATTTTTCATGAAAAATCCAAAAATATAAACGTTTTTCCATTTGGAGCTTCCTATCAAAAGCATGCGCCATGTGGCGCGGTGCACAGGGAGAAAAACCCTGTTTTTTGTACAAAAAATTTCCCAAATGTTAAAAATGCCCCAAATTTCTTGAAATTTGGGCTAGATCTTCTTCATTAAGTGCTATGCTGGGCTAAAGAGGCTTCGGCCAGTATCTGAAGACGATCAAGCTCCCTTTGCCTCTTTTGCTTCCTTATTGCCTTCCTCAATTTTGCCTTTAAATTCCTGATTCGGGCCTTGCAGACCTTGTTTCGTGCCATGTAGTGGAAATCCATGTGTCTTAGCAATGCATGATCCTTATCGGCCTTGTCCAATAGCCTCTCTAAGTGCATGTTAACTCTCTCGAGATTAGCCTCCCGATCCTCATTAATCTCTTGCTCCAATGACGTGAGCTCAATTCTTCTCCTTTGTGCAGCTTGGCGATGCTCGCGAATGTTTTGTAGCTCCGTGATTGCTTGCTGATCTTCTAGCTATTTGTTCCTCTACTCCAAGTATTTCATGGTCCACTTAGCTCTCTCTAAGTCAAGGGATAAGGCTTGGATCTCTATTTGCTGCTCCTGGATGATCTCCCTAAGTTTGGCACTTTGCCGGCCCATATCTGTATCATCATCATGAATGAGAATGAAGTCGGTCTCTCTCTCACCTGAAGGCTCACTTGAAGGCCCCTCATCCTGCATTGGCCTCTTGCCTTTATCCTGTACCTGTGATTCTGATGGAGGAAGCGAGGCCCCTTCCACCCCGGGTGGAGATAACACT
This sequence comes from Pinus tabuliformis, assembly GCA_031772625.1. NCBI lineage: Eukaryota > Viridiplantae > Streptophyta > Pinopsida > Pinales > Pinaceae > Pinus > Pinus tabuliformis. The sequence continues at coordinate 907,081,678 of CM062806.1, read as the reverse complement.
CGCTTTGCCACTGCAAACAAATGTCTGGTGCCTTTCTGATATGTAATGAATATCAGCACACTAGCAGTCTCATGGTGCTCATACTAATGAGAAGGTTGACCTTCATGCTTAACCTCTGATAATCCCTGTGAAGCTCTGAAGAAGTCACAGGAGATGAAATCATCCCAAGTGATGCCCTGTAATCCAAGCTGATGAACCACCAAAATCTTAATAAGAGCAAAATGATAAACACTGTTAAGTTGCTGCTGAGGTGTTTTGTGCTTTACAAGTGTGGTCATCCTCTCTATGTTCCGGCAAAAGAAATACGGAATGTTCATCATCCGTACCCTGGTGAAATGCATGAGCAACCTAATGTGATAAGCATAGAGACAAGAGAACCGTCCCTCACAGCTGAAATATTTCATGATCAATTTCATTAGTGGAGCATATTCATCTTTTAGATATCGAAATGGGAAGAGTCTCTTGAGCTGCCTCAAGAAACTGTTTTAATGTATGGCTCATAATGCTGCCGGTCAATCTTCTTCTTCTTGTTCCATGATTTTCTAATGTTTGGTATGTCGGTTGCTAATGAGACAGGTTTTGGTGTAAGTGTGAAGGTGACACCAGCTAAGGTAGCTTGATCTCCATGTAAGTGTAGCACGAATAGACGAGCTAGTTCATGATGAAATTGAACACTAGCCACCTTTTGACAAAACTCATAGCATGATTGATGCTGGAAACAAAACATAGTAAGAGGGCAGGCCTGCAATTCTGTAAGGGTTATTGGTTCTTCTCTTACATGTCTACCACTTTTATGAGGCCTCCGGGGTGCCTATTCTTCCAAGGGTGAGTCACTTTGGGTTTCCACTTCATAGTCCGATGAATGCTCAGATGCCATGACTACTGTTTTTCAAACTGCCTTGAAGATGAAGATACTGCTGTATGAAAACTGTTTAAACTGCTCTTTTGTGTGCAAAGTCTGCCAGCAAAGTATGCCACCAAAGGGAAAAAACAAATGAAACAGGGACTATTAGGAAGGGGAAATATAGTAAGGGATGGGAATTATTGGGAGAGATTTGTCTGGGAAATATGGGAGGCGGTTTAGTAATTTAGGTATGGGAATAGGGTTTAGGGTTTGAAATTGTTGTATAGGGTTTGAGGTGTGAGGTTGGAGAATTTAGGACAGAGAATTTAGGAGAAGGGATTGATGAGCTTAGGGGGGTAGGAAATTATGGAATGATAAATACAAGGGAAGAATAGGAAGGAGAAGTGACAACTTTGGTAGCAAAACATTGATTTTGACACCCACAACAATTTGATGAACGTTTGAAGTAGGGTTTAGATTTTTGTTTCAATCATTTGCATTCATAAACCACCATCCCTTATTAAAAGAATGGATGAAACATCAATATGTTGACCCTACCTGGCAAATCCATGCAAATAAAGGGCAATTTGAAGAAATTTGGAGCAAATTCGGGCTTTTAGGTGTGTGCACCGCGCCCCATACCCAACGCGCTGCGCTCTGCTAGTGCGCCGCTCCTATTCAGATTTGCACTCAAAATTTTCTCCCAGTGCGCCGCGCCACCTACTATGTGCGCCGCGCAGCCAAATTTCCTCCAACTCCACCCAAATCGCTCACGAACTTAACCAATTTGCTTTGAGTGACTTTCTCTTGGCATGCAAATGGCCTTGATCTTCATGAAAATGTTTTTATAAAGACATGGGTTTAATTTTTGACTCTTCAAAACTCAACTTTGTAATGTTTTGGCATTGGCACTTTTTCTATTTTAATACACTCTGTTTTTTAATTTCCCTTTTGTTTTTTTGACTGAAACAATGAAATTCTTGGCAAATTTTTTGCAGGGATAGCTAACATGGAATTTGGAAAAGGAGACTAGGGCTGCACCTGAAGATTTCAAAAACTGAAAACTTTTGAACATTATTACAAAGGACAAAATGTTGACTTTTCTTCAAAACAGAGTTTTGAGGAACAGTCATAATCCATCCATATGATGATGAAATTCACGAAATAAAAAACATGTGTAGAACCTCCCTCTGGCCTACTGGCATTTGGACACTTTAACGACTCAATTTTTGAAACCCTAGACCTATGATTGACATGACTCTTTGCCCATGTAAAGATCAAACATTGACTGTCATGGACTTTTAATAAACATTAATGAAAAGACCTAAGCCAGCAGGTACAAGACATGAGGGGAATGAATGACAAAGCCCTTCCGACAGAGTTTATGGCATGCTCCTAACGAAATGCAATTGAGTGAATCGAGTGAGACACCTAAAAAAGAAATGCAAAAATAGTGTTGATCTCTGACGGAGGGATGACTAGACCGACTCTAACAGCTGTCATGGTCGAATTTGGATTCTCGGTTATTCTGAGTGTAATCTCAGACACAAATCCTCGATATGATGGTTATAAGTCTCAATTCCATAGTGTCTTTGTATGTTCTAATGAAGAGATAGAGTGCTTATGCTTGTAGCCTATCATTATTTTTTTTTTATGGACAGTGATGAGGTCTTAACCTCGAACTCAAAAAATTAATTTTATTTACAAATTCGGAACTTGATTTTATGCTAAAGTTTAGACTCATTTAATGGCTGAATATATTCATGCAACCACTTCAGAAATATTCTCCATGATTTTATCTATCCAATAAGCCGTCATGTACCTCATTTGATCAAATAGAACTCAACTTATGAGCTTCCAAAGTTGAAGTGTTGAGTTTGCCAGAATTCTAGAAAATTTGTTGCCTCGGCCAAAATTAGGAAATTTTAATTAAAATCTCATCTTAAATTAAATAAACAGTTATTACTTAATTAATATTAATTTAATTATAATTGCAAAATTAAATTAAATTAAATTAATTACAAACTAATTATATACCATTAAAATAAAATTTAATTAAAATTTAAATGAATTAAAAATTAATTTAAATTATAATTAAATTTTATGAAAAGACCTAAAAGAGAACTCCTCAAAGGTCCCTTTTTCATAAGTTTTAATGAGCATGAAAAAGTGATAAAAGTATACTTAGTAACTTATTCTCATGTGTTTACAATCACAAGAAGGAGCAAAGATTAATCTTTGAATAATTTTCATTTGTACACAAGCTTGAAACATGGGAAACTATGCTTGAAGTTTGTTTTCATGCCCCCAGCATAATGACTTATTTTTGGACATTCTAGACTCATTGGAGCAGGTTTTAGAACCAAAGGAGCACTTTTATATAGGATTTTTGCAGGTTAAATTCTATGGGTGCCATGCTCAACCAAAGTGTTGAATCAATTTATGAAGGAGTTTGAAGATGGATATGACCTTGCAGGGGTTTTCCAGCCTCCATGTGCTTTCTACAACAACTATTACATTAGTGTTGTAGCTTTTATTCCTCTTTTCTCTATGTGTTTTGCAAAAGAGACTTGTTTATGTACCTCAAGTGGATTTTGGTATTGTTGATGCTCTATGAAGTTGGAGTTTGGGGTCTTGGTGTAAGATGCCTTTATTTGCTCAAAATTTGCATGTTTGACTGTAGGATAACATGTATTTGGAGTGATAAATCTTGCAAAAGTTGTTTCTTTGAAGGAGAAACTAACCATTCAATTTCTCAACACTTTATGTACTCTTCGTTTTCTAAACATTGAGCATAATGAGAACGGGTCATCCCATTAGAGATGATCCAAGGAGATGTAGCCCAGGAGGGGTGAAATCCTTTAACAATGGTTGGTGTATTATTGATTGATGCATGCTTCCATTTAATTTTTTGATTTCATGTTTAAAGTTTTTCATGAAATTAACAGAAGAAAACACATATAAAAACTCATGTTTTTACTTGCTATTTTGGAGTACAAACCTCAAGCACATTTTTGTATTCTAATGAGGATCTTAGCACAGAAAAATAGTATTCCACATTCAGATCATCCTCCAACTAATTCAATATATAACTCTTCAGGCTCCCTATTCATTGAATTTACATGATCTACTTTTTCTACTATGCATATATATATATATATATATATATATATATATATATATATATATATATATATATATATATATATATATATATATATATATATATATATATATATTATTTTCTTTCTAAGATATGATTCCCTCAATGCCCAGTGTAGCATCTGGGATCTGATAACACTTGTCAAATACCATACTTCAATATTTCATTTTACCACAAAAGGAAAAAAAATTATACCTATAACAAGAACTTAACTCCCCACCTGTTATTGTTGGATGGCCACCAAGGATGTTAGAGTGACTATTCCATCCCTATTAAATTACATTGGAGAGGATATCAAAGGTACATTATTCTGGTTAGAAACATTAAAGTTTGGGAATCCATGGTTTGCATACATGAGGACTTCCCATATGATTTTATCTTTAAATTCATTTGGCACCTTATATTTCATTGCCTTGTTTTATAATCATTGGACCTTATATTATGTTGGAACCTTAAGCACTATGGTATATGTTTATGCACAGAATCTAATGAATTTTCACTTTACACCCACGCGTTCCAATACTGTGTTGCTTTATCGTTATTCTAGTCTTTACATGGTCATAGGGATGGAATAACCAGGTGGGTTCCATGACCTATGTGGTTGAATGCTATTCCGGGTCATATTTGCAATAAAGGTTTAGCCATGTGAGGGTGAGTAGGTGGCCCTATGCTCGATACCCACCACATCCTTGCCCATGTGCTCTAATGTACATCGGTCATGTCACAACCATCCCACGGTAGATCCAAGTCCTCGGTAAATCAACAGTCCTTCCTGCACTTGGTTAACCCTACCCCATTTTACTTCGTATAGATACTTTTCTTGCCTCATTCACGTATTTGGAAACAAGTTTGTGCCAGAGATATTTTCATCACTTTCCACCGAGATGGTCACAATCTGCAGTTACTTGGTGTATCCATCCCCTGATTTCGTGGCGTGCTACCAATCATCCAACTATCATGTGATTATCCCAACATTCATCCTAATGCTTTAAATTTTCATTCTACATTATGTTTTTAAGGTTATTCTTAGCTACCCTTCACGTGGTTAGATAATTTATGAATTGCACGGGGTTTCATGCCTCTCCACCATTTCCCAACTCAAGGATTTCGCTCTAGTGGCAACACTTCAACCATTTTATCGCCTCGACACTCAGCTGTTGTGGAGAGTTTTAAAAGAAATTTGTTTAAGTTTTAAGGAACCTGGTATCTAGAATGGTTTATGGTTCGACTTCATTCTCACATAAATGTGGGTTTCTTTTTCTATTGTATTGGGTCTCTGCTTTTTTATTATCATGTTCATTCTGGGTTCTTCTTTCTAAACATGAGTCTTGTTTTGCTTGGTGACCCGGAGAGGAAATTGATGGTTTTCCATACTCTGGGTTTCTACCCTCAAGCAATCCACCCCTAGTTCCGATCTCCAGGTTAGTTATTCGTTCCTTTAGCTCAGTGTATTGATTTAATTTCAAGGTTTTTTTTTTTAATTCAGGTTAGTGTTTGGAGTTGGATAGATAACCATTAATCATGTGCTTATTTGATGTATTGTATACTCTTCATTTGCTAGTGGGGCGCTACCCATACTATTCCCAGATGCATAAAATAGTTTCCTGTGGAGGGTTCACATAGGTAATCATTAAATCTATCCTCATATACATTTCTTACTTCTTTATTTCTCTGTTTAATGGTGGTTCCACATTTCTTTTGCAATGACAATGGGTTCGTTGGTATATGCAAGTGGAGCTTCATCACCCTTCACTATCGTGTGTCCTTCCCCCATGATTTGATTTCTATGCTCCAGGACTGACCTTCGTCTCCTGAGAGGTTGGTCCCCTGTTTCATAGTTGTGGTCGTCATGGTCAAATTTGGATTCTCGGTTATTTTGAGTGTAATCTCAAACACAAATCCTCGATATGATGGTTATAATCCTTGATTTCGTAGTGTCTTTGTATGTTCTAATGAAGAGATGGAGTGCTTATGTTTGTAGCCTGCCATTATTTTTTTTTTATGGACAGTGATGAGGTCTTAACCTCGAACTCAAAAAATTAATTTTATTTACAAATTCGGAGCTTGATTTTATGCTAAATTTTAGACTCATTTAAGGGTTGAATATGTTCATGCAACCACTTCATAAATATTCTCCATGATTTTATCTATCAAATAAGCCATCATGTACCTCATTTTATGAGCTTCCAAAGTTGAAGCATTGAGTTTGCCAGAATTCTGGAGAAATTGTTGCCCCAGCCAAAATTAGGAAATTTTAATTAAAATCTCATATTAAATTAAATTAACAGTTATTACTTAATTAATATTAGTTTAATTATAATTACAAAACTAAATTAAATTAATTACAAACTAATTATATACCATTAAAATAAATTTAGTTAAAATTTAAATGAATTAAAAATTAATTTAAATTATAATTAAATTTTATGAAAAGACCTAAAAGAGAACTCCTCGAAGGTCCCTTTTTCATAAGTTTTAATGAGCATGAAAAAGTGATAGAAGTATACTTAGTAACTTATTCTCATGTATTTACAATCACAAGAAGGAACAAAGATTAATCTTAGAGTAATTTTCATTTGTACACAAGCTTGAAACATGGGAAACTATGCTTGAAGTTTTTTTTCATGCCCCTAGTATAATGACTCAATTCCAAGAACATACCCCACAAAGGTTCATTTCAATCACCTAAGTAGAACACTGGTTACTTGGTGGATGGAATGAAGGTTCATTTATGAGATCTAATCAAATGCTTGAATTAGAGGGGGATATGTTTCATTTCTTTAATGAGATTGACACAAGAGAATAACTATGCTCAAGGGACTTTATTTCATTTTTTAATGAGCTTGACACAGAAAATAACTATGCTCAAGGGAGCTTGTTTCATTTTTTAATGAGCTTGACACGAGAAAAGGAACTCTCCTCTAGGAACCTTGTTTCGTTTTTCATTGAGCTTGAGAGAAGAAAAAGAAATTTACTCTCAGAAGATTGTTTCATATTTTAAGGATATTAACATGAGAAAATGAGCTTTTCTCTAAGATATATGTTTATATTAATGATGGCTCCCTAGAGACCATGGCTTCTAAGAGACTCTCAGCAGATGGGAGAACAATGTTCTGGAAGGGATACATATCAAGATATCTAATGGAAAGATCAAGTTCTAATGCCCCCAATAAATGGTTCACCGGATTTCCTACTACATGTAAGTAAAAATATGTTGAGAAAATAGAAAAATTATTGTCTTCATTAGTAGGAATGGGCATGGGATGTGTTGCCACAAAATTGACCTGTGGAAGGGGAGATACCATTTGCATATAAGGACCATATATGCATGTTTGTTGATTGGGAGTTAAACTAGGACCAGAGAATGAAAGATGGTAAATGGTCACGATTATTCCTTCATGAGGGAAACACATCACATGAAAGAGTGAAGAGACAAGATCTCGCATGTCATACACATAGTCACACGTAAGGATTAGATTAAAATCCAAAGGGAATCCCACCATCTCTTTCCATCCCACCCAATTCTTGATATTTCGTCATCCATATGACTTCATCTATGACATGTGTATATGTTTGTGAACATGTATTTCATTAAAAAAAATTTAGTGTGGTTGATAAATGATAAAATTCCCTCTTCCATTATCCAATCCAAGTCAGCTGCAATGCTAAATGTCCATGAATTTACATTTATTTAGAAAGTTATTTTTAATTTTCATTTATTTGAAAACGTATTTTGTGTTGGAATGATAAGTACTCCTTCTCCATTCAAACTCGATTCTATAAACAAAATAGGTACAATGAGAAACATGCCACTTATTCCAACCACCCTAGGTGTTAAACAAAAAAAAAAAACTACTTTTAAGGAAATAAATAATATTGTATTAAGTCGTGTCATAGGATGTCCCCAACATTAAGATCTAGGATTTGATAAGGGACATGAGAATGTTTCTCCACTAGGGAACTTGCAAGAAACACCAAACAAAGGGTCTTATTCAAGAGATCCACTTAGAGGATGTCATAGGACTGTCTCTGAGACACCTTTGCTAGATCAACTAAGAAGTGATATCAATGTAGCAAAGAAAAAAAGAATATGGAATTGGAAGTGGGCCTATTGGAGTTGAACTAGGAGGGCAGAAGAGGAAAATTCCATTGGTATATAATTCTCACGTAGGTAAGAACAAGGAGCCTAAACATTCTAACTTGAATGTACTATTTGGGCACAACAACTCTTCATCAAAATGCATTGAAGCTTTTTCTTTAGTTGCCGAGTGCTTTGTGATTATTCATAAAGCCCTCATAAAACATGTGTGCCATCCACTCTAAAATTTTCCTTCCTGACTCGTTGTCGAGACAAACTAGTAGTAGCACTGGGAGTGGAGCTATTTACTATGACTGATGAAACGTTTATGGATATGTTTGTTACACCTGGTGTTGTGGGCCTTCTTAGGAATGAACGCCAAGTCATCCAAAAGCATCTAAAGACTTTGAAATCTTGCTTGAATGAATTTAGAAATCTTTCTCGTGAATTTTGAATTGGATCTACATGTCAAATCTATCATTATGTGTATGACATCGAGTGGATGTGGCTAGCTTTTCAGATTTATTTAGATGACCTGAGTATTATCTCGTAGTTCGATCAACAATACATGGGTTTAGTTGTTTGAACATAATTTATTATTCATTCAAGAAATTTGGTTGCTAATGAATCAAATGACTGAGGTTGAAAATAGTGAGCATATCATTGTGGTTCAGTCGGATTCTAGAAGTTTCTAAGCATGGTGACAAGCCACAAATACTCTTCCTCTTGTCACAACACATCAATCAGATTCGAATGTTGGGAAAATTTTTAAACACTCCTCGATAACCATTGAGGGAACTTGAACACTTTGCACACAAGTTACACTATTTTCTTCACTTAACAGCTCACAACAATTAAATTAAAATTTCCCTCACCTAGATTTGTAGTGCCCTTTGGAGCATTTTCCGTGTATCTAGACATGATCTGGTATGTATTTGAACTAAAAATTGATCTTTTCCCATAACTGAAAGATAGAACATTCTCTTGGTTGTCTCTGATCTCCAAAATCGAAAGTCCTTCGTCAAAAGCCTAAAGCTGAATCTATCTATACTAAGAAATGAGTAAGCTTTAAGCACCCATTTTAAATACAAAAAATTTAGTGCCTATGTGACTTTTTAAGAATAATTGGTTTACAAATCTTTAAAGAGCTTCACTTTAGATCCAACACTACTTAGCGTATGAAAGGGAAATATTGTGTTCCAAAAAAGAAGCTTTCTCTAAGCTAAGTAGTTGGAACTTAGCTTTAGGCGAATTGGACTAAACTTGAACTTGAGCTTCACTCACAACACTCAAAATTTTCTTCCTTCTGTATAGGCAAGTCTTGACTACAGAAAACGAACTAACTCTTTCTTGTTTTGTAATCCAAGTTGTTAGAATGAGTACCACTTTTTGCTTTCTCTAGACTATCTTTACTCGCTTACCAAAAGAGAGAGTGAATCAATTAATCAATACGCTTACTAAAAATATCTTGTATGTCTTTGAACTAAAAATTGAGCTCTGCCCATGCCTTACCAAGGAACCTCCTATATATATATATATATATATATATATATATATATATATATATATATATATATATATATATATATATATATATATATATATATATATATGTGTGTGTGTGTGTGTGTGTGTTTTCACTGTTATACAAAGTATGATCCAAAATTGAGCTCTTCCCATGCCTCACCGAGAATGTTCCTATGTTTTCATTTTTATGCAAAGTATGATCCAAAATTGAGCTCTTCCCATGCCTCACCGAGAAGGTTCCTCATATATATATATATATATATATATGATCCGTCGATGGCGAGCCTCTGAATTAGACAAGTTTGCTAAAGCAATATATATTTCGCTGTTCCTCCGTAAAGTCGGGTTTTAGGTCCCAAGCTCTTTCCCTTCCAAAGCACTTCGAGCTCTTTGAACAAGATTGACTTCTTTTCTTCAACGAGATTTGGTTCCAGGTGTAAATACTTTTGTGGGTATGGGGAGTACATGAGCCAGATCATTCCTTCCACATTGATTTTTTGGTTTCCAAAACCCATTCAGATGCAGCATAGCTTCTCCATCCAACCATATGGAGATTACTAATGGGAATTGAGAAAAAAAAATCATGATTGACTCGAGCAACAACCATAGAGGACCCATAGTTGGACAAATAAGATTACTATTCATTGTTAAAGTATTATATAAAATATAGATTTGGAAATAATTTTATAATTGATTTTGAAATATTAAATTATAAAATTGATTTTTAAATATTAAATTATAATTGAAATTTCTTGGTTTAATTAAATAGAATAGTTGAATTTTTTTAACAATTAGGTAAATTAGTTGAATGTTTTTAGATATATTTGTTAATTAAATATGCTTAAGATAATTGAATTTTTTAATAATTTACGGAAAAAAATTCACTGAGCATCAAGTAGCATTCATCCTGTTATGAAGTATTATGTAAATTAGGGATTGAAAGTTAAAATTCACTGTGAGTCAAATCAACCAAAAAGATTAATTAAGAAAAACAAAATTATTTTCAATTATTTTCAATTATTTTATAAACATTTTATAAAAATTAAGTTAAATATAATTATGTTAATATTATGATTGCAATATAAAATTATGATTAAATAGATTAGCTAAATTATTTAACACTTAACTATATTAGTCTAATGTTTTTAATGATTAAATTAATTAATTAATTACTTTTTAAATATATTCAAATATATCCATTAACTAAATTTCTTTCAAATAGCTGAAAATTTAAATAATTGAAGAACAAAGAATATAATTTTTTTATCTAAATTTTCTTACTTGTTTTAAAACTCTTATATAAAAGTTAAATTTAAAATTGATTTTATAAATTATGAATGTGATTTGATAATCAACAAAATCTTAACATTATGTTACAAAATGAGAATCATAATTTAAAAGTAAATTTGGAAATTATAATTTAAAAGTAATTCTATAATCAATTTTAAAAGTAATTTTATAAACAATGAAATGTTAATATTATCTTCCTGTGTGGAAGCTATAACAATTGAGTAGTTTAATTATATTTTTATATAATTAAATAGATTAGTTGGCTTTTTTAAATAATTAAATAAATTCAAGTTTAAAATGATTATTTGATGTAGTTCTTCTAGATCAATCATAATGAGTAATTTTGGGTGGAATTTCCAAAACAATAATGTGGTTCATCATTGATATGTAATGATTTTATAGTCAATTTTGAAATGTTAATGTTATAACCTCAATATGGAAATCATAACATTTAAACATATTAATTAAAAAAAAAAAGCAAGTATGTTTTCTAGATATATGCTCTCTATAGCGTAGAGTTGCCCCACATTTCAAGTGGTCTCACCTCCCATCAATATAGACTCAACCAAAGCATAGTATATCGGAAAATAATTTTAGGATGCTTATAAACTAAGATATAATAAAGTGATGTTAATGTGATTATTAAGCAATCTTAATGAAAAAAATGTATATTGTTAGGAGATTTTTGACCTTAAATTATTGATGAGGGAATAAAATTATTAATCTTTGACCACATTAAAAAGAAAAGAAAAAAAGACAATAGAGCAACTAGATTAACATAATATTTATAAGTTGGACTAAATTAATTAGAGAACATTCATAAAAATATTTTTTGGTTATTAATTATAAATATTTCCTCATAAGAATATTAATAAGATTTTCTACTATAAAATAATACAAGTTAAAATGTTAATATTATTATTAGAAATCATAATCATTAAGTAGTTAGTTAAATTATTTTTAATTGGTTAGAATTTTTTTAATAATTAAATATGTTCGTTGAAGTATTTTAAATATATTTATTAATTAAATTTAGTTTTGGTAATTGAAATTTAAATAATAGAAAAAGAAAACATTATTTTTTCTATCTAAATTTTCTCTAAAAATATTATACAAAATTTAAGTTTAAAATTTGTTACTTTTCTTTTGGCAAGTGCATTTTGTTGTAAATATTATGTTTGCATGAAGAAGAAACACCACACAACATAAATGACATAAGGAGATATGCCACAAATTTGTTCCTTCAAACTAAGTGTATAAAAGATAATAGTGTGCACCATGATGTTTGGAGATAGATTTAATTGAGTAAGTGTCTCATTTCTAACTTGTTAAATATGATGAATCATTTGTGGATTCCCATGAGAGTCATCTCAACTAATATTTCAATCCTTTTGCAAATGATTATTTTATATAAATGACATAGGCATCCAACAACCTTTTCACACATGCTAAAGTAAACTTTCCTAGAATTCACAAGTGTTTTCACAAATGTAGATGCTAAAGTAAACTTTCCCAGAATTCACAAGTGCTTTCACAAATGTTGAACAACAACTTGCTGACTTTTCTTTTCGCAAGTGCATTTTGTTGTAAATATTATGTTTGCATGAAGAAGGAACACCACACAACATAAATGACATAAGGAGCTATGCCACAAATTTGTTCCTTCAAACTAACAATATAAAATATAATAGTGTGCACCATAATGTTTGGAGATAGATTTAATTAAGTGTCTCATTTCTTGTTAAATATGATGAATCATTTGTGGATTCCCATGAGAGTCATCTCAACTAATATTTCAATCCTTCTGCAAATGATTATTTTATATAAATGACATAGGCATCCAACAACATTTTCACACATGCTAAAGTAAACTTTCCTAAAATTCACAAGTGTTTTCACAAATGTAGATGCTAAAGTAAACTTTCCTAGAATTCACGAGTGCTTTCACAAATGTTGAACAACAACTTGCTGATAAAAGTAGTTATTGTTGGTAGTTGACAACTAATTAATGTAAATTTGGGTAGATTGTATTAGTTATTGACAAGTTTGTTTCATACCGAATCAGCAGTTATGTAATGGAGGCTCATATATAAAATTGATGAATGCCCGAACTATTGTATGGAGAATCATTTCATTGAATGAATAGAAATTCCAATCCCTTGCCTCGTGGATGTTTCCTTGACACTCTGTCAGGGTTTTACCACGTAAATCTTTAGTTATTACTTGTGTGGTTGTATTCAGTTTCCTGTCAGTTACATTCCTTTATTAGTTAATTTATAACTGTAAATGCCTTCTTTCTTTCTTGATTAGTAACTCATCTAACTACAAATGGTATCAAAGACAATTGAGTTGAGTTTTTTGGAGACGTCGATTTGAGTGAAATGCATGTGAAAGAAAAGGCTGCATGGTCATTTTTTGCCTCTGCGTGCTCAAGGGAGCCTACCACCAGATCTCTGCCCTCTGCATAAAGACCAACCGCAGCTCTGCTTGTACATTGTTGTGTGTTAAAAGCTAGAGTTGAACCATTGTTTGCAAGGAGGAGAGTGCTGGAGCAGAGAGGAGGGCTTTGCCTACCGCTGTCGTGGAGCGCTGAAGCGAGCCGTTGAAACCTCTACGTGCTGGAGCAGAGAGGAAGAGAAATTGTGACCTTTGTGTGTTGGAGCAGAGAGGAGGGCTTTGCCTACCGCCGTCATGGAGTGTTGAGGTCGTGCTAGAGGGTGTAGCCTGCCACAGACCTATCATTGAATGTTGCTACCAGAGAAGTCAAGGAGGTTGATGCTCGTTGTTGATCCTGTCCACTTTTCCAGAACTGTCGAGGAGTGGAGGTGAATCTGCGTGGAGCAAGTAATCTGGGTATATCTGCGTGGAGTAAGTAATTCGGGTATTTGTGAAAAAATATTCTTTTTTCTTCAAAAGAAAAGTTTTCATAAATTATTTGTTGTGGGTTAAAGAAAACCAGTGGATTTTTTGTTGAAGGGCTTCTCTGGTTAAGAAAAAAGGGAAATATCTTCTATTCTCGAATAGTAACAGAAAATTTGAATAAAGTTTTTGAAGGGGAGCAAATTCAAATATTTTTTTTAAATCCTTGTTTTCTTTGAGAAACCTAGTTGAAAAAAAGGAAACCCTAGGAGGAAAGAAATGGCCAAGATGTCGAATGCAAAATTTGGGGTGGAGGAATTCGCCGGCAATATCAACTTTGCTCTTTGGAAACTGAAATTTAGGGATTTTTTGGTGCAACAAGGGTTGCACAAGGCATTGGATCGGGCAAATAAGAAACCTGCAACCATGACTAATTTGGATTGGGAGGAATTCGATGCCCAAGCTCTCAGTACCATCAGGTTATGCCTGGAGGATGAAGTTCTCTTCAACATTGTTGAAGAGAGTACAACTTCAGGTTTATGGGAAAAACTAGAAAAACTATATATGACAAACTCGTTAACCAATAGAATTTATCTGAGAAGACAATTGTATAGTCTTCGAATGAAGGAGGGTTCAAAAGTTGCAGAACATTTGAATTTTTTTAATACACCCATATGCCAATTAGCAGATATGGAAGTTAAAATTCAGGAAGAAGACAAATCTATAACCTTTCTGTCTTCTCAGCCTGAATCATAGGATCACTTTGTAACTTCAATCAGTTTGAGCACCGCTGATTCTTTGAAATTTGAATCAGTTGTGCGAGCTCTCTTGTCTGAAGAATTACGAAGGAAATCCAGTAATGAAACAACTGCATCAGAAGCCGTGATAGCTAGAGGACGGTCAAAGGAAAGAGGAGAAAAAGCCGGGGTCTTCCAGATCTAAATCAAAGGGAAAGAAGTGTAAGGCAAAATGTTGGCACTGCAATAAAATGGGGCACCTAAAGAAACACTATTGGAAACGACAAGAGTCTGATAACTCGAAGAAGGAAGCAAATCAAGTTGATTTAGGTATGATAGACGAAGTTTTATCTGCTGAAGAATTATGTATGATAGATGAAACTTCATGTAATGTCTCTCAGGGTGTTGAAAGCTGGCTGTTAGACTCTTGTGCCTCTCATCACATGTTTCCACACAGAAATTGGTTTAATTCATATGAAAATGTAAATGGTAGCTCTGTGTTTTTGGGTAATAATGTATCATGTCAGACTGTTGGGATGGGAAATATCAGGATTAAAATGTATGGTAACACAGTTAGAACATTAACTAGTGTTAGACATGTACCTGATTTGAAGAAAAATTTGATTTCTTTGGGAGTGTTGGATTTCGATGGTTATAAGTTTACAGGTCAAAATGGCATGTTGAAAGTCTTTAAAGGTGCCCTAGTTGTTATGAAAGCAAAAAAGGTCAGAAATCTTTACAAACTCAAAGGAAGTACTCAGATCAGTGAAGCAACAATTGTGTCAGAAAAAGAAGAAGTAGGTACTCACCTATGGCATCATCAATTGGGTCACATGAGTGAGAAAGGTCTTCAGATACTGATTAAACGTAAATCTCTTCCTGATTTGAAATCTTTGAAGTTGGATTTTTGTAAACATTATGTGTATGAAAAACAGTGTAAACAGATATTTAAAACCATAAATCATAATAGTAAAGATATATTAGACTATATTCATTGTGATCTGTGGGGACCATCTCCTGTTGTATCATATGGAGGTGCACTATATTTTTTAAAATTTATTGATGATTTCTCCGTTAAAGTTTGGGCCTTTATGCTAAAAAAGAAAGCTGATGTATTCAATGTCTTTAAACAATTTAAAGCAATGGTAGAGAAAAGAACAGACAAATCAATTAAATGTTTAAGAACTGACAATGGTGGTGAATTCACTTCAATAGAATTTGAACAATACTGTAAGAATGAAGGAATTGTTAGACACAAAACTGTTGTTTATACTCCTCAGCAAAATGGTGTTGCTGAACATATGAATCAGACTCTTATGGAAAGAGCCAGAAGCATGATCAGCAATGCTAACTTGCAAAAGGAGTTGTAGGCAGAAGCAATATCCACTGCTTGTTATTTAGTTAACATATCACCTTCAGTAGCAATTAATTGTAAAATTCCTGAAGAAGTTTGGATAGGTCAGTCTTGTGATTATTCACATTTAAGGATATTTGGATGTGATGCTTATTCTCTTATTCCTAAAAATCAGCATTCAAAATTAGATCCAAAATCGAAATGTTATGTCTTTGTTGGGTATGACTATGCAGTGAAAGGATACAAGTTGTGGGATCCTACATTGTGGAAGATAGTCATTAGTAGAGATGTAACATTTGATGAATCTTCTCTTTTAAAATCAAATGTTGAAAGAATTGAACAGGAACAGGTATTGCCAAATCAACAAGTTGAATTGGAGGCTAGATTTTTTGGTGACAGTCAAAAGGAAGAAGAGGTTTTTGGAGAAAAAGGTGTTGAAGATACAAAGGAAGTTGTTGAAGTTTCTGAACCAGTTTAGCAACCAGTCACTCTAAGAAGGTCTACAAGGGAAATAAAAACTCCCAAAAGGTATGAAGTTTCTACTTCATCTTTTGCTTTGATTACTGAAGATGGGGAACCTTCTTGTTATCAGGAAGCAATAGATGATACGAATAGCAAAAAGTGGAAAACGACTATGGAAGAAGAAATGGATTCCTTAGCCAAGAACAATACCTGGGATCTTGTAGAACTTCCTGAAGGGAGAAGTGTTGTTGGATGCAAATGGGTCTTCAAACTAAAATTGAAACTTGATGGAAGTATCGAGAGGTATAAGGCGAGATTGGTAGCAAAATGGTATTCTCAGGTTGAAGGTATCGACTTTCATGAGATTTTTTCACCAGTTGTAAAACTTGTTTCTATTCGTACTGTGTTGGCACTAACTGCATTACTTAACATTGAGTTAGAATAGTTAGATGTTAAAACATCTTTTCTACATGGTGATTTGGATGAAGAGTTATATATGGAACAACCAGAAGGTTTTGTACAAGGTCGCAGCAGAATATTAGTTTACAAGCTCAGGAAATCATTGTATGATCTGAGGCAGTCTCCCAGACAATGGTACAAGAAGATTGGCTCCTTCATGGTGAGCCAGAACTTTATGAGAAGTGAGTATGATCATTGTGTATACTTTAAAAGTTTCAGTGGCATATTCATTATCTTAGTTTTGTATGTTGACGATATGCTTATTGTAAGAAAAAGCATGGAAGAGATCAACAGGTTAAAGGCTCAGCTCTCTAGGACGTTTGATATGAAGGATCCTGGAGTAGCAAAACATATCTTGGGCATGGAGATACATAGAGACAGGAAAAATTGCGAGCTTTGGTTATCACAGCAGAAGTATGTGGAGAAAGTACTTGAAAAGTTCTGTATGAACAATGTGAAACCTGTTAATGTTCCATTAGCTTCCCATTTTAAGCTTTCTTCAGTTTTAAGTCTTAGAACTCATGAAGAAAAGCGGTATATGTCTCATGTACCATATGCAAATGTTGTAGGCAACTTAATGTATGCGATGGTATCTACAAGACCTGACATTTCACATGTAGTTGGAGTTGTCAGCAGGTTCATGGAAAATCCAGGTGAAGAACATTGGCAAGCAGTGAAATGGGTGCTTCGATATCTAAGAGGCACAAGTGACCATTGCATCATCTTTAATGGTAGTGAAGGATCAGTCTGCGGATATGTAGATGTTGATTATGCAGGTGATTTGGACAAAAGAAGATCTACTACAGGTTATGTCTTTACTCTTGCAAGTGGAGCAATTAGTTGGATGTCAAAGCTTCAAGAAACAGTTGCATTGTCCACTACCGAAGTAGAATATATAGTTGCTTTAGATGCCAATAAAGAAGCAATCTGGTTAAAGGGTCTACTTGATGAGATTGGAAGGACGCAGGAGAAAGTGAATGTACTTTGTGATAGTCAAAGTGTTATTCACTTGGCTACAAATCCTGCTTATCACAGCAGAATTAAGCACATTAATGTAAGGTATCTTTTTCTGAAACATGTGATCGATGGCGGAAAAGTAGCTCTTCAAAAGGTCCATACATGAGAGAATTGTGCAGACATATTCACAAAGATAGTTATAGTAGAGAAGCTACGATGGTGTTTAGCTTCTCTTGGCTTGCAGAAAAGATGATGAATGGGCATGGGCAAGGGATCAGGAAAATTGTTGTCAAGGTGGAGTTTGTTGGAAGTTGACAACTAATTAATGTAAATTTGGGTAAATTGTATTAGTTATTGACAAGTTGGTTTCATACCGAATCAACAGTTATGTAACAGAGGCTCATATATAAAACTGATGAATGCCCGAACTATTGTATGGAGAATCATTTCATTGATTGAATAGAAATTCCAATCCCTTGCCCCGTGGATGTTTCCTTGACACTCTGTCAGGGTTTTACCATGTAAATCCTGAGTTATTATTTGTGTGGTTGTATTCAGCTTCCTATCAGTTACATTCCTTTATTAGTTAATTTATAACTGTAAATGCCTTCTTTCTTTCTTGATTAGTAACTCATTTAACTACAGTTTCTCCCAAGTGCTAGTGATATCTTTAATTAATAGATACCTCATAATTTCCATGTTCAAATTTTATTTCATTCCATTTCAAAAAAACCCAAAGAAATTGAACTTCTTTGCTTACTACCTTGGGCCTACAAGGATTGCTATTGTCCTCGGACATTGATGTTAGTTTAACTTCTTACTCCATTATTTAAAAGATATATACAAATTCAAATTTAGATTGTATTTCATTGTCCATATATTTCCCTTGATTTTTTCCTTCCACAATCTCCCTACTTCTCCTTTGGGAGTTCCTTTAAACCTCTTGATGCAATTGCTAATTTACTTGTTAAGGTGATAAGATTGCTCTATATTACTTATTTTATTATTAAATTAATTTTTTACTTATTATACTTATAAGCTTTATCGTATATTACTTATTTTATTATTAAATTAGTTTTTTACTTATTATACTTATAAGCTTTATCGTTTGAAAATTTTCAGATCTTGATGGCCATCTAAATCCATATTAGTCCAAATTGAGTTTGGGAAATTTCAAATCTTGATGGTAATCTAAATCCATATCAGTCCAAATTGAGTTTGAAAATCTAAATCCATATCAGTCCATATCAGACGATGCGTTAAAATTTGGTTAACGAAATATCTCAATTTTCAATTACTAAATTTAGATGCCTCATTTGTCGTGACAACTGTTATTCTACCATCTATCTATCCCAAGTCATCTTCCTTTTCGTGGGCGACAACTGTTTAGGATAAGCGGCCTTGTAAGACACTGTTCCATATTCTTTTCTAACATATTTTGCGCAATCCGTGTACACATTGGTTTCGAATGCCTATAACCAGTTGTTACTTTTCCTTTCGAGTCGATTTATGTACACAACCGCCTGTTTTTGGTTTGGAATTGTGAGTTGTGTACGCAGCTCTGGATAGCTTCCATTCATTGTTCTATATCGACATTCGTTCCGAAACTCTTCAAATGTGTTGTCTACCATGCTGTTAGATCTTATCTACCGCTATCATTCCCATCCAATTTATTTAGAGGATAGAATTATATTTTCACCTCTAGGATTCAATTCTCATAGACTGGTAGAAGGTATGCAAAAATCCCTTATTATTATTATTGTGTATATTGTGGTTTCATTTATTGATATTGATATTATGTTATTCGTATTGAAGTTATTGAATATAGAATTTATAATGGAGTAGTTTAAGGAGGCTGAAGAATTAGTTGCATGGATAGTTAAAAGTGACTAGAATCTAGGCAAAAAAAAATTTAAAAATCATATAGTAATAATGTTTGGATCTGAAGAATTAGTTGTATGGATTGTTAAAAGTGACTAGAATCTAGGGAAAAAAAAATTTAAAAATCATATAGTAATAATGTTTGGATCATATTTTTGATAATAGAAATGAATTCTACACCATCAAAAACTTCTATAACACCCAAAATATTGAAAATTAACAATTATAACTAAGATTTAAAAAAATCCCTACTAAATTTTATCAAATATAACCAAAATTTCCATAATTTTTAAAACAAAAAAAATCTCTACCATTATAAAAACTTTGTTATTCACTCCCTAATGTAACACCTTTTTAAATCTTAATAGTTTGACCTTTGCACGCCTCTTACCTGCGAAAACTGGAAAACGAACGATGTTCACCATTATAACACCGAACCTTCAAGCCATGTTTCATATATTGCATTGTAATCTTTCAATGCAATAAATAATTACGTTGGCTCAAATAACAACTACAAAATCTTTAGTGACCATGCATTGTATATGAAATTAAATGGAAACGTTCGCGCAATCACCGATATGCTTCCATTCACACAATTATAATACTCATCAATCCATAGTCAATATTAATTCGTCGTTTTATTGAATATCATTAAATATACATTTCTTATATTTATTTTTAATATTTATATAAATATATGATTGTTAAATAATTTTAATTTTTTATATATTTAAAAGAATATATGATTATTAAATAATTTTAATTAAAATGATGAACGGTAAATTTTTTTATTGTGTTTCTATATGTTTTGAATTAGTATCTCAACATTTTTATCAATGATGTACATTTATAAACCCAAAAAAAAATATGAAAAAAAAGTTATTTTATTATTTAAAACATTTTAAAATATTAATTAAAAAAGTGAAAGAAAAACTAAATTAAAGTTTGAAATAATTAAATAATAAATCCTAACTTAAATTAATACGATTTATATGATTGATTGAAATTCATATTTTAAATCTATTGAATTCTAATGTGTATTTTGATATTTTATAAAAAAAATAGATTCTTCTATGTTTTTGAGATTTTTAAATACGATGTTTTATTTTAAATTAAAAAAACAAATAAATAAATAAATAAAAAATCTAATAGAGTTTTGAATTGACATTAAATAGATGTATTTTTTAAAAAGTTACAAGTTTATTTAAATCTTATTATAAATTAGCAAAAAAAATTATCAAATTCTTACTCATAACAACATGTAACAACATGTTGTAGAATTTGTAATCTTTTATATTTGTTAATTAAATACCATTTTTATTGAATAACATTTAATTACTAAGAATTATAAAAAATATGAGATTCAATGTTTAAAATGAAAGTTGTTACTAATCCGAATAAATTATTATTAAAATAAACTATTATAAATGAATATTAAAGATTATTATAAATTTAGATAATAATAATTTATTAATGTTATTTTATAATATTAATAATTTCTTGGGTTTATAACAATTTCTTTTTGTACTCATGAGACATGTTGTAATACCCCTTTGTTTTTATGTTAATGTCTTGGTATAATTAGACTGAATTACTTTTGGACTTGATGGTGGGAAAGTCATGACTGGTTGGAATAAAGGTGAATAGTGAAGTGTTATGATGTAATAGATAATTTTTTATTAATAAATAGAAAAATGAAAAATACTTGGAAAAGAAGCACTAGAGTAAAGAATTCCAAATTGGAAAATCATCTTTGAAGGATGAGAGCAAAATAAACCTTCCCTAAAAGGGTCCCTATTTAGCTCGAGAAAGATGCTAAGTATGGGTGGAATAAAGCGTTGTGGGAGAGAAAGACAGGGTTTAAACTAAAAAGAAGAAACACCTTTTTCAAAAAAGAAAGGAAAGAAATCTTAGGAAAATGGGTTCAGAGACACAAGAAAATAGGGACGCTGCTAAGGAAAATATGCTAGGGAAGAGACTGTATAAAATACATTATCTAGGAATCAAAGAGGTTGTTGACTTCTTTGGCAAGCATATCTCAGTTTGGGGGGAACTGGAGGATTTAGTTCATGGTTGGGAGGAAGGTGTGGTTTCCCAAGTGATTTTCCAACATCATATATAGAATTGAAAGTATGGTGCATTCATTGTTCTTGGTGAATTAAGTGGATTTGTTAAATTGTTAGAATAATTACATGCATGCTACATAGGAATTTGTTAGTCCATAATTTTGATTGTATTTTTTTTATATAATAGGCGAAGAAAATGTTTGAATCTAATTATAATGGTGTAGGAATATGAACTAGTTTTTATATTCTTCGTTTATAACTTTCTCATGACACAAACATGTGTGAACATGACTATAATGGTGTAGGAATATAGACTCGTGTTTTTAAATTAGTTGAATTTAATTTTCTCATGACATATATGAAATCAAAAATAAAATCAAACTATTGTAATCATACATAGTGAGTGAGATATCCAAAAAGGCATATAGAAATATGTCAGATACGAAGAAAACGAAATCAAGGCATGAAAGGATGACCCTAAGTTCTATACGTGGTGATCAGCTAATATGATGAGGTTTTTCTTCGTAAGGGTAGGAAGTTTCTCGTGATACTATGTAGTAGCTCAAGAAAGATCTGCAATGATCGAAGTCGCGGAGCATTGATGTTGCCCCTCTTAACCAAAAATGAATCTTGAAACCAATTATGAATATAGAAATTTACCAGAGTCAGACTTGAGGGTACAAGTCAGTAAGTTGTACCAAGTATACAATTATACTAGGAAGACTGCTACAGGTAGACAAGGATAGTAAAGTAATCAGATGGGTAGCCCAGTAAATCATTTTATAAGGGTTAGATTGTCTAGTCATAAGAGGTGATAGTTTTCAGAACTAAGAACTTCCAGTAGAAAAACCACAATAATTATTAATGGAAATATTCATATAAATGGAGAAACACTGTACCAACCATAACACAACTAATAGTCAACAAGAATTTGACAAAAAAATAAGACAAAATCCTCTAGGGGATCAAATTATATCTCTGAAGGACCAAATATTAAAACAAAAAGAAAAATAAATTTCTAATTATCATAAGGGATGAAATTTAGAAAGAGTAGTCCATCTAGACAAACTAAACAAGGCCAATCACCATACCATTCAAACCGAAGGAGTATATAATTAGATAAGAGGAATGCTTGAAATAATCAAATAGTTTTTAATTAAATATAGCCAACTGATATAGCATAAACATTTACTGAGTCAAATTACATAACCATAATGTTCTTGCCAAGAAAGAGAGTTTAGTACACACTTAAAACTAACAAGTCTTCATATTGAGTGGATTGAAGTATTATAAGAATACACCAATTAAATATTGTCACCAAAATTTTGGAATACATCAATTTCAATGGTTCCCTGAGATACATAATTAAAAACCCCGAGACTATCATAATTGTACTTGGGGTTCCAAGACCCTATCATATGGAAGCGTGGCAACAACCCCAATGGGAAATTTAAAACTAAATATCTGCAGCTTTTATAGAACCTAGAGGCAAAATATGTTTCGCAAATAGTACAGGGAAAAAAAAAGGAAATCCAAACCATAAATTGCCAACCCAAGAAGGAACGAAGGAGAGAATGATGCCAAGTAAGTGTGGAAAGGAAAAAATATTCATTCAAATGCAGTGAAATATGGTAGTAAGTGTACCTGGAAGAGATGAAAAGATAATCTAAAAGAAATAAATTCATCACAAACAAATTGAAATAAGGGAAATGAGTGAAAATTTTCGCTATCACTCTTATATATATATATATATATATATATATATATATATATATATATATATCCTCTTAACTGAAAAGTAGCCATGGTAAAACCGTCATTGAGTATTAAGAAAAATACAAAATAGAGGGTCTGTTTTAATTGTGATATGGCCAAGCACGATACTCAAATTGTTGATGCGACGAAAAACAAATATAGTACCTGATGGGGAAAGCCCCAAACCCTAGTTGAAATATGGAAATTCTCCTTGAAGCCACCTTAATGAGTCAGTGGCTCTCGAACCTATTCCTGTACATATGAACCGCAACAGTGAACTTAGGTCATAAAGGAAACTCCAATGATGAGAAATCCTTGAATTGAGTGATATAAATATGAATAAACAGAAAAGAAAATGACAAATTACCTAACAGATTTAATAAGGGAATATAACCTTGAGTGTGGTTGCCACGAACAATTGAACCTACATAGGCACCTGTAGAACAAAGAATTAAGTATAAAACCCGTAATGGAAATCTCGGTTACCAATACAACCAAAGAAAACAGTTCTACCATGTGAACAAAGACATGTGAGCTTCCAGATGTCGAGTATGATAATGATATTTCCACCAAGGTTGGGAATAGGTCGTAACTAGAACCCTGGAAAGGAAATAAGATTGAAACGATGGTAAGGATGGCCAACCATGAGCTTTAGTGTTAAATCATTTTAGAGAGACATTCTATCCATATAAACCAGAAGGATGCACAAAAAAAGGTCCAACAGTACCTGATGGATAGGTGATGCAAGTCGGGTGGTTACGATTATTTTCATGGATTTGTTGCCTTCAGTAGAATCAAACTGGAGCACCACTAACCGTTCCCCAGATAGAGAAACCCTAATACCTATCACAGTGATGCGTTGAAAATTGGAAAAGTGGAAAGGGTAGAGTATGCCATCAATCTAAGTTAGGGTTTGAGGAGCAATCCCAAGGGAGGGTTCAATCATTGGATGAGAAACTTCTCACATCTACAGTTGAATGAGGTCCATATGGAAAGGCACATGCTGATCACTTGATAGTAGGAGTGACGATTTGTGAGTGGTTGCCACATCTCATCTCAACAAAGGGATATGTAGCATGTGAGCCATGAATTATGGTATGAAGCTACTATTCCTTCAAAAACCATCTTGCAACCATCAATTCATTTAATTCCTTATAACTTGGTGAGATAAAAATTGTTATAACAACCTTAGATTTATTACCAGTGGCATAGTAAATTTCTACCCACCCTCGCATAATGAGAGTAATCTGCACATTAGCGTCACATAACATTGGATGAAGATAGAACTTATTTCAATTATTGGTGACTAGGGAAGGTCAAGATGTATATAAAGTGTACACCTCTTATGAGTGCCTTAGGGCCTTAATAACCTAAGATATAAAAATTAATTTAAGTTATGTCCTTGTGTGGTACTCAAAGGAAAGAGTAAGTCTTTTTAAGATAGGTTAAAGTAGAAGACCAAATCAAATATGAAGGTATCATTGCTCAGGAGAGGCTTGTGTATATAGTGCATGTGTCATCCAACATTTTAGTTAAAAAAAAATTATGATGAGGAGTGTAGTATGTGACATATGATATCAGAGCACTGGTTTCAAAACCGACCCTCGAAGGAACCACCATAGTAATAACTGGATATGTGCCAAACTGAAAGATTGAATTAAATATTAGCATTCTAATACCGATTTGTGTTGACTATAAAGTATTCAAGTGAAGCAGAGAATCACAGAATGGCAGAGGATCCCCTTCCACCTATAGAAAAAGGAGAGGGATTATATATAGAGTTGGGGAATAGAAGTACGCCACCATCATCACAGGTTATGGATATTATATTAAATTTGCAGCAAGAATTGGCTCACCTCAGTAGCAACAAAAAATGCCTATTAAAGGCTAGTGAGGAGCAAGAAAGGATGCTAAGAGATTTGAGTGAAATGTCTAGGCATAGAATAATAGTGCTAAAAGCACCCAAAATAAAGAGTGTGGAGATGGAACGAGAGAAGTATGAAAGTGCATGTGATTCAAATAGGTCATATCCAAGAACCCAGAAAAGAAAGAAAAAGGTGGAGCTACGAGGGGGATTTAGGAAAATCAAACCCCCTACTTTTGATGGGGAGAATGAAGAGGATGGAGAGGCTTGGATCCTCAAATGACCAAGTATTTCGCAATTGAATATTATGAGAGCAATTTAAAATTCATATTGGCCATTTACCAACTACAAGGTAAATCTTCTCTCTGGTGGGAAGAGGTCAAAATAGTACATACCTTTGAGGAGAAGACATTGTCCATGGAGGAATTCTAGAGACAGTTCAAGTCTCGATATCTAAATGAATGGTATTATGATGATAGAGTAAAGGAGTTTCATGAATTAAGGTTGGGGAAGCTAACTATGGATGAATTTGTGGCTAAATTTACCAATTTATTGTGCTATTTCCCTTATATTAAAGAGGATAAATCCAAGGTATAACGATTTTTGAACATTCTACCAACCCTTTACAAAGAAAGGATTGAGTTCAAAAATCCTAAGATAATGCATGAGGCTATAAGGAAACCAAGATTGTGCTATCAATAGTTCAAGAATACGGGTGAAGGCTTAAAGCTTTGGCAAGGTAAGGTCAAAAACAAAATTACAATGGGGTCAAAAAGAGAGAAGCTCACTTATCTTAAAAGTTTTGGGTAGGACAATCAGTGGAAGAATTTCAACAAGGGAACTTTAAATCAGCTGCCACAGTCTCAAACTGGGTCCAAACCCATGGATCTGAATAATAAAAATACCAGTGGGGTCAAGGAGAGAGAACCACTAAAGTTTTGGGGTGTGGTGAACCAAACCTATTGATATATTGCTTGCATAATCGTAGATCCATTTAGAATATTCAAGTTTTCCATGAAGAAAAAATTGTGAATGGAATTTTTAGGGAAATTCTTAGGATAAGTGTCACTAGAGAACAAGGAGGATGAGTATAAATATACGATGATCGAGATTGAAGGTAC
Organism: Pinus tabuliformis; assembly: GCA_031772625.1. Lineage (NCBI taxonomy): Eukaryota > Viridiplantae > Streptophyta > Pinopsida > Pinales > Pinaceae > Pinus > Pinus tabuliformis. The sequence continues at coordinate 907,055,261 of CM062806.1, read as the reverse complement.
CATTTTAAACCAATATGTTTCTATTTTAATTGATTCAAGGGCTAGTTTAAGTTACATTAGTCCTCAGCTTGTGGAAAAATGTGAATTAAAAACTGAAAATTTTAAGACTGTAGGGTTGGTACAGTTATCAATCAACACACAAATAGATGTAACTAGCTAAGTAAGACAGTGTCCCATCAACTTAAATGGTTGTTCCACAGAAGTAAATTTAAATATCCTTCCTTTAGGGTCCTATGATGTATTAATAGGCATGGACTGGTTGGAGAAACATGGAGTTGTTATAAATTGTTTAGAGAAAATAATGAGTTGTGTGAGTCAAGATGGAAAAACCCAGTTAATTAAAGGCATACCAAAATCAATATCAGTTAGACAAATCTCAGATTTACAGCTGAAAATGAGTGCAAGAAAAGGGTGTCAGTTATATATGGTGCATGTGGAAACAAATAAAAAACAAATAGAAAAGCAAAATTTAGAGACACTCCCAATCATTAAGGAATTTCAGGATGTTTTTCCAGAGGAAATCCTAGATTTACCTCCCTACATGGACATATTTTTCTCCATTGATCTAGTACCAGGTGGAACCCCAGTGTCTAGAGCTTCTTATAGAATGAGTATACTGGACTTATTAGAATTGAAGATACAGTTACAAGAATTACTAGATAAGGGCTACATTAGAACTAGTGTCTCATCATGGGGTGCTCCTTTGTTATTTGTCAAGAAAAATTATGGCACATTTAGAATGTGCATGGATTATCTATAATTAAATAAGTGTACGATTAAAAATAAATACCTTCTTCCCCGTATTGATGATTTGTTCGATTAAGTGAGGGAGACAACCATATTTCCAAAATTTTATTTAAGGATTGGGTATCACCAGTTGAGAATAAAGGATAAAAAAATTCATAAGACATCTTTTCAGACCCAATATGGTCACTATGAATTTGTAGTGTTACCATTTGGTCCTACTAATGCACCAACAACCTTTATGTGCTTAATGAACAATGTACTTAACAAAAACCTTGATAAATTTGTGTTAGTATTTATAGATGACAGTTTAGTGTATTCTAAGAATGAAGAAGAACATAGGGAACATCTGATATTAGTATTACAAACTTGAAGAGAACATCAACTATATGCTAAATTTAGCAAACAAGATTTGATAAGGATATAATACAATATTTGGGTCACGTTATTTCAAAGGAGGGATTGCTTGTTGATCCTGAGAATACTCAGACTATTTTAAATTGTCGCATACCTAAGGATGTGTTAGTTGTCCTCTAATTCATGGGAATCAAAGGATATTACCGAAGATTTATAGAAGGGCTCTCTAAACTGGTCTACCCTATTACATCCTTATAGAAGAAACGAAAAAAATTTGAGTGGATACCAAATGTCAAGAAAGATTTGACAAATTCAAACACTTACTTAAAGTGGCCCCTAGTTTATAGATTACATATCCAAATAAAGAACTTATTATTTTCACATATGTTTTTTTAGAAGGGTTAGGGGACTTTTGATGCAAGAAAATTTAGTAGTGGCTTACAAGTGTAGGAAGCTGAAAACACATGAAAATAATTATCTAGAGTTGACTTCTATAATACATGCTTTAAATATGTGTAGGAAATAGCTGTTACGAAAAAAAATTACTCTGGTAATAAATCATATCAGCTTGAAATACGTTTTCAGCTAACCAGATCTTAATGTTAGGCAATCTAGGTAGCTAGCTTTTCTTAGTGAATTCGAGTTTGACATTAAACACATAAAATACAAAGAAAATAAAATTGCAGACGTATTAGGAAGACATTCACGTGCCTTAAGGGGGGTATATGTTAGTATTATTACTACAAATTTTGTAGAGAAAATAAAAATTCCATACCGGAAAACCATAGATACCTAAAAATTCAACAAAAAATGTAGCAAACAAAAATTCTAAAAAATTGTTAATCTACACAAATAGATTATATGTCCTTAATGTGAGTGATTTAAAGCAGTTGATACTAAATGAATATCATAATAAATAGTATGTGGGATATCCTTGATATCAAAATATGATAACAACATTAAGGAAAGAAATTTTCTAGCCAAGCATGGAAAATGAGGTGGCAGAATACTTGTCAAAATGTCCAGAATGTCAGCAAGTAAAGGTGGAACACTAACATCCTCCTGGATTATTAAATCCAATGCCCATTCCTGAACGAAAATGACAAGTAATTTCAGTAGCTTTATTTATACGATTTCGAAATACTAAACGACAACATGATACCATTATGGTGGTGGTGGACACCTTAAGGAAAGAAACACATTGCATACTGGTATAATCAACCTGTAGAACATCAAAAATTACCAACATATTTATGAAAGAGATTTTCCAATTACATGGAGAACCAAAGATGATAGTTTCTCACGAACATGCAAAATTTACTTCAAAATTTTGGAAATCCTTATTTGGAGGCATGGGGACACAGCTAAAATTTAGCAATGCATACCACCCCCAAATGGACGGGGAGACAGAGAAAACTAATCAGATTCTGGAGGAAATGCTAAGAATGCATGTCATGGACAAAGCTACCAAGTGGGAGAATTTTCTACACCTAGCATAATTTTATTACAACAACAAATACCAAACATCAATAAAAAAGAGTTGGGTGGAGTCATCCCGAGGACAGGCTAATATTGCGGCCAAATGCATTGCAATAAATGGAATAGGTGGTGCAAAAACTTAGACAAAACTAAAAAACGCAGAGGACAAGAAAAAACGTTATGCTGATAAGAAGAGAACTCACAAGGAATTCAAGATTGGATACCATGTTTATTTAAGGGTGAAACCGAGGAAAATTACCTTAAGAACCAGAACCTATACAAAACTGGCACAATGATTTTGTGGGACTTTTGATATTTTGGATAGAATTGGACTAGGAGAATATCAGCTGACATTTCCCAACCATATTAAAGTACATAATTTTTTTCATGTGTCTTTGTCAAATAAATATGTCCATGATAGTTTTCACATAATTGATTGGAATTTGGAGCAAGTGGAACCAAACGGAGATTTGCTAGCAGAGCCACTTTGCATCCTAGATTAGAAAGAGATCCAGCTCTAGTATCAAGATGTTTCTTGGCTTAAAGTGCAATGGAAGCACTTTACACCTGAGGAGGTGACTTGGGAGTTAGAGAAAAAAATGCAAGAAGCCTATCTGACACTATTTCAAAAGTGAAGCCATTAAACAAGGAACACCGAAGACGGTGTTGAGTAAAAGGGGGGAGATGTAATAACCCTTTGTTTTTATGTTAATTTATTGATTTAATTAGAATGAATTATTTTTAGACTTGATGGCAGGGAATCCATGGTTTGTCGGAATAAAGGTGAACAATAAATTATTATGATGTAATAAATAATTTTTTATTAATAAATGAAAAATTGGAAACTACTTAGGAAAGAAGCACTAGAGAAAAGAGATTCTTTCCAAATTGGAAAATCATCCTTGATGGATGAGAGAAAAATAAATCTTCCCTAGAAAGGAATCCTAAAAATCCTTAGGAGGTAATAGATAAGATTTAATGAGATGGGAGAGAAAAATATATTAAATCACTTAGTTGGAGAAAGATGTGAAGTATGAGTGGAATAAAGAATCGTGGGAGAGAAAGGCGGGCTTTAAATAAAAGGGAAGAAACTTTTTTTCGGAAAAAAGGAAATAAAGCCTAGGCAAGTGGGTTGGCAGACCCAATAAAAGTGGGATGCTATTAAGGAAAAATATGCTAGGGAAGAGAATGTATAAAATACATTATCTAGGAATCAAAGAGGTTGTTGATTTCCTTGACAAGAATATCGCATCTCGGGGGGAACTGGAGGATTCAGTTCATGGTTGGGAGGAAGATGTGGTTTCCCAAGTGATTTTCCAGCATCAGATACATAATTGAAAGTATGTTGCATTCATTGTTCTTGATGAATTACGTGGATTTGTTAAATTGTTAAAATAATTGCATGCATACGACATAGGAATTTGTTAGTTCATATTTCTGGTACAATTTTTATTATATAATAGGAAAAGAATATGTTTAAATCTGATTATAATGGTGTAGAAATATGAACTTATTTTTAGATTCTCCATTTATAACTTTCTCATGACACAAACATGTATGAATATGACTATAATAGTCTTGGAATATAGACTGGTTTTTCTATATTAGTCAATTTTAATTTTCTCATGACATATAGGAAGTCCAAAACAAAATCAAATTAATGTACTCATACATAGGGAATGAAATATCGAAAAAGTCATATAGAAATCTGTTAGATATTAAGAAAAGGAAATCAAGATGTGAAAGGATGAACCTAACTTCTATACGTGGTTACCAGCTAATGTGATGAGGCTTTTCTTCGTAAGGGTAGGAAGTTTCTTGTGATACTAAGTATTAGCTCAAGAAATATCCGCAAAGATCGAATTCGCAGAGCATTGATGTTGCCCCTCTTCACTAAAAGTAAATCCTGAAACAAATTATGAATATAGAAATTCAACAGAGTTAGACTCAAGGGTATAAGTCAGCAGGTTGTGCCAAGTATACAATTATAGTTGGAAGATTGCTACATGTAAACAAGGATAGTAAAATAACCAGATGGGTAGCCTAGTAAACTATTTATAAGAGTTAGACTATGTAGTTACCAAAGGTGGTGGTTTTTAGAACTAAGAACCTCCATTAGGAAAACCACAATAATTACTAATGAAAATTTTCATATAAAGGGAGAAACATTATACCAACCATAACATAACAAATAATCAACAGGAATTTGAAAAAATAAAATAGGTTAAAACTCTCTGAGGGATCAAATTATATTTATGAAGGACGAAATATTAAAACAAAAAGAAAAACAAATTTCAAAATATCATTTAAAGGCCAAAATTGAGAAAAGGTAGGCCATTTAGACAAACTAAACAAGGTCAGTCGCCATACCAGTCAAACTTAGATAAGAGGAATGCTTGAAATAATCGAAGAGGAATGCTTGAAATAATCGAATAGATTTTAATTAAATATAGCCAAGTGATATAGCATAAACGAATTAAGGAGACAAATTACATAACCAGAATGTTATTGCTAAGAAAGATAGATTAGTACACACTTAAAACTAACAAGTCTTGATATTGAGTGGCTTGAAGTATTATACGAATACACCAATTAAATACGATGACCAAAATTCTGGAATACATCAATTTTAAGGGTTCCGTGAGATACATAAATAGAAACCTCGAATTTATCATAATTGTACTTGGGGTTCCAAGACCCCATCATATGGCACCATTGCGACAACCACTCTCAGATATTTAAAACTAAATATATGCTTCTTTTACAGAACCTAGAGGAGAAATATGTGTCGTAGACACCATAAGGAATAAAAAGGAAGTTCAAAACATGAATTATCGACCTGGAAAGGAACAAGGGAGTGAATTGTGCCAAGCAAGTGTGGAAAGGAAAAAACTTCATTCGAATGCTAGAAGAGATGACAAGATAAATTAAAAGAAATAAATTTGTCACAAACAAACTCAAATAAGGGAAATGAGTGAAATTGATCGTTACTCTTAATAAAGAAAAAATATATATATTTCCTCTTACCCCAAAGTATCCATGGTAAACACCTCATTGAGACTGAAAAAAAGATAGAATAGAGAGGGTTACTTGTAATTGTGACATGGCGAAGCACGATACTTAGATTGCAGATGTAGCACAAAAAGAAAAAAAAAAAGTACCTAATGGGGACAAACCCAAAGCCCAGTTGAAATATGGAAATGTTCCTTGAAGGAACCTTACTAAGTTGGTGGCTCTCAGACCTGTTCCCGTAGCTATGAATCACAACACTGAACTTAGGTCATACAGGAAACTACAGTGATGAGAAACCCTTGAATCGTGTGATATAAAGACGGATAAACAAAAAAGAAAATGGAAAATTAACTAAAATATTTAATAAGGGAAGACAGCATTGAGTGTCGTTTCCCCGAACACTCAAACTTACATAGTTACCTGTAGAATAGAGGAATAAGTAGAAAAATTGTAACAAAACTCTCGGTTACCAATAAAACCAGCAAAAACAATTCTACCATATGAACCCAGATCTGCGAGCTTCTAGATGTCTAGTATGACAACGATATTTCCACCAAGGTCAAGAATAGGTCGTAACTAGAACCCTGGAAAGGAAACAAAATTGAAACACTAGTAAGAATGGCCGACCATGAGCGTATGTATTAAATCAAATCGGAGAGACAAACTATCCATATATCGCAGAAGGAAGCACAAAAAAGGTAAAAAAATAAAAGAAAAGGTCCAACGATACCTAAGGGATAAGCGATACAAGTGGGGTGGTTATCATTATTGTCGTAGAGTTTCTGACTTCAACAGACTCAAATTGGAGTACCACGAACCTCTCCCCAGATGAAGAAATGCTCATACCTGTCACAGCCGCACGTTGCAAAATGGAAAAGTTGAACAGGTAGAGTATGACATCAATCCACATTAGGGTTTGCGGAGAAATGCCAAGGGAGTGTTCAACCGTTATATGCGAAACCACTCACACCTATCATCACATGAGGTCCACATGACAAGGCACATGGTGATCATGTGATAGTAGGATTGACCGCTTATGAGAGGTTTCCACGTCTCATCTCCACAAAGGGAATGTACCATGTGAGGCATGAATTAAAGTATTAAGAAAATATTCCTTTGAAAACCATATTTCAACCATATCTATCATGTAATTCCTTATAACCTGGTGAGATAAAAATTGTTATAACAACCTTAACTTTAACTTTATCCCTAGTGGCATAGTAAGTTTCTACCCACCCTCGGATAATAAAAATAATGTGCACCTTAGCGCCACAAAACATAGGATTAAGATAGCGCCAATTTCAATTATTAGCGACTAGGGAAAGCGCAAGGTGTATAGAAAATGTACACCCCTTAATAGTGCCTTAGGTCCTTAATAACATAAAATATAGAAATTAATTTAAGTTATGTCCTAGTGTGGTACTCAAAGGAATGAAGAAGTCTTTTTAAGATAGGTTAGAGTAGAAGACCAAATCACATATCAAGGTATCAATGTTCACGAGAGGCTTATGTATATAGTGTATGTGGCATCCAACATTTTATTCAAAAAAAAATGATGAGGAGTGTGGTACATGACACATGTCTCGGGAGACTGTGGGATTGTACTTCCAATCATTTGGATAAATAAGGCTTGCTAACATGATTTTTTCCAATTGTGCTACTACTTGCACACCTCTTGGGTTTATAAAATTAATATATAAGTATTTTGACTAAAACAACAATTTATTATTAATTAATTTATCAATTTAATACTACTTAATACATAAGTAATATATTAATATTTAATAATTTAATATATTATTAATATTTAATTATGATATTAGTATCATATTAAGTCATATATAGAAGATTGTTAACCTACTAATATAAAATTAATGACACATATTATTAATCTATGCATTTATGAAGTTTTAACTACAAATTACTCTATACATTAATGCATCTTAACTATAGTTGACTATTATTGAGATGGTCAACTATAGTCAGCATTTGCAACATAGTCAACAATAATCAATGTGACTACCATGGTGAACCATATTTGCCTCACGAATCATGTTCTATTTATAAGTGACCTACTGTGAACCATAATGGATGGTCATGGTTGAACATGGAGGTTTATAGTGGATGGTTAGGGTTATCAATCGCCAAACTATGGTCAACCATTGTCAATCATAGTTAACTCTATTTAGCATGGTTGACCTTCGTCAACCATGCTTACTCATATTCAACCATAGGCGACCTAGGTCTACCATTGTGATCAATCAAAGTCACCATAAACAACTTCTAAGAACCATGGTAATGCATGCTCAACCTTAATAAGTGTTTGATATTAATCCTAAGGTTTATAATCCCAAGGTTTATAATATTAATCTTATGGATTATAATATTAATCCTAATGTTTATAAAATTAATCTCCGACTTTATAAATTTTATTAATTAATACATTAATATATTAATAAAAAATTAATATATAATTATTTTAATTAAAAAAATAACTTATTAATAATTAATTTATCAATATAATACCAATTACTAAATACATAATTAATATTTTAGTAATATTTAATTATGACATTACTATCACATCAAGAAATATATGGTATTATTAACTCATTAATATAAAATTAATAAAAAGTATTAAAATATTTAAATAATATTAGCAATATTTTAGTATAACATTAATGGCATATTAATAATATATTAATCTATACATTAAGAAATGTAAACTATGATTGGTTATTGTTGACATGATTAATTATAGTCAACATGAGCATCATAGCCAACAATAGTTAGCGTAACTACCATGTTGAACCATACTTACAACAAGAACCACAGTGTATCTATAAGTGACTTATAATGAACCATAGTGGATGACCATGGTTGAACATGGAGATTTATTGTGAATGGCTAGTGTTAGCAATATTAATCATAAGCTTTAATATATTAAACTTAGGGTTTATAAAAGTAATATTAGGGTTTATTATATTGGGTTTTATAATTCTAGGGTTTTGTATTAGATTTTAATATTGTGACATTGAAACGGTACAAAAGTCTTTCCAACATTGCATTGTGCCAAACATGTCTCAATAGAACAATGAATCTAATAATCATTGTCATAATATTGCATTGCAACATTACAAAAGTAGTGTTTAATATTATGGTTTATAATATTAGGTTTTCTAATATTGGGTTTAATAATGAGCTTATAGTTCATAATAATGGGGTTTAATATTAGGGTTTGTAATATGAGTCTTAGGGTTTCTATAGTGGGTTCTATAATGTGGGGGGTTTATATTAGGGTTTAATATTGTGACGTCAGAATGGTACAGAAATTCATTCAATGTTGCTTTGTGACAAACATTTTCTAAATACGACAATCCATCTAACAAACATTGTCACATGCTACATTACAATGCAATTTATTCAACATTGCATTGTTACAATACAAAACTAGGCTTTAATATTAGATTTATAATATGAGGGTTTTTTAATATGGGGTTTATAATATTAATTTAAAGGGTTTATAATATTTATCCCTTGTTTTTTAATATTAATCCCTTGGGATAATAATATTAATCTATTGTGCTTATATTATTAGGGTTTAATATTGGGTTTATAATATTAGGATTTATTATTGGTTTCGTAATTTATAATAGTGGGGTTTAAGACTATGTTTTATAATATTAATCTTAGGGTTTATTATATTAGGTTTTATAATGTTAGGTTTTTATATTAGTGTTTAATACCATGACAATGGAATGGTACAAAAATATATCCAATGTAGCATTGTGACAAACATTGTCTCAATATGACAATTAATCTTACAATCATTGTCGCAATGTTAGATTACATTGTAATTTGTTCAACATTGCATTTTTACATTAAAAAACTAGGGTTTAATATCAGGTTTATAATATTCATGATTTTTAATATTGGTTTTATAATATGAAGGTTTAATATTTGGTTTATAATCTATAATATTAGGGTTTATAATACGAATCTTTGGGTTTAACAATAATTCTAGGGTTTATGATATTAATCAATGTGACAATTATAGTCGGAGTGTTTCTAATCTTTTAGACTTAAAATATTAATCTTAGGGTTTAATACTAATCCCTTGGGTTTATAATATTAATCCATTGCATTTATTAATTTTGGTTTATAATATTAATCTCTTGGGCTTATTAATACCTTCGGTTTTTAATATTAATTTGACAAGTTTATAATATTAATCACTTGGGTTTCTTAAAACCTTGGGTTTATAATATTAATTTGAGGAGTTTATAATATTAATCCCTTTAGTTTTTAATATTAATCCCATTCGCTTATAATATTAATCCCTTGGGTTTGTTAATCTCTTGGGTTTATAATATTAATCATTTGGGTTTCTTATATTAATCCCTTGAGTTTATTAATCCCTTGGGCCTAAAATATTAATCTATTGAGTTTATAATATTAAACCATGGGGTTTATAATATTAGTCCATATGACAATAGTTGTCAATATTACACTGCATTACAATTTATTCAACGTCATATTGTTACATTACTAAATTGGGGTTTAATATTAAGTTTATAATATTAGGGATTTTTAATATTGAATTTATAATATTAAAGTTTAATATTGGGTTTAAAATATTTATCTCGTGTGTTTTTAATATTAATTCATTGGGTTTATAATATTAGGGTTTAATATTGGGTTTATAATTTATAATAGCAGGATATAGAATTATAGTTTATAATTTTAATTTTAGGGTTTATTATATTAGGTTTTATAATGTTATGATTTTATATTATGGTTTAACACTCGGAAGTTGGAATGGTACAAAATCTATGCAACGTCACATTGTGAAAAAATTGTCTCAATCTAACAATCATTGTCATAATGTTACATTACATTTCAATTTAGTCAATCGGCGTTTAATATTAAATTTGTAATCATATGGATTTTTTATATTGGCTTTCTAATATTAAGGATTAATATTAGGTTTATAATTTATAATATTAGCGTTTATAACAGTATGATTTCTAATATTAATCTCACGGTTGAATATTAATCGTAGGGTTTATAATATTAAGCAGACTAACAATCATTGTCACAATTATTTTAATCCCTTAGACTTAAAATATTAATCTTAGGGTTTATATTCCTAGGATTTAATATTAATCCTGGGGTTTATAATATTAATCCCTTAGGTTTGTAATATTAATCCCTTGAGTTTGTAATATTAATCTATTTCATTTATTAATCCCTTGGGTTTTTAATATCAATCCCTTTGGTTTATAATACTAATCCCTTGGGTTTATAATATTGAATCCTTGGGTTTAATATTATTCCCTTGGGTTTAATATCATTCCCTTAGGTTTATAGTATTGATCCCTTGGGTTTATTGATCTCTTTATTTTATAATATTAATCTCTTGGGTTTATACTATTAATCCCTTGGGTTTATAATATTAATCCCTTGGGTTTCTTAAACCCTTTGGTTTAATAATATTCCCTTGATACTATATTCTCTTGGGTTTATAATATTAATTTCTAGGTTTCTTAATCCCTTGGGTTTAATATTATTCCCTTCGGTTTATTAGCAAATGGGTTTATAATATTAATCCCCAAGACTTATTAATCCCTTCGGTTTATAATATTAATCCCTTGGGTTTCTTAAAACATTTGTTTTAATATTATCCACTTTGTTTTATAATATTAATCATTTGGGTTTATAATCTGTTGGGTGTGTAATATTAATCTCTTTGGTTTATTATACTAATCCCTTGAGTTTATAATATTAATCCCTTGGGTTTATAATATTATTCTCTTGCATTTATTAATCCATTGGGTTTATTGTATTATTTATAAGGTCAATATTATCAGTAATATTATCATGTTATTAAAATATAATAAGTAATATTATAATTATTGTCATATTTATAATATAATAATATTTTATATTATAATTATTATTATTATAAAATTATTAATATTAATATTAAATCTATATCATTAATTCCTATTGACATATATCAACCACATTTATTAATGTGGTTTTCAATGTGATTGAACTACGTTTATTAATATAGTGGTTCTAATTTTATTATTATATCAAAATATAAATATTGCGACTTGACAACAACCTTATAAATAATTTGATATATTTACTAATTCTACTTCCAGTAATTATGGTATATTTACTAATTCTACTTATATCAACTATGATATATTTTTGTTATAATTACATCACATAAATATATTATTATAACATGGTTAGTAGTATTCATGTATTAAAAAAAAAATTAATTCAATTAATTCGATATTATCATTTAGTTATTTATTAAACATAAGATAAAATTAATACAATAATTATATGCATTCCCTAAATATTTATGAAACTATTTTTAATATTCAATATCCAAATATGAAAGAGTATTGAATTTATCTTATTGAAATCCTTGGAGAAGCACTTAATTAAGGAAAACTTAATAACATAGAGGTTGGAGGATTATCTAATTGATTTAAGAAAATGTAAGATGATGAAAAATTTATTTGAGTGAAATTAATATATTTTAAAAACTTATTAATATCAATAATGGAGAAGAAATACACAAATATGAGTGACATTAATTTATTTGGAGGAACAAAATGGTGAAAACCTCATAATATAGAGGTTGAAAGAAAATTAATATGATCTTAGCGACACTAATCTATTAAGGAGGAGTGTCTTGATAATTTGTTATAGGAAACCAAATAATATATAGATTAGAGAAGTCACCAACTAATTTGATTAAAATTAATTTGTAGTGATGCGGGAAAGTTCACCTGATGCAAGAAAATTGACCTCTTCCTGCAAATTTTAACTCTCTACTTCTGGGATGTCAATGCAATATTGACATCAAGGTGCCCATACACCTTTAAGCACTTTTTGAAGTTGGTTTTTTGTTCCTGTAATAAAAAAACACACAAAAATCTATGCACCCTCACTTGTGATATTTAAATCTCATATCATTTAATTTCAAACCCATATACAATATCTAAAACTCTGCTTAATTCCAGATTACACATAAAATTGGAATTCTTCATTCACACATACACATAAAGACAATTTGTGAACATAATGAAAATTCCTTTCATTAATAAAACCATTTCCATGCAATTAAATAGCAATTACAAAGGTATTCATTCCTCTGTTAGCCTAATCTCACATTCATTTTAGCCATTAGTTCTCATTGCTTGAAGGCTACGATAAATAGAATTAGGAAATACTATACCTTTTCTAAATCCTAAAAGCACTCCATAAATAAGATTTTCCTAAATCCTAAAATCACTCCAATATTTATTGCCTATATATCTCATGATTTATTCAATAAATATATCATTCTATTCAAGGCAACTTTTCTTTTTCCTTATGGAAAAATCTCTGCTATCCATAGTTTTGCTAAAACTCTTCTATAATAATTAAATGAAACTAAGAATATTTAAAATTAAGGAATTATAATTCCTTTACAATACTAAAACCCCTTTTGGAGCTTCTTTTCAAAAATATTGATGGATTGGAAGCTCTAATGCTCCTCCATCAAACTCCCAAGGTAGAAAAACTTCATGACCTCCTAGTCATGTGTGATTAATTTTCGAGTCCTCCTGGATTCCAAACTTTGTACTGTAACTAATCACCTCCTTCTTCATGTTGCTTCTCTATTTTTGTTGTCACTATCTTCTTCAACCTTCTAGGTTTCCAAACTTTATGTTGTAGTTGTCCACTCTCTTTGCTAATATGATCTTATACATTAATTTTCCTTCTACGGTTGACTACCCTTCTTACATTATTGTGCAATTTCTCATGCAATTTCATCATCAATATTCTTATAGTATCAATTTCAATGTCTTGTTTATCTCTTAAATAGTACATGTTGCTCCTTGTTTGCTCAACTTTGTTTTTTTTCCCCTCACTCATTGTTGTTTCATGTTCTCTTCTTTAATATCTATAGAATTCTTACTCTTTCCTTCATCTGATTCCTTAAGAACTAATTCTATGTCTTCAACTTTCATGCAACATTCTCCATTAATCCTTGCATTAATTAACCATTCTTCCAACATCCTTAGCTCTTCTTCAAAAATTTCTAACATTAAGTATGAATGTTTCTCTTCCTCTTTATGCTTCCTTTGACTATATCCATGAGCCAAATCTTCTTTCTCCTCTACAACAACATGTTTCCTTAACTGTCTATCAATAATCTCTTTGTTCATTGATGTATGGTTTTCATCATGATTTTCTTTATGAGAGAATGCAACCTCATCCTCCATCAAAATGAAATTATGAGTTTGTCTTCCTTCTATGCCTTGAGAAGACATTTATTTTTCTTCCTTCACCTTCATGACAATTCTAGGTGATTGTCCATCACCATCCATAAAATAACCTGTAACCATACACAAAATATCAGTTTCAAAAATATTTGGATTTTCAATCTCTTTTATCTCCTCTATAAACACATCCATATGTTGATCTGAACTATCCAAGTAGTTCATGATACTTGCATAAATAGCCTCATCTTCATTCTCACCAAAAAATGGTCCTTACTCTGGTTCACAAATGTAGACTTTCTCTTTCTCACTTTCTTCAAGCTTCCTTAACCAGTCTCTAAACATATGCCTCATCCATCTTCTTTGATTTCGTGCATGCAACTTCTTAACCACCAATTTAACTTTCTTCTTAAAAATCCATCCATATTTTTAGTCTTAAGCTTCTTGTTCTAATAACTCCATAAGTGCATCAAATTGTACTCTAATCTCAATGAGTTCTCTATTAAACTCTTCATCAATTGTTTTCTTCTTGATGTCTTTTTCCTTAACATCTTATTTCCTTCTTCTATGGCTTGCACCTAAACCTTTGTCATGACCCTCTGTGGTCATATTTCTCTCTATATTTGTGAGCTTCTCCATGCTCAAACAATGAATTTCAACCAAGCCTCTCCTCTGTAGCAAGTCTCCTCTTCTTGCTACTCAATACCTCATTGGGATTTTTTCACTAGCTTGAACTTTTGGTATTTTCTCTAGTTCTCTTCCTAGAACCTTCTCTTGTAGATTCTACCCACACTTACTATGGAAATTCCCTCTCACAAATTCTACACAACCACTACCTATTGGAATTCGTCCTTCTTCTAGTTGCAATCCTCAATTCCAAAGAGTTTACCATCTCTGATACCAATTGATGCAGGAAAAATCACCTCTTCCTGCAAATTCTGACTCTCTACTTTTGGGATGTAAATGAAATATTGACATCAAGGTGCCCATACACCTTTAACCACTTTTTTATCTTATTTTTTTGTTACTATAATAAAACAAACACACAAAAATATATGCACCCTCACTTAAGATATTTAAATATCATATCATTTAATTTCAAACCCATATACAAGGTCTGAAACTCTACGTAATTCCAGCATACACATAAAATTGGATTTCTTCATTCACACATACACACGAAGACAATTTGTGAACATAATTAAAATTTCTTTCGTTAATAAAATCATTTCCATACAATTACATAACAATTACAAAAATATTCATTCCTCTCTTGGCCTGATCTCACATTCATTTCAGCCATTAGTTCTCATTTCTTATAGGCTTACAATAAATAGAATTAAGAAATACAATATCTTTTCTAAATCCTAAAATCACTCCATAAATCACCCATAAATCTCTCCATAAATTAGCTTTTCCTAAATCCTAAAATCACTCCCTGATTTATTCCCTAAAGCTCTAATAATTTATTCACTAAAGCTCTCATGATTTATTCCATAAATCTATCATTCTCTTCAAGGAAACTTTTCTTTTTCCTTATGGAAAAATACCTCCCATCCATAATTTTTCCTAAAAATATTCTATAATAATTAAATGAAGCTAAGAATGTTTACAATTAAGTAATTATAATTCCTTTACAATATTGAAACCCATTTTGGAGTTTTTTTCCAGAAATCTTGATGGATTAGAAGCTCTAGTGTTCCTACATCATGTATGAAACTGAAGAATATAGATTTTGGTTGATTAATGAACTAATTTGAGTTAAATTAATTTATTGGGAAACAATAAACTGAATGGAGAAAAAAATATTTATTATAAAAAAGTAGATTTGAATAAATGTAGAATTTCATTATTTCAAATGATTCAAAGCATTTTAGGCACATTTCTTTTCAAATAATATAAGAGAATTTATGCATGTTTGTTTCAAATGATTGGGATGTTTTGGCGTATTTTTTATATATTATTATAAGGGAATTTATTTTTAAGATTTGTCCAAGTTATGGGTTTGGATTCACCGTCAATTTATTATGTTGAGAATTCTTTAAAAATGAATGTATACATCACTATAGCATAGTTACAATTTTAATAAGTTTTTGTAAATTGGGAGAATTAAAAGATCTCGATGATAGCTAAGTTATAATTCAATGAGAAATTGTACTTAATAGAGTTCAAAAGCTTGGGTTTGGTTAGTCATAGTTCCCCTTAAATGTACATTATTACCTTAGAAGTTCCTAGGTTAAAGGGTAATACAAATCTTTAAATGTGTATTGTGACTTTTAAAGTTAAGCGAAATAATAAAATATATTCCTTCTTAAATGAAATTGATAAAATTTACAATATAAAATACGTTCAAGATTTATGTAGAAAACCATGCAAAACAAATTTAGAGTGTACATGTTGTGTGTTTATTATATATTACATCACTATAATTTAAAGCATATGTCGTATCTAAGTAAAATTTCCATACGCATAATATTTAAGAGGCATTAATATGTAGGAAATCATTGCAACCATTATATGAACATGCTTCAATTTGATAGATTGTGTTTTTTCAAAATATTTTCCTTTGTCTTGTTCGGAGAAGTAGCATAACTAGAATGAACATGTTAGTGACATTTAATTGTAAATTCCTCTTCTAAAGTTAGAAGAAGCTTGGACCATCAAGACTTCAATGAAGATACCTATGTCTATGTAGCTTGTATTTCCATTGAAATTGTTAAATAATTCATTTATTTCACTAATGATATAGTGCATTGATTTAAGAAACAATAAAAGGAGCAGTCTAAAACCAAAAATTATTCGGCATAAAACATATAAAGTAATAGAATATATCTTTCTAGTTATTTGTTTGGCATGGAAATAATAGAATAGTTGTCCAAATACAAAAATTGAGCATTAGTAGATGGGAATAATATAATACCCAATATGCTCGAAATGTGGAGATGACACTATATATTATACGAGACAAAATTGTATACATTGATAATTTAAAATTATGAGTGCTTGGAAGTGACCCTAAATTTTTTCATGTTGTATGTGTTTCACAATATTTTGTACTTCAATGAAGGAAAATTTTAGGGGCTAAATTTTACCCATGGACTAATTGCCAAGTCTTTTTTCGAAAAAAATAAAAATAAATAAATAAATAAATAAATTCCCATTTTTACTAAAATGATTCACACAAATTCTATATGATAATATTAATTTAATGTAATAATCACCAAAGTTTTCTATAAACTATGTAAAATCCTTAGATATTTGAATATTTTTATAAAAATGTGACTAATAATTTTATGGATTCCATATTAAGAATTAGTAAGATTCACTAGGGTTTTTACACTTTAAGACAAGTATGGACCCTTAAATTTTTCCATCGCTTCAATCAACAATCAATTTAAATAATCTAAAGAAATGAAATCTTAATTAACTATATCAAATATCCATTTAAGTACACAGTTTTGTTGTTCGGGATATTTGTAGGGCACACCAATTATTAGAAATGTGAGTATGTGAGATTAGAGAAACTCATTGAATAACAAATTGGAACTGGAAATTTGATTTAATACAATATTTAAGGTTAGAGAGTGATATTTGAGAGAAACATTCACTTGATCAATTATAAAAATTAATGATTAATATTATGAAATTACATTAATTATTGTGAAAGTACTATAAGTATTTATGGATACATTTGATTTAGTACTATGTTTAAGGTAGAGAGGTATTCGAGAGAAAAAATTAATATAAACATTACAAATTAAAATGGGGAATGGTAGCTTAGTGGTAATATTTCCTTTAGCCTTAGAGGGATCAAGAGAGACAACATAGCTCCTTAGTTGGTGACACTTATATGAAAATGACCCATTTGAAAATGGAAGATGCTTGGGCCACTAATCCTTTGGTGAATACTCCCATGACCGCACAACATGCATTTCCATTGATCCCTAAGTTAATTAGTACATTTTTTTAATGATGACATTGTGTAAATAATTCATTGCAATAATTTAAGAAAAAGTAAAATGACCAATAGAAAATCTAAGAACCTATAATGAGGCTTGTAGGGTCAATGATAATGAAATATAGTGGATATAATCAATAGTTGGTTATCCACACAATTGATACCAACATTGATTTTAGTGTTTGTATATTTACTAAGATGTTTGTTAGATCGCACATTCTTTGTTCATTGAACTTGTAATATGACTCATGAATTTATGTAATATTAAATAATTTCCTTTATTTATTAGACATTTATAAATACCTCATGTTGGTGCACTAAGATGACTATTCAAATAAACCTTAATTCCTACATTACATTATCAACCTGGGATTCATCTGTTTATTTCAAGGATGTCATCACTATCTGTGCAATAGAGGTCGGAGGTTGTTACGTATCTAACTCGTCTAATGCTTCATCGATTCCTTGCAAGAATGTATTAACAAATCCTTAATTCTCGAAGTTAAATCAAAGACAACTCAAACTATAAACCTAAATCCAATCGTAACTTTTTTACAAAGGAAATGAGTTTCAAGCAAATGCATTAAAAGAAACCATATCTAATGGGCTACTATCTGATCTAGTAAATGGAAAGAAATACTACAGCAATAAACAATAAGTAATTACCTTAATCTTGAACATGAATCGGAAAGAGCATCAATCAATTGTAACACTCAGCTTATTCTATGTAACTCATTAAAAGAACAATATCAAAGAAACAACATTAAAGATCTATTTCTAATGAAGATATAAAGAATAACTTGACTCTATAGAAGAACAACAACAAAGAATTGCAGAAAATAAGGAAATAGTTATGACACAAAGGAGCAACGAATCTTCTAGTGACAGGGCCCAAAACCTCTAGAAGTTACTGCTAGTCAAGCTCAAAACAAGATTAAGAGAGAATCTTTGTAATTCTAATTAATTGAAATATTAACGATACAGAAAGATGCAATAACGAGTAAGAGTCAAATCGTCTCCTATCCCTTTCACCCATCGGTATCATATAGTCTAATGGAAAAATAATGGATGAAAGTGAATCCTCAGGATCAAGAGATCCTCTGGATTTCGCGGCTAAACGATCAGATTTCTGTTTTTTGAATTAGCATTCTCTTTCATATCTTTTGCGAGCTCGTACAACCAAGGAATGGTATTCTCCTGGTTTAGCATTGTCGTTCTATCAACTGAACAACAATTGTCCAATTATGATTTCCTGTGCATAAAAACAAGCAAAAGTTAGTCTTTTCATGCTAAAAACATGCAATCTATTAATGATTGATTTTACCTAACTTTCACAATATTTTCTTCCAAATCCTTTCCAAGAGTGAAGACAAATATATAAAAGAAATTTATTTATTAAGTAATGTAAGGGTACAAACATACCTTTTCTGTGACCCAACACATTCCCCTGCTTACCTTTTTACATGTCCTCATGCAATAAGATGATTAACATGCAATTGTGTTAAGGAATATGGAGGATAGGTATCTTCTAGATATAACCGAAAACCATTTTCCTTTTTAAGCATTGCAAATGCTTGGCCTTGTTGGAATTTTGCCAGTTCATAGTCAAAATGGTACCCATCAAGCAAATACCAAATGATGGGCCTTCTATATCAGCAGCCTATCCATGTAGGGCCCATGCATAACATAATATTGTTGGATTTAACCAAACAAGCAGCAACATCTTTGAAATTTTTGTAACCAAACGACTCTCTATTTTTTATGATGTTGGAGGAAGCCATCCATATCTGCTTTGCAGCAAGTAGGGCTTCTTCCTTAATATCCTAGAAATATTTCACTCCTCATTTTACAGTATCTTTATGGAGTGGACCTAAAGAGGCCACAACTGTTATCACCAAAAATTTGGTCATCTAGCCTAATTTACTAGATGGATCGAAGTACACCATGTAAAGCCAATTTTACCATAGTAAAAATTTTTTCACTGTGACAAATTACCTAATAAACCACCTTTGTTAAGTAATTAATAGTTAAACCCATGAAGAATAATTAAATAAATCACTACTTATTTGATTTTCTTCTAGGACTAATTAATTAAACCATTGTTTTATTATTATTCCTTGTCAAATTTGACACAATTATGAAAAATAAACAGATAAATCATTATTTATCTTATTTTTCTCTAAGAATAATTAATTAATCACTAATTAATTATTATTCTTTGTTAAATTTGACTAAAACCCTTAGGAATAATTAAATAAATCCCTATTTGTTTATTATTCCTTAATTAATTCCTTGAGATGATAAATAAATCATTTATTTATTTATTATTTCTAAATAAAATTTTAAATACTTTTTCCCTCCTAACCAAATATAATAAAATATTCCCAATGGTTATTCCGAGAATGGGAGCAACCATATTTTATTATTGCTCATTATTTGAGGATAAGTCAATATTTTGTTATAAATAGAAGGCTTTTCCATTCATTATTCACTTTTGATTATTTTCATTGTTGCTCTCATTGTTGTAACATTGATTATTTTCATTGTCGCACCTCATATTTTTGTCAGTTTTATGCATTATAAAGGAGAGAGACTCTACAGAGGCTAAAGACGTTTGAGGATAGCCAAGAACCCATCCCATAGAGGGGGACTAGCAACATTTATCTGTTCTCTTCACAGGTGTTATTATAAAATTATTCTTTACATATCTCGTTTCCATTGGATAATTGGGGTTATTACTCTTTCTTTCGTTGTTTAACTATGATCGTAGCATAGATAAGAATTTTGGCAAGTTTTGTTTCTAGAAATAGCTACAAATCTACAATGTTTAGTAGCCATTTATATTGTTGAGATTATTTGTCATCCACAATATTAAGTGGGTTATTTTCGTACATCATTGAGAAGAAAACACTATAGCAAAATTGGCGACTCCAATGGGTTTTATACTTTAGATCCAAAAACTTGGGTAACCTTAGATTTTCAGCTTAGGGTTTCTTATATTTTCAATTATCTTAAAGTTTCCTAGTTTTTTAACCCTAGATCTGATAAATTTCTGACTTTCGCAAGCTTTCTGGTCGTTTCCATAAGTCGCAAGAACCATCTACGACAAAGGCGGTAATTTTTTCCAAAATTTGCCAACCAAGATCCACGGAGAAGAAATTGGAGGTCATTACACACTACTAAACATCTTGAAAAGTGCGATCCCTACAGAGAAACAGGTCAATACCTACAATTTCTAGGTTTTAGGGTTTTTCTGAGATCGGTTTTTGGGTTTTGCAAAGAGCTGTCTGCTGGGTTGTCTGACCTATGTCTCATCCCGCTTAGGCTTTGATCCACTTTTATCTACTCATCGAAGTTGAATTTAGCCTCCCCTATGGCTTCTAGTACACTTCCACCTTTTTAGGAGGAGTTCTACTTAGTGAGTAGTCTGAGTTTCTGCAGCGCTTTCAGCAACATGTTCTAGATCTGTAATCTTTTGTTTCAGATCTATTAAGATAGGTTGCTACCATCCATATTTTCACATTTAAACTTGTTTGGTCATTTACCTTCGGGTCCCATCGATTGCCCTAGGTGTTTCACCCATCTCCCTATCTTTTTGCAACAATCTTCCCTCTGGTTTTTTTGTGTTGCTGCACCACTTTCCAGCAGCTTAGTGTCTCTTGATCCCAGTCACACTAACATTCAAATCTCTTGATCGTTCTAGTGTATTTTTCATCGGTTTAGCCACCAACAAGTACACTGTTTTCAAAGCTAGTTTGGGTGGGGTTGAGCTAATTTTTTTGCTCTTCATTTTCCGTTGTTTATTTCAATTTATCATCAGAAATATTTTTTCTTTTTTTACAAACACAATCTAGGCTTAATTAATTAATACACTTGCACAGACAAGCACACCTTAAGAGAAGGGTGCCTGGTTTACACCACCAATCCAAGACTTAACATAATAAATTTATCTCCCCGCATCGAGACAAAGATATATTGATTATCTCCCTTCACCATTTCCATGTTCCATGTTTCCTACCATCATTGCACCACCAAGGCATGTGTTGTGGAGACTATTAGGCCTTCACCCCCAGTTTTCGCTTGGGCGTATTACTCCTGCTCATCAGGTTCGAGTTTAGAGCTCTCCAAGTCCCCATACCAACTCTTCTATGGGTTCTTCTGATTCCGAGCCTCCTTCACAGCATATTTTCACCATGTCTGGACCCACCACTGGTGTAGGAACCCAACCTGGTGTTGGCTCCAATTCTATACCAGTGGTCACATCAAGCGGAACAGTCTTAAGAACTTTTTCGGCCGCCCCCATGCTTCACTTTATGGCTGGGTTAAGTCTACCGGATCTTAACCAGTTAATAAATGACCCCATACACCATGATGTTGGTTGGCCCTCTATGTCGACTAAGCTTCCCTTAGACATCCCAAAGTTTGAGGGCATTGCTATAGAGGATCGTAACAACCATGTTCAATCCTTCCACATGTGGTGTTCTTCCAAATCCATAACCGATGACTCCATTCGTCTATGGCTCTTCCAAAGCACTCTCACTGGAGACGCTGCAAAATGGTATGTAGACCAGCCCTCTATATCTCACTCCGTTTTCGCTACGCTTGCTAAAGTGTTCCTTTCATATTTCTAGTTACCTCTCCGGTATGACACTGGTACGGAGCTATTGACCACATTCCATCAGTCCTCCGCTACTTACCTTTCTAACCATGATCAAGAGTGGCATCAAAGGAGGAGTACATGTCATGCCCCACCTTTTGAAGACTCTGTCTATCTAGATTGGTTTCTTAAGAGCCTTTTATCCCCCATTAGGAAAGATGTTGCGTCCCATTTTCCTCAGACCGAGGAAGAAGCTCTCTAGACCACTTTGAGATATGATCTGATTTATGCACAATTTGGTTATGTCTATACCGTCATTCCAAGCCTCCCTCATCCTAGAAGTTCTAATGCACCGGGGGCATCTCACGCCATCGACGGTATCGTTGGATCCATTTCACATTCTTTGCCATATACTTAATAGAGTTATGGCTACCCAAAGGGGGGCACCAGTTCCTCCTACACTTATGCCCTTCCTGCTAGCAACATCTTTCCTAGACCCCAACTCGTCTACCAAATTGTTGCTCCTCCTAACACACAGTTGAATGCTCCAGCCCCTCAAGCATTAGCGCTGCAGCCTCCCATGCATCCTCAGCCCTAGCAGCCACCACCCTCTCAGGGTCAGGTGTTTGCAAAGTAGAGTGCTACTAATCCCCCAAATTCGAAGAAAAAGAATAAGGGGAAGGGTAACAAGGGTAACTAGGGTAAGCAAGGTAACCAGCCTAGTGAACCCCAGGGGAACCAGCCTAACACCAACAACCAGCAACAAGGTGGCCAACCCAAGCAAAACAAGGATATTCGTATGAACAAACATTGTGTATGTTGTGGTGTACACGGGCATTATACACATGAGTGTCCTCTTCTACCCCATATGTGCCAAATGTGGGAAGCTCAAGTAGCTTCTAAAGGTCAACAATCACCTCAAATTCCTATGCCAACCCAACCGAAAATGCTCACAAATCCTTTCCCTCAGCAAGGATTTGTTGCTGCTCAACCCCAACCAAGCCAAGTAACCCACCTCCCCCAACCTTTTGGTCCCAGTGACTACCATATCCTTATGATGAACTCTGATGAGGTTAACCCCTCCAATATCAACCTACAAACTCGGTTGTGTCAATATGAGAAGCCCTCCACTTCTTTAGCTACTGAGTCCAAAACCAAAGTACCCGTTGAGCCTCTTACGACACGAAATGGTCCTTTATAGATCCCTCAAACTAAAATTGAGACCATTCCCAACATCATAAAGGGACCATTACACCATAATGCGACTTCTAACAGAGCTGCCCATACATAAAATATAGTAGATGATTTGGCGCAATCACCTGCCTCCATGTCGACTTTGGAAGTCCTCCAGTAATGCCCTTCCCAAAATAAAGCTCTACTACCTGCCTTGGGCACAGTGGATCCTTCCAACGATCATTTGATTGTCTTCCTGGTTGATACATCAGAGCATCCCCCATTTCCTTCACCTATTACTTTCTAGATACCAGTTAGAGTCCGTAATGCCACCATCTCCAGATGTATTATAGACAAAGGTGCATCCATCTGTGTGATGTCCAATGTTTTTTGGAAGCATATTAAGTCACCTCAATTGTCCCCCTTCACCATCACTTCGCGTGCTTGGGATGGACACCCCTCCGAGCACTTTGACATGTACCGCAAATATCCAGTGACACTTGCTGGCAAGACTGTCCATGTCGATATCGAAGTCAACGATGCCCCTTTAGATTACAACATTCTCTTTGGTCATGGTTACACATATGCCATGTCAGCTGTCGCATTTGTGGTGTTCCACAATATGTGCTTCCCCCATGAAGGGAAGATCGTTACCATTGATCAGTTGACTTAATATGAGTCGACATCTGTGACCTCCCCCGAGTCCATTATCTCGTCGATGTCTGACAACCAATATTCAACTCCTTGCACCAGTGTCTCACCCGAAGTCGATAAGGACTCCTCCTTATTGGGTGCTTTCCCCAATCCTCCCCCTCCCATTTCAGAACCTACTTCCATGAGTGTTTGCACGTTACAAGTATCATGGGCTCCCCTTAAGCGTTCTGGTACATATGACCAACAACCAGCTCCTCAATGCCCTATTGTTTCTCTTCCAGTTGAACCCTCTAGACCCACTCCCCTAGGACCTCCTCCATTTGAGGGTGCCTCTCCTATGTTCCCACCAGGAATTGTTCCTCCAAGTCTCAACCGTCCAAGAGCTATTCCACTGGGACATCATCTTGCCAGCCAGATACCTTTCTTATTCCCCCCTCCGGGAATTTCTTTTGTACCTGTCATGGCTTCGCTTGTCCTTCCTAACATGACTCTGGGGATCCCAGTATGGTACATCGATCCCCCTACAAACATTCTGCCTGGTTAGCCAAGACCATATCATGCTTTGACCCCGGTTCAACCGGTCCCCATGACCCCTGTCATTGCTTTAGTTCCATTACAACCTCAACAGGAACCAACTCCTATTGCGAAAGCATCTGGATAGGGGGGAAAAGCCAAAAGGAAAGATTCGAAGGATAAGGATCCCCAAGCTCCTCCAGCCCTTAAGGCCCCAAAGTTGTCACCTGTGTCTGCTTTTTGTCAAGTTGTTGGGCACACCACCAACAATTGTCCTGAACTTCCTCAACTTAAACCTTTGGTTCATGAGGCGTTCCCTGAGTCAAATGTTTCAAAAGTCCATGTTCATTTACCCGTCCCACCTAAGAAACTAAAACTTCTTTGCACAAACCATCCTTGTGCCTTGTGTGATCTTCATGGTCACTATTCCCATTGTTTCCCTCGTCTCGATGAATTTCGCGATTGGCTCGAGGCAATTTTTGAATACGAGGCCAATCCTATTGGAGCCTCTACTCCTCTACCTATGGATTATGGTACCATTAGTCAACCAGAACAGGGAGACTCTGGCCCTACTATTGTGATCCCTCCCCCCTATGTCGAGATGACTGACACCATAGGCCCCATTCTTTACCCGTCTTCATCCTTGAGTTCCTCGCAGGAAAACCATTATGAGGTTTCTACACAAACTTTTGTCGAACCTATTTCGATAGAATCCTAGGTCTCAATATCAGTATATCCTCCAACTACCATTCCATCATCTAGCATTCAAGACGATGCATATGTGAACCTTATTTCTTAGGTTGATGCACCAGGTAATCCCCCCACATCATGTAGTCAGTCTTCCTCCCATCCGCCCATCGCCAAGCATGATGAGGACACCATGGAAGCTAGATCTACCCTTGATTGCCTCTACCCTTAAGTAAGGGGGCATTTCTTAGAGGATTTTGAAGACCATTTCCTTCCTAATTCTCTCAATGCGCTCTATCTCAAGAAATTTCGCTCATAGAACATCCCTTTGATTTGTGTGTCTTTATTTCTGTCATGAAGTCAGGTAGATTACATCATCTCATCAGTTGTCTTATGCACCTTTCAGATGGATCTATCATCCACGTCGTATATTGGTCATGCTCATGGTGCAAGTCGCTTCTCCTGGAATCTAAGCTCGGTAGTTTGGGCCATTTTTACCCCTTTGCATATGTTATTCCTTTCAAACGGCATGTGCATTGGATCTGCCACCAATAATCAGGTTGAATATGATGCAGTGATAGGTTTTTTAGTCAATGCCCTTGCTCATCGCATTTTTTATCTTCATGTTCGTTTAGATTCCTTGTTACTTGTCATCCAATTGAATGGTGTGTATCGTGTGCATAACCAACTCCTATTTAGAAAACATCTAAGAGTGAAGCTATTGGTACGTGAATTTGAAACCATTACTTTCATTCATGTGCCTAGAACCCAAAATCACTATGCAGATACCATTGTAAACAACATTCTAGATTGGAATTTATCACATGTATACCACAGAAAACAACCATAAACAAAACAAATGGCAAACCATCATTGTCATATAAAATGCATAATCATATTATGTATTATAAAAGTGTTTGGAGACATAGCTCTAAATACATCTAACATGCCCATAGCATGTTACAAAAATCACAATCAAAGGGACCCACATGTCCCTACATCTAGTCACTATCTAACGGATCTCACACCAAAGGATCTGCTCCACTTGCAAGCAGATCATGTACTATCCAACTTGCCATCGCCACGCGCTACATGATACCTGGCCACTCTGAGGGAATACCAATGCACTCATCTGTGTATCGGTCCTCTAAGTCATGCCATCAATGCTCTAAAAACCCGGTCAAGAGTACATCAAACCTACGATGCAAATCACCAAGCAACGCAGTATCCTCTGGACCTTGCTGTGTCGATGATGTCCCCCGATCTGTAGCCCCAGGCGCTGAGGCTCATCCTGCATATCCTACCGGATTCACTAATGTTATGCCTGCATACAACATATTTCACACTTAGTACCATATACATGTGAGAGAAATATAAAATAAACCATAAAACATAGCAACTTAACACTCACACTTTTGTTCCCCATGCTCGCCTGGGTGGAAGTAGCAAGTCAGGATCCCTGTGATAGTTCATCCCGCGATAAGGGTAATCATCAATGTACAAGGGCATATAATCCTAGTGTGAGAAAAACTTAGGTTGGACCATTCGTCCGACTCCCCCTCCTCCTTGCCGTAGTAGCTTCCCCCAGTGGCGCATCCTGGGCTCTTGTGGGCCCCCATCTCGAATTTGTACATGAGGACGAAAAGTGGGTATCTTCTCAAAGAAGAACACACATAGTATTGTACCAAAAGCACAGTCAGGATTCACTTTCTTCTTCCAAAGACTCAACTGCCATTTCATCGACGACAGCATCAGTTGGTCCCACCCATAGTAGGTCCCAGCCAAAACACTCTCAACAGTTGCGGCAACAGCCTGTGTCTCTAGCCTCTCTAGATCAACCAGTGGGATAGTCATGCCCTTGATATGAATACCCCATTGACAATGGCACTCCATGAACTCAGTAATGTTCCTCCCATGAGGCAACACCAGATGAATATCCCCCACCACTTCGAGCTGAGGCAGTCCAGAAAATAAGTAAATATCCTGTAATGTGAGCTCAATCTTGTGCCCCTGCACAACAAAGACCTCCTGGTATGGATCCCAATAGCTCACAATTCTTGATAGCAAGGGCTCACCTGCCCTCATCAGTGGGTTCTCTACCACTTGAGAACCCCATAACGAGCCAATGCCCCTCGAACTGCCTCATCCCTCTGGATCTCGGCTCCAAGAGTATCCAATTCTTGTTCATGCCAGTTGATTTTTAGCTCTGCCATGCCTAAAAAACACCATATGTCTTTTTAGTACAAAGAAGAAAACAATTGTCTACACAAATCAGCCTACAGCCTCCACCAGGTCAACAAACCAACCCTTCCTCTAGCCACAAATTGCAGTTTTCAGCCCAAAAAGTGTGATATTGCAGGTTTCCAACTGTTTCTGGTGAGCCAGATTGCACTTCTAGACCCAGAAAGTGTGATGTGACTGTGAGCAAGGCCAAGGCTCTCTCAGGGAGCTACCAGGTGCCAAAAATTAGGAAATAAACCAATGAAAATGAAGAGATGAGTAAGGCCACCTACGTGAAAGTAATAGATCCTAATTCTGACAGTCGGTTTCTTCACTATGATCTCCACAAGGTTTAGGGCCTTTTCTTCCTCTCTAATTTCACCACGGCTCACTTAGCTAATGAATCCAAATTGGAGGGAAAATGTCATTTGATAGAAAAATCCCTAATTTTTCTATCACTCATTGCCACTAGACTGTAGCTCCATTTGATGAACCATCAACACCTTTGGAAATCTCTCACTGATATCTAAAATGGGTCTTCCTCAATTTTTGATGAGTTAACACTTCACCAGGAAACCATTTTTCCATGAAGGTCACTTCGTCGTCTCTCAAAATCAATTTTTGTCATAAAACGACACTTGTACTTTGAGGTCCACCTCTTATTAATACTTGTCGTACTGTATGCCAATTTTATTCATGAGTAGCCATCATTTACTCATGTTGTCATGGTCCCCACCAAGCCCCATCTGTGTGGCAGTATCATGGAGTCACCCTTGTTCAGAGCATCCACGATGAGTCACCCTTTCAGTCTTGGAGTCTATTTCATGAACGATCCTATCATGTCATAGTATTCCATCCATATTTTCATAGTGTTCATCCTATGGTGCTCATTTTGGCCTCCCCTCATACAATCCCCATCCCCTCTGGAGTTGAGTCAATTGTTGTCAAGTAAACCATGCACTTTATGCTCCAATAAGGGTAGTCATATTTTTGTCCCTTAATCCATTTTCCCCATTATCCCTGGTGTTAGTCCATCAGTCACATTACTATTTTCCCTCATGCTTTAGTTGAGGATCCTCATTACCTCATCTATCGTGGGCCCTATTCTGTCGACATCAGCTCATTTATTCTAGAAGAATGGCCTAGAGGGCAGTGTATCTTAGTTCCAGCTTCCATTCTTGTTCGACGCCTTGGATCGAGAAGAGGGTCTCATTATTTCCCTTTGACTTGATCATTTCATGTTTGTGATCCATACACTTGATGGTCCAGTGATGCCATAAATTATACCAGTGATTCATGGGTGTGTGTGAGATGTTTCATACCTCATGAGGGGGTGACCCTTCAGGTAGCCCCCCACATGCTCGGATGCATACCTACTATTCTACAGCCTCAAATGCAGTTCCACGGAGTTGATGGGTTTGGTTCCTACCGATCGCAGTGTTCATAGCATTCACATCTCCTCCAGATGATCCATTCAGTTTTGCAAATCCCCTCCTATTTTAGCAGGGCTTCTCTAGTTTTTCTACCCTCCCTCCCACCCATTTTTTGAGGGAAGGGGCTTTGTATCTCATGTACTCAGATATTATTGTATTCAGTCCTGGGTCATGATTTTTCCAGGTGCATTATGTATATGGGACACATTGTATTATTTTATGGGTCTATTATGCCAGCATGTCATGTACCATTTAGCATGTACTTCATTGCTTAGTTTTATATTTCTGAGTGAACCATTATTTTTGGACTAAGCTATCTCGGCGGGCATCGGTATGCCTCCCCCACCTCATTGAGGTCCGGTACCACAACATAAAAGGAGACTTGCATTAGTCTCACCCCCTCTGTCCCTGTCCTCTTTCAAATTCAGCTTCATTGGTCTCTCTCTCTCTCTCTATGACTCCCCTATTTTGTCTAAGTGAATGTGTCTTTACAATGTACTTCGGTCATCCATTTTTCTCCTAACACTCGTATGTCAAGAGAAAATCTGTTATCACCAAAAAATTGATCATTTAGCCTAATTTACTAGATGGATCAAAGTACACTATGTAAAGCCAATTTTACCATAGTAAAATTGCTTTTGCCATGAGAAATTACCTAATAAACCACCTTTGTTAAGTAATTTATAGTTAAACCCATGAAGAATAATTAAACAAATCACTTTTTATTTGATTTTCTTTTAGGAATAATTAATTAAACCATTGTTTCATTATTATTCCTTGTCAAATTTGACCCAATCATAAAAAATAAACAGATAAATCATTATTTTTCTTATTTTTCTCTAAGAATACTTAATTAATCATGAATTAATTATTATTCTTTGTTAAATTTGACTAAATCCCTTAGTAATAATTAAATAAATCATTATTCCTTTATTATTCCTTAACTAATTCCTTGAGATGATAAATAAATAATTTATTTATTTATTATTTCTAAATAAAAGTTTAAATACTTTTTCCCTCCTAACCAAATATAATAAAATATTCCAAGTGGTTATTCCAAGAATGGGATCAATAATATTTTATTATTTCTCATTATTCGAGGTGTAGGTTTTAACGCCATACACAAATTATCTGCATACGAATTCTAAAACACAGAAAATAAACAATGTGAGAGCATAACACATAAAACACATATACACAGAGATTTTCCCTTGGATCCCAAAACCGGGACTACCACATTGATTTTTCATTATGTTCCTTTCAATTTTATAATACATATTTATACATGTCGAAGCATCCAATACCATGGACCAAAAACCATTGCATCTAAAACCATGGACCGAAAACCATCGCGTCCAAAACCATCTATGAAAAACATACACAAAACCATAGGTAGGTCCGCCGAACCTAATATAGGGTCCAAAAAAATTTTCCCCAAGGCGCTGCCCCAGACCCCTTAGAGGGGTCTACCGACCCCCCTCAAACCCCCTTATGACCCCCATGCTGCACAATCGATGCAACGAAGGTGGGGTGCAACCCCCCCTCTAACCCCCCCTGATTAACTACGTAAGCTAGTCATGGAAAGAATATAACACAACCCAACATTCTCCCACTTGTTGTTTTCTTTCCACAGGGGGTCACGGGAGAGCTTAGTCATTTATCCAACCCTACAACACCCATTGTTTCTCTACACCAAGAGAACTTCTCAGAGCTCACAGATTTTGTCAATGCATCTGCAGTATTCTTCAGAGTGTCTTCGTTTACTAGCAACATCCATTTGTCTTCTATCATATCCTTCACAAAGTGATACTGAACATCAATGTGCTTTGTCTTTGAAAGACAAGAAGGGTTCTTTTCCACGAAAATTTCACTTTGGCTGTCATAGTCTATACTTATAGCTCCATATACTAACCCCATACTTGAACACAATCTCTGCAACCAAACTGCTTCCTTGCTTGCATGAGTGGCTACCATGTATTCTGCGTCTGTAGTTGATAGTGCCACTATATATTGTTTCTTACTCATCCAACTAACTACACCTCCAAATAGGTTAAACACATACCCACTTGTGATCTTCTCTGATCCAGATCTCTAGCCCAGTCTGCATCAACAAAGCCACGAATATCCAACGCTTTGTCCAATCATGGTCTTCCTTGGTAGCACAAACCATAATCACTAGTGCCATGCAAATACTTGAAAACCCAATTCATTGTTGTCTAGTTCTCCTTCCCTGGCTTTGACATAAACCTCCTCAATACTCCCACTGCATGTGCAATGTCTAGTCTAGTACATACCATTGCATACATCAGGCTACCGACTACACTTGCATATGGAACATGGGACATGTCCTCTTCCTCTTATTGTGTCTTGGGACACTGTTCAGTGGATAACTTTACACCTATACGAATAGGAACCTTCACTGGTTTACTATCCTGCATATTAAACCTCTACAATATTGTCTCGACATACTTCCTCTGGTTTAACCAGAGCTTCCTCTTTGCCTGATCTCTTTTAATTTCCATGCCAAAAATAAAGTTTGGAGCACCAAGATCTTTCATGTCGAATTTGTAGGACAATTAGGTCTTTAAATCCTGGATAATTTCTTTGTCATTTCCAACCAGCAACATATCATCCACATACAAGACCAGATAGATAACATGGTCACCAATTAATTTAAAATACACACAGTTATCTGCCTTGCTTCTGGTGAAGCCAAGTCCCTGTATAAATGTATCAAATTTCTGATACCACATCCTTGGTGACTATTTTAACCCATACATAGACTTCTTTAGCTTGCATACTAGTTCTTTCTTACCCTTCACCGCAAAGCCTTCAGGTTGCTTCATGTAGATCTCCTCTTTCAGATCCCCATGAAGAAATGTTGTCCTCACATCCATCTCTTCTACCTCAAAATCAAAAGCAACAACAATAGATAAAACTAATATAATAGAAGGTACATTGGCAACATGAGGAAAAATATCACCGAAATCAATTCCTGACACCTGGGAATAACATTTTGCTACCAACCGAGCTTTGTGTTTCTCCACCTTTCCTTCTGCATTTGTCTTCTTCTTGAACACCCATTTGCTGGCAATGGGTTTCCTTCCAGCTGGCAACTCCACTAGATCCCAGGCCTCGTTTTTGTGCAAAGATGCCATTTCATCAACCATGGCCTCTTTCCAGAGTTTTCCATCCTCTTAATATATTGCTTCCTTCACAGTTCTGGGATAATCATTAGTAATAGATAAAGAAAAATTTGAACAGAAAGCAGATGGACTATACCTTTCTCACTATCTTCTTTCTCGAACTGATCTTCTCACACCCAGAGTTTGTGGTTCTTCATCTTCTGATTCCTCCTCTACTGTAGAGTCTGATTCTTCCTCCTTAAGCTCAAACTCTATCTTCTCAAGTTACTTTGGTTGGACTTCATGTTTAATAACATCTTTCACCTCTTTGAACACCACATCTCGGTTGTACACAACCTTCTTTGTTACTGGGTTCCAAAGCTTATAACCCTTTAAACCATCCTTATACCCAATAAAGATGCTCTTTTTAGATTTACTATCCAACTTGGTTCTTTTCTCCTTTGGAACATGTACATATGCATCACATCCAAATACCCTCAGATGTGAAAGAGAGGGTTTCTTGCCATTCCATACCTCTTGTGGAGTCTTATCCTTCAACGTTGATGAAGGTGATCTGTTGACCAGGTAACATGTTGTCTCCACTACCTCTGCCCAGAATTCCTGTCTTAATCCGGCACCACTGAGCATGCTTCTTGCCCTTAACATCAACGCCTTGTTCATTCTTTTTGCAACTCCATTTTTCTCAGGTGTGTATGGAGTAGTCTTCTGTCATGCTATACCACACTTCTTACAGAATTCTTCAAATCCTTTGCTGCAAAACTCTCCACCGTTATCTGACCTCAACACCTTTATCTTCTTCTCTATGTGGTTTTCCACCAGAGTTTCAAATTCTTTAAACCTATCAAAGACTTCATATTTCTTCTTAAGGAAATATATCCATGTATTCCTTGAGAATTCATCTATAAATGATACATAGTACATAGACTCACCTAGTGATGGAACCTTTACAGGTCCAAACACATCACTGTGCACAAGCTCTAATACTTGTTTCACCCTTTTACCACCAAAGGGGAAACTCACCCGATTCTGATTCCCATATACACAATTTTCACAGAAATCAAAATCCAGAGAGCTATTACTCATACCTTATACCATACCTTTACCATGAAGTATTCGAAGGCCCTTCTCTCCAATATGTCCAAGCCTTTGATGCCACAACATGGTCTTCTCTCCAAAGACCACTAGATTTTCTGCTCCACTTTTAGGAACCACAGAATTGTTGCACCTATCAACAACAGTGCTACCCTGCAACTTGTACAGAGTTCCAAACCGAACTCCTCGCATCAATACCAGTGCTCCTGAACCATATTACAGGTATCCTTCTCGAACATTGTTTTTACACCTGCATCATCCAACTTGTTTATGGAAATCAGATTTCTAGCCAATGTAGGAATATGCAGAACACCCGTAAGTGCTCTAACCCTTCCACCTTGCAACTTCAACTTTACTTTTCCGCAACCAATGATTCTAGCCTTCCTATCATCCCCCAAGAAGACATCACCACCATCATATTTCTTATACTTGCAGAAACACTCTCTATGGAGAGTGAAGTCAAGGGATGCACCTGAGTCAATCAACCATGCCTCATGATCTACATGTGTACTTGAAGAAGCCAAGTACACATCCCCACCTTCATCTAAGGTGGTTTTCGCCTCTACAGAAGGAGCTTCATCAGATCCCTTTCCTTTGTTAGAAGCTTTAGATTTACAATCCCTTTTGTAGTGCCCTTCTTTTCTGCATTTCCAACACACCACCTTTATAGGTTTTCCTGGAGATTTAGATCTCCCTCTAGATTTAGATCTCCCACTTGATGACTTATTTTTATTTTTATTCTAGGACCATCCTCATACAAACAAGGCATCACAATTCTGGCTCTCCATATTTTTCCGTCTCATCTCCTCTGTTAGAAAGGATGAGACTATTTCATCAAACTACTAGGCAGTTTCATTGCTACCTATTGCAATAACCAGACTATCCCATGAATCTGGTAGAGAACACAACAAACTGATGCACTTATCTTCATCTGAAATTTAAATATCAACAGATAATAACTCACTTACCATAGTATTAAATGTGTTTAGATGCTCTTTCACTAAGTCTCCATCTTTCATCTTCAAGTTATACAGTCTTTTCTGCAAGAACAATTTATTCACCAGAGACTTAAATTGGTACAAAGTCCCTAACTTCTCCCACAAAGCCTTCGTCGTAGCTTCCCTTGATACATTCAGCCATACTAAATCTGAGACACACAACCGTATTGTGTTGTTAACTTTTCGATCCAACTTCTTCCATTCTTCATCGGACACTCCCGTTGGTTTAGTACCCAAATCTACCGCAATCCACTGACCCACCAACAGATCCTCCATCTTGAGCTTCCATAACTCAAAACTCTGACCATTAACTTTCTCTATCTTTCCATTGCTCGACAGCTTCTTTCACCACTAAAATCAATCCCACAGATCTCCCACTGAACAGGGTCTACCATAGGCCCAAGCGAAACCCCTCAGCAACAAAGGCGTGTCCTTGAAGCCAAAACAACTCTCATACGAAATGTAGGTTTTAACCCCATACAGAAATTACCTGCATATGAATTATAAAACACAGAAAATAAACAATGCGAGAGCATAACACATAAAACACATATACACAGAGATTTCCCCTGGATCCCAAAACCGAGACTACCAGATTGATTTTTCATTATGTTCCTTTTAATGTTACAATACATATTTATACATGTTGAAGCATCCAATACCATGGACTGAAAACCATTGCGTCCAAAACCATGGACCGAAAACCATCGCATTCAAAACCATGTGCAAAAACCATGCACAAAACCATAGGTAGGTCTGCCCAACCTAATATAGGGTCCAAAACAGTTTTTCCTAGGGCGCTGCCCTGGACCCCGTTGAGGGGGCCTACCCGCCCCTCCTGTGACCCCCTCATTGTGCAATTAGTGCAATGAAGGGGGTCTTCGCCCCCCCTCTACCCCCCCGGTTAACTACGTAGGCTAGTCGTGGAAAGAATATAACACAACCCAACACGAGGATAACTCAATATTTTGTTATAAATAGAATGGATTTCCATTCATTATTCATTTTTTATTATTTTCATTGTTGCACTCAATGTTGTAAATCTCGTTATTTTCATTATCGCACCCCATATTTTTGCTAGCTTTATGCATTATAGAGGAGAGAGACTCTATAGAAGTTCAAGACATTTGTGGATAGCCAAGAACCCATCCCATAGAGGGGGACTTGTAACATTTATCTGTTCTCTTCACAAGTGTTATTATAAAATTATTCTTTACATATCTGGTTTCCATTGGATAATTAGGGTTATTACTCTTTCTTTCTTTGTTTAATTTTGATTGTAGCATACATCATAATTTTGGCAGGTTTTGTTTCTATCAATAGTTGCGGATCTACAATGTTTAGCAACCATTTATATTGTTGATATTTCTTCTCATCGACAATCTTAAGTAGGTTCTTTTTGTACATCATTGACCAAAAAACACTGCAACATGGTACCCATTAGGGGGATACCAAATAATGGGGCTTCTATATTGGCAGCCTATCAATGTAGGGCCCATGCATAAGATAAGATTGTTGAACTTAACAAGCAACAACAACTTTGAAATTTTTGTAACCAAACAACTCTTTGTTTTTAATGATGTTGGAGGAAGCCATCCATCTCTGTTTTGCAGCAAGTAGGACTTGTTACTTAATATCCTAGACCTATTCCACTCTTGATTTTACAGTACCTTTATGAAGTGGACCTAGAGAGGCCACAACCTTTGGTTGTTCCATAAAACGTTTGTGTTGTACAAAAAGGTGTGTGGGTTTTGTATGTTCTCCCTTAACCCAAAGATCTAATTCATGCTCCCTTTTATGGAAAATGTGATATGCCTTATCCCACTTAATCTGATTACAGGGAAAAGAAATGAAGGCTTGAAATTGAACATCTCCGATGAAGTGGCTAGGGTTAGCATCCATTTCGTCCTCCAGGAAGAAGTTGTGTAAGTATAATTCACAGAGAAGACACCTCACCTTTTCATTTTGATCTTTGCAGCATTGGATAAAGTTCAGGGTTGATTTAAATTCGACTGGTTTACCGGCCCTGATAGCATTAACCTTTAACAGTAAATACTTCTCAAGCAAAAACAACACATAATTGGTAGCATATGACCTACAAGGCAAGGCATCTGAATAAATGGAGCAAATAGTTTTAATTTTTTCTATATCTTTCTGAAGCTAATTTTGTACTTCTTTTACTTTTTTCTGATCAGCTCTGAGACAGCATAAGTCTCATCCTATGTTGCAGTCAGCTCATCAAAATTCTTCAATAAATCCTTATGAGTATGGAGGGGTACCACTTCTCTTTTATACTGTGATAGAGTATGTTGTAGGTCTGCTATTTCTTTCTGGAACTTTTGGATAGCAGCCTCCCTTAACAAAGGAGTATACAAGGGCATGTCCTAAGTCTGGGCAGCCTTATCATAGGTTACCACTAAGTCATTCTGAGCAGTTGTTTCCGCTGTATCAATTGTTTGAAAATTTTCTGAAAACTTTGTTTGAACCGCAACATCCATCAAGTCCGCAGAGAAATTTGTATGAGTCTCTGTTGAACAAGTGAAAATGTCTTCAGTCTGGGTTCTAACGATTTCAGTATGATGTATTTCAATTTGAATTCCAATTGAATTTACAAGGGTGTCTTCTGTTTGTGTTCCAGTGGTCTGAAGGAGGTTTTCACTTTGAGTACCAATGGTTTTCGATTCTACTTTGTTCTTGCAAGCCTTTCTCGCTTCTTTCAACCAATTTATCAATTGTTTGATCTCTTTCCTCAATTTCTTATTCTCTTTGCTCAATAGATTCATCCTCACACTATCTTCTTTCCTTGCCTTCTTAGTGAGGTGTTTGATTGGAGAAGAAACAACCGTATTTGTTTCAGGTGAAAGAGGGGTTATATCATTACTAGGGTCCTGTTCCAATAAAACAGTATCTCCTGACTGAGTTTCTGACTCAGGGCTTCTTCCTATCTGAGTTTCTGGCTCAGGACTTCTTTCTATAGAGGAAATTTGTCCCCCTTGTTCTTGTGACTCCTCCATATCTCCAGAAGATGGTAAAATTTTTGTATGACCAGAGTTGTCGGGAGAGGCAGACTGGCTAGGGAGACGGTCTTGATCTTGTAAGTGTCCAGATTGACTTTCCTCCATATTTCTGGAGGATGGTAAAGTTTCTATATGACCAGAATTACCGACAGAGGCAGACTAGCTAGGGGTGTGGTCCTAATCCTGTAAATGTCCAGATTGAGTTTCCTCTTCGAAGAGCATCCCCAAGTTTTCCAAAACTTGGGCCACCTCTTCTTCATCACCTTATGGAAAAACATTTTGTGGACTTGCGAGGGGTGTATGAGATGATCTCGCTTCCTCTATAAATTATGTAATGTTATGTCATGCACTTATCCTCTTAGAATGTATTCCTTTTTTGTGCCCTCCCTGAGACTGTTGCCTCTAAGGTTTGTCATTCATTATCTGGTTCATCAAAATTCTCTACAATTTGGTCAACACCTACTCCTGCCTGTGCATTTCCTGGGTTTTCTTCTAATGAAGGTACAACAAGATTTACAAAATTGTCCCAGGTTAATTGTTGTTGGGTTAGTTCTCAAGTGACAATGAGCTTAATTAGACCATGATGGCTAATTGTATCTTGTGGGTTCTTGGCTTCTTTGACTCGGCTACCAACATCATGCAAGAAAAAATTAAAAAATAATGATAAATTAACTACAATCTTCTTCCTAAGTATTGCTAATAACTTTAGGTGTCTAGACGATACCACATCTTTTCGGCCATCACAAGTGATATATTTATGAACAATTGTTGCCAATTCCTGCCATGGCTCCTTCAAGGATGCAAGCTGAATGCCCTTGCCTTTGTGTATCATTTATTCACCTGGCCTTTTCAATACTTCAACAACTTCATGCAATTGTACATGCTTCTCAGTCCACTTTATGCCTTCTGTTGAAAGTCCTGAGACTTTGGCTATGACCGCTTTAAAGACTTCTATGAATTTTCGTTTCACAGTTGTGTGTCCATTCTGTAAGTTCTGCAAAAATTCTAGTGCATCACTCTGAAATTCCTGCAACCTGACGAGGTACTATATCCACTTGGCGCATTCAAGAATTGCCTGAACTTGTTCTGTTAATTGTAATAGTGTGGGCTCATTATGAATGTCATTACCTCCCATGCTGGTTGTGCTCTTGTAACAATTCCACTATTCTGCATGCAATATCCTTACTTATATGGTTTTAGTGTTGAATAGCAATTAATACACCTCATGCCAGGGTTTCGATCATAGAAAGTCTTTTTTATATAAATGCAATAATAATGATTAGTCAATTGGGAAAATATTTTTATAAATGCAACACTAATTAATCGGTCCAATGAGAAAGTCATGGTGCTGTTGGATAATAAAGGGTGTCCTTGTCCTTGGAGTACAGAAAAGGAAAAGTACTCATGACAATGTTCATATGGCATGAAGTTAGCTGCAAAGTCGGATAGGTCAAGTATAGCGAAGTAATTAATAGTCATATGAGCAGTTAGAGATGATCGAAAAAAAGAATAAAGCATGTAAATATTCATTATGAACATTAATTTTACCTTTTTTGATTGATAAAGTGAAATCTAACATGGCACAAAAAGAATAATGACTGTTGGCATCAACTGATTGGACGGTGATGAAGTGATTCATTGAATGAATTTTCAAGAGTTATGTTGGTTTTTAGAAGTAAAAACATTATTCGATGGTATTTTCTCCTCTTGGATTAATTAAATAGGAAGTACTATCACACTGAAGAATTGGCAATATAGAATACTACTCCAATACCACAGGTAGAGCCACTACTGCCAGCAGGTGTCTATGGCCTCAACATGGTTGCCACTAAAACCCAAAAAAATAAGCCAGTATATTCAACTTATGAGTTTTTGTATTTATTATTTACATATTTCTGCAAAGACACCATTGTGCTAGCATGGTAACCAAATAACCACAATTCCATTCACTAGGGTAGAACAAAGTGAACAGGCTGACTCTTTATGAGACCTCCTGTCCTTAGACATATATAATGTCTAAAAGGCCATTACCCTGGTGTGCTAGCTAAAATGGGAATGTCACTTGTGTTAAGTCCTTATGATCATGGTAGGTCGGCTCGTAATGAGACCTCCTATCCTCTTTGAGAATGATTTATCTTATTTCCATTTTTACATTATAAGTTGAGGGAGGCTCACTAACTCCTTAAGAGTCAGGGATGGTGTAAGAAGTGAAAGAATGCCTACAAAAGATATGCTTACTTTCCTTATATTGTGCCAAAAGGAACTTGCCATTTGAAAGTGTAAAAGAGAGAACTAGCAAACTATTGATATTGGTAATGAATCAAATTAAAAATATATCTAAAGGAAAAATATATAGCAAGTCATTCAATAGATGAGCCATGTCAAATTTGAAATAAAGATGATCAACAAATGGTTAAAAGAAATCACAATGTAATCAATATGAATGCTTTTTATTTTTTATGAAAATCTCTAGCCAAACGGATGATTGTATAGGTGGAGCAACAATTGGTCTATTGGAAAAGATCAGTAAATGTGATGTGAGAAATGGAACAAAAAATGTTCAATCGGGAACGGAACATCAAATGTTCTATCGGGAATGGAACAAGAAATGTACTATCAGGAATGGAACAACAACTATTCAATCAGGCACGAAACAACAAGTGTACTGTCAGGAACGGAACAACAAATGTTCAATTGGGAACGGAACAACAATTGTTCATTTTATGGGAAAACACTTGCCCACTAGGTGGAATGATAATCGAACAGCACCCGTATGTATGGAAGTTTGTAAAAGGGAACATTAGTCATTCTTTTGGAAAATAACAACAATTGTCTGAAAAACGGAACAATAGTTGTTCGTCCAAAAGGAACAATAATTGTAAACAACACATATTTCTAAAAAGAATTCACTCATTCATGCAACAATGTTTAATCTATTCAATCATGCAAGTAAATAAAAGGAAATGGACAAATTAATAAGCTATGTTCACAGAAAATATATATATTATTTACAATTGAAAAGAAACAATTTTCATGAAAGTAAAGTTGTCAAGTCATCACCCCCTGCAGCTAAAATTTGCATAGTGGGATCACTGCATACTTGTTGGCAAAAAGACTCTTTGGTGAGTGTCTTGTTATAAAGTCACAACGAATGTTCATTCACCCGAAAAGGAGACCCATACCCATCAATCATAATCAGAGTTATAGTGCCATTGTTGTGTACTTCATTAATCTTGTACGGGCCAAGTCACCTTGTTTATAGTTTGCCTGGAAAGTCTTGAAACCTGGAATTGTAGAGGAGCGTTGAGTCTCCTTTCTAAAACATTTTCTTCTTAATAAGGTTATCATGCCACTTATCCCTTTGTTGTTGAATAATCGATGTACGTTGTAGACCAAGTAGTCATGCTTCATCCAATTCATTTAATTGCTGAATTCATTTCGTTTGGCCCTCTGTCAGATCCAGTCCCACTTCCTAGACTGTTCTAAGAGTATTTATTCCAAATTCAATAGGAAAAATTGGTTCCTTACAAAACACAAGTTGGTACAGGGAATAATCAGTAGTGTTTAGTTGGGTTGTGTGATAGGCCCACAAGGCCTCTGGCAGTTTATCAACCCAGTCCTGCTGGTGTGTCGAAACTATTTTAGTTAAGATCGCCTCAAGGACCTTGTTGGTGCTTTCAACTTGCCCATTCACCTACGGGTGATATGGAGAAGTGATTCTATGTGTTATATGATGGTTTCATAGGGTGGTCGTAATCTTATGTCCTATAAAATGTAGCCCCCCCATCTGTTATCACTACCCTAGGTAAACCATATCACACAAATAACTGAAACATAAAATTAATTACAGTTTCTTTCGTAGCCCTCAGCAAAGCTACTACTTCTACCCACTTTATTACATAGTCTATAGCAATCCGTATGTAGGCTTTTTGGCTTGATGGTAGATTGAATGGACCAGAAAAATCCAATTCCCATCGTTTGAAAGGCTCCATTACCAACAGTGGTTGCAATGGCATCTCATTGGCTTGACCAGGATGGCCCATCCTCTGACAGCTATCACAGGCCTAAACATATTTTTTGCATCTTTGAAAATAGTGGGCCAGTAATAGCCCATTTGAATTATTTTATGTCTAGTCCTGTGATCTGCAAAATGTCTACCACAAGGCTCATCGTGGCAAGCTTTCAGAATGTCGTAGATCTCATCTTCATGAATACATCGTCATATCTGCATATCAGACCCTGTGTGGAAAAGATATCCATCGATCCAAGAAAATCGAGCGATGCATTGGAAAATCAACTTCCTTTCTTTAGCTGACAGATGCCTTAGTAGTTTTCCTATCGCCAGATAGTTTGTCACGTCTGCATATCAAGGTGCCTTGACTGCCACGACAAAAAAAAGTTCATCTAGAAACTAGTCATCCACTGCTCATGGATCGTTTGTTTTAGGTACCTGAGACAGAAAATTCACAACTGGATTTTCCTTCCTTGGTTGGTCCTTAATAGTAACATCAAATTCCTGCAAAAATTACATCCAACAAGTCACCCATCCATTAGTAACAGGTTTATTAGCTAAATATCTAATAGAGGAATGATCAATATATAGAAAGACGAAATAGCCTGTTATATCATTTGTAAACTTGTTTATGGCATAAACAACGGCTAAAAATTACTTTTCTATGACTATGTAATTGAGTTCGGAAGAAGTGAGATTTTTTTTAATTAATAAATAGAATAAGGCTTTTTGTCTTCCTCTTGTCCGAGAACAGTGCGTATTTCTATGTCTGATGCATCTGTGGAAATGTGGAGAGGTAGCTCCCAATTTGGTCCTCGTAATATTGGTGCAGTTGAAATCAACTTCTTCAGATCTGCGAAGGCAAAATCACATTTGCCAGACTAATTAAATTCGACGTTACCGGTTAAGACATATAAAGGTGCAACAATTTTTGAAAAAAATTCAATAAATCTACGGTAATACGTCGCATATCCAATGAAACTACGTACCTCGGTCTCGGTGCTGGGTGTGGGTAGTGCAAGAATTACCTCTATTTTCATTGGATCTACCTGTATTCCTACCACAGAGATGTAGTGTCCCCATACGACACCTTCAGTCATCATCATATGACATTTTACATTGCTCAAGCATAACATGGTGGAAATGCATCATTTGACTACCTTTTCTAGATTTCGCAAGCCCTGCTCAAAATCATTCCCATAGGGGGTAAAGTCATCCATGTAAATTTCGAGCCCTTTATTGATCAGATTAGAAAAAATTCTCAATATTGCCCTCTAAAATGTGGCGGGAGCGTTGCATAAACCAAAGAGTAAAACTCTGTATGCAAATGTACCCCATGGGCAGGTAAACGTGGTTTTTTCCTAGTCTTCAGGGGCAATCTAGATCTGATTATAGCCACTGAAGAGGAAGGAAAAAAATAGTTTCCCTGCTAAGGTGTCGAGAACTTGATCAATGAATGAAAGAGGGAAATGGTCCTTCTGGGTGGCCTTATTCAGCTCCCTGTAGTCCACGCAGATTCTCCATTTCCCATTTTTCTTGGGAATGACTACCAATGGGGAGACCCACTAGCTATTTGAGATAGGATAACTAAAATTTACATCTAGCAACTTTTACAGTTCTTCTTTCACAATATCCCTGAGATGGGGATTCAACCTTCTCTGGGGTTGCCGAATGGTGCAAGCATCCTTCTCTATGTAGATATGATGAGTACATAACTGGGGATCTATACCTTTCATGTCTGAGTATTCCTAAGAAAAAGCTTTTTTATATTTATGAAGTACTTGAATAAGCCTTTGCTATTGGTGGATATCCAGGTTATTGTTAATGTTAAGTGTTTTACCTAGATCGATCTCAACCGACCTGTTGTTATAAAAAATGGTCGTGGGTATAGGCTGATCATCTACGTCCTTGGAGGGATCTCCTTGTGCCTCATTATCAAGAATGGATTTTGATACTTCACATGTCGGGTTATTCATGAAAACTGGCCTATTAATGAAATTGTTAATCACATCGTCCTTTATCTGATTCTTAAATTCAAGAGCTTCTTCCAATGTGAGAGGACAATGGATGTTTTCTTCTAGGTATCTAGGTGGGTGCAAGTGATAATTTACAATAGGTAGACTTGGTTTAGCAGGAGGATACAAAACAAGATTCCTCACAACACTTCCTTGTGTAATAGTCATGCTCCCTATACAACATCCTATATAGGCATCTACCATCGCTAACCAAGGTTGACCAAATATCAAGGGGTGTCCATCTAGCCTACTCTTTGGGTTAATGACTAGTAAATCCACGGTATACTCCTCAGAATCAACAGAAGTCATTACATCCTGTAGGGTCCCTTTAGTTCTAACTACTTATCTTTCGGCAAGTTCTAATAAGGTCGAGGTGGGTTCCAAA
Organism: Pinus tabuliformis; assembly: GCA_031772625.1. Taxonomy (NCBI): domain Eukaryota; kingdom Viridiplantae; phylum Streptophyta; class Pinopsida; order Pinales; family Pinaceae; genus Pinus; species Pinus tabuliformis. Next base: position 907,011,478 of record CM062806.1, on the reverse strand, counting down.
GCTGTAAAGCCCAAGACTCTGCAGGTTTCAGTGGTCAGAATATTAATGGCTACTCCAAGATCTACTAATGTGTTTGGAAAGGTGAAGCTCTTCGTATTTAATCGGCTCTTGTTTACGCAAAAGCAGGTCAAATAAAGTCCCTACCACGTGTACTTTTGGTGGATTTTTCAATTTCCTCCCAGGATTTTTCCCACATAATTCCTTAATTGTTTTTGCATAGATCGAGATGTCTTATATGGCCTAGAGGAGCGGGATCTTTATACACAAATTTTTTAATTCCACTAATATATCAAAGTTAGGATAAATAACATGTTTAACTATTTCTAGTCTTTTGGGGAATGGGGGAGAAGAAATTATAATTTTCTTTGAATTTTGTTGCTCAACTGTGTCTTCTCCCTATTTCATTTTTGTAGCAATCACAGTCGATGGATTTATTTCAGGATGTTTTTCATTTTCAGTTTCTTTTTCTTCTGTGGAAATAATGTGCCCTAACCTCATCTGAATCTCATTAAATTCTACTGGTTCTATGTCATTATCCAAACTCTCGAGAATTTATACATATCAGACTGGTCTATTGTTATTAGGATCTAGATTGGTTTGAGCTGGCAGTTGGGGGCGTACTGAACGCTTAGGGTTCTGAAATGGACTAGGAAATGTGGGTTAAGGTTGAGAACCCGCTCCCATGGGTAAATTGCTCATCCCCATAGGGCACTGCCAATTTTAAGGCCAATTCGAGTTTTATGAGGTGTAAGTAGCCCACTGTGAAGGGTAAGGATTACTAGCTGAAATTTTCCATAAAGGGGCAGAGTATTGTGGATTTGGCCATCGAGCCCTTAGGAAGGGTTGGTTCGGCCAGTGTGACATGGATTACTATTGGGATTTCTCGCCAGAGAAAGGTGGTTGACCTTGCCATGATGTCATGGATTTTGTTGTTGATGATATTGCACAGGAAAAATCAAGGAGGGGTCTTGCGGCATACTTGAGGGTCGTGCCTTCCATTGTTAACATTGTGTGATTAAGTATGTTGGCTTTGTTCCTTCTCCAGCTTCCTTGAATACTGCTTTTAACCTTGGAAGCGATGGACACTGATCTGTGGCATGGTCCTTGGTGCATATAGAGCATGTCTGGATCATGTCCAAAGGACATTCCCGTTGATTGTGCTTCTTTCAACATCATGGGTAGAATATGGCTAGCGTCTATTCTACCTCAAATTGTCTCTGTCTAGCATGTAAGACATCTAACTGTGTAGTCAATGTGCCTAAGATATCTTTCTTAAAGTCTTCCAGGAGGTTGACGATCTCTACTCTCATCATGCCTCCGTTGGGTGGTTTTCTTCCTCTAGTCATGGAGTCTTGATTTCCTGACCCAGCGTGCATGCTACCTCGTGAACACCTAATACACAATCAAACAATTTTTTCATATTCCTCTTGAGAAATTTCACGTTTCCCCATCATATTTAGAGTTTCTATCCATTCTTCTTTCATCCCTTTTGTTAGAATGGATTTCAAGACTACTTTTTGTAATGTGGAGTGAGGGGATCTCTGCAAATTGTACTGGAACCGTTCGACATACTTCTCTAGAGTTTCATTATCCTTCACAAACATTTTAAATATTTTATCTTTTAACTCCCTAGTCCTATAGTAGTCCTGATATTTAGTAGGAAAACAAGTTTTCATGTCCTCCTAGGAGTTAATGGTGTGTTCGCCTGAACCCATAAACCATCATAATGTTGCTCCTTTTAGGGTAGAGGGGAACAACTTCAATTGTTGAGGACCATTGGTGTAATCATAACCTCTGCACAGGACGTCAAACTCAAAGGAAAAAGAACATCCGGACAGGACGTCAAACTTTGCACAGGACATCAAACTCTGCATAGGACATCAAACTCTGCAAAGGTGTTGTAATCATAACCTCTGCACAGGACGTCAAACTCAAATAATAAAAACATCTAGATCCTCTAAGGTCATCCCATGAAAGGTTGGGATATTATGCAAGGGAAAAGCTTTCAACGGGGTGTTGGCTACTGGGTCGATGATGGGATATTCCAACGTCGAGGTCTCACCTTGAGGTGGTTGATTTTCCATTTGTTCGAAGATGTGCCAATATCCTTTAGGGATTTCAGGGGGTGTTATCTGAGTGAGTGGAGTACTCACGATCTAAAGTGGCTTTACTGCACTACTCAGATCTGGAATCACAGGAGATCCTAATTCAAACGACTGTGGCTCTGCCTTAGCAGCTCCACTGGTTTCTCCCTCTCCTTCTCTTAAATTGCACGATTTTCCCTCTTGTGAAGGACCAGAGTATTGGTGATTTGGACTTTGGAAACTTTGCTCGGACCCTTATGTCTTGCTATGGATCTCGGCATAAGCTACAGTTGGTGATTCTACTGCTTGAGGGATCGAAGTAGAGCCCTTTCCAAATACTGTCCAAGGTCCTACTGACGACTTAGATTCAGCTTTCCAAACGATTTCGTCTATGAAGCTTGGTCTCCCAAGGGTTTTCGATCCCCAGGATTTGGTGGTTTTGGTAGTGTTTTCTGATCTATTGGTATTTTTTCCCCTAGTCATTCAATCCTATACAATCTTTGTGTATCTTCTGAGAGCGGGCAATAGGAGCAAGCATTTTCCTTTCTATGTACGCAGGTTCTGACCTCTCATTTTCAATACCCAATTCCCTTCATTAACAAAAATTAACTATTATCTTTGACAACCTCCCCGACAATGATGCCAAAATGTTGGTGAACTAAGATGACTATTTAAATCAACCTTAATTACTACATTACATTATTAACCTGGTATTCATCTCTTTATTTGAAGGATGTCGTCACTATCTCTGCAATAGAGGTCAAAGGTTGTTACGTAACTAAATGAGTCTAATACTTCATCAAGTCGTTGTAAGAATGTATTAACAAATCCTTAATTCTCGAAGTTCAGTTAAAGACAACTTAAACTATAAATCTAAATCCAATCGTAATTGTTTTACAAAGGAAATGAATTTCAAGCAGATGCATTAAAAGAAACCATATCTAATGGGCTATTGTCTGATCTAGTAAATGGAAAGATATACTACAACGATAAACAATAAGTAATTACTTCAATCTTGAACATGAATCGAAAAGAGCATCAATCAACTGTAACACATAACTTGTTCTACGCAACTCATTAAAAGAATAGTATTAAAGCAACAATGTTAAAGATCTATTATAAATGCAAATATAAAGAATAACTTGATTCTATAAAAGAACATTAATAAAGAATTGCATAAAATAAGGAAATAGCTATGACACAAAGGAGAAGCAAATCTTTTAGTGACCGAGCCCAAAGCCTCAAGAAGTCACTGTTGGTAAAGCTCAAAACGTGATTAAGAGAGAATCTCTATAATTCTCATTAATTGAAATAATAAAGGTACAAAATTACTATAATGTCAAAATATGCTTTGTTCAATACAAAGATTCAATAACGGGTAAGAGTCAAATCGTCCCCGATCCTTTTCACCCATTGTTATCATATAGTCTAATGGAAAACTAATGGATGAAAGCAAATCCTGAGGATCAAGATATCCTTAGGATTTCACGGCTAAATGATCGGATTTTTGTTTTCCGAATTAGCATTCTCTTTCATATCTTTTGCTAGCTCATACAACAAAGGAATGATCTTCTCTTGATTTAGCATTGTCATTCTATCAACTGAACAACAATTGTCCAATTCTGATTTCCTGTGCATAAAAGAAAGAAAAAGTTAGTCTTTTCATGCTAAAAACATGCAATCCGTTAATGATTGATTTTACCTAACTTTCACAATATTTTCTTCCAAATCCTTTCCAAGAGTGAAGACAAATATATAAAAGAAAGTGATTTATTAAATAATGTAAGGGTACAAACATACCTTTTCTATGACCCAACACCTCCTGATATCCTTTTTTTGAAACTGCCGACCCCCTACACTCCCTCCCCCCCAAAAGAAAGAACCTCTATTAATTGCCCCTTTTGGCTAGAATCTATTGAATTTATTTTTCACAATTTTAAATCCCCATTCATCAATGAATAAGATAAGATATTGGTTAAAAATGTGAAACACTCATGGCTACATCTCTCTTAATAAAGTGCACTAATTTTACTATTTGCAAAATGGATAAAAATATTTCATGTTTTTCATTTGAATTGCATGTATTTCCGCATTTATAATGCCAGTAACTTCTGATTAAGTTTGTTAGGTTGCTATAATAATACTGCAACCCCCATATAGTTATTATTAGTGTAGCCCCCTTATGGTTATTGTTGTGCCCATGTAACCCCCATATTGTTATTGTTGTCCCCCATAGAAGCCCACTATTGTTATCATTGTGCCCTTAGATTATTATTGTTATGTAGGCTATGATTATATTATGAACCCTTAGACTCCTATATACCAAGGAGGTTTATCATTTGTATCGTACAAAAATTGTTCATTTATGTGATGTAAAGGAGGTTACCCCCTCAAAGAGGCTAATCCTCATATCGTTGATTTATCTTTTCTTATGTTTTGTGACCTGGTTGCATAACATTTGGTATCAAAGCTTTGGATTCTAGGGTTCCACTACTTTAACAGGTCATTTTGAAAATTTTGTTATAACCTTTTTTCCACGAAGCTTCAGAAGCTAAAATTTCGACCAGGTGGAGCCGAAATCTTGGGAATTTTTTATTGAAAATTTCAAATCTTGGTTTGCTATATTTTCTGATATATGGTTTGAAGAAGTCAGGGTTTTTGCATGATCTAGAATTCATACTCAAATAAGTGACCTAGGGAAAAGTGTCATAACTTTCTTCTCAAGAATTGAATTTGAATTAGGTAAAAAGTTATTTAAAGCACATGGACTGTAGCTTTACTTGTATCAATTTCAGGGACAAAGGTTGAAACAATGACATGTGGAATGTTGTATAAGTTCTCTCCACTGAACTAGTCCATAACCAGGCCATCGTGGGAGATTTGATATAACTTTATATTAAATAATCCAATCTTGGTTTCACTTGTAGCGTTGGAAAGAAGAATAAGAGTGCTACCACAGTATTGAATTACGGACCTTGGGAAGCCAGAATTTTAGAGATACAATAGTTTCAATATCAAGTTCCAAAAAGCAAGAAGAAAATTGTGTGTATTTCTTTAAATTTGCATAATTTGTGGTTGAAAAATTAGTCTAAAGTAGTTCAAAGGGGATAGTAAAGCATAGATATTATTATTTTGTTCCAATATGCCTCGAAATAAAATAAAAAATGGATACTCCATTTGCAACCATCACTTGACACTCTGGTGCCAGGCCCAAAGTTATTATTAGTGCGTCCCCCTCATTGTTATTGTTGCGCCCATGTAGCCACCATATTGTTATTGTTGTGCCCCATAGAAGCCCACTATTGTTATTGTTGTGCCCTTACATTATTATTGTTATGTAGGCTTTGATTATATTGTGTCCCCTTAGACTCCTATACATATCAAGGAGGTATTGTCATTTGTATCATCCAAGAATTGTTCATTTATGTGATGTAAATGAGGTTTCCCCCTCGAAGAGACTAATTCTCAAATCCTTTATCTATGTCTTCTTTTGTTTTGTGACCTGGTTGCATAACAAAGTTGTTTGTTGCATTGCTCTTACTATAGTGCATTAATGTTATCTTTTGTATAATGGACAAACTCAATTACAAGGTATGGATTTCAAGGTTTAAGTTAGTCACAAGGATTGATGTTAAAGAAAACAACTATAAATATTTCAAACAATGGTCTTTAATACAATATCTCATGTTGTATAACCAATAACTTATGACTAAACATCCAATAATTTATGACTAAGTTGTTTGCTACCTTTCTCTTACTATAATACACTAATGTTAGTTTTTGTACAAGTATTCAGAAGGATTAATGTTACAAAAAGAAACTATCAATATTCTAAAGAAAGAGAGGTAGAGAGGTAGGGTATGACCACTAGTACAATATCTCAAGGTTTCAATGGCTTTTGATTTGAACCTCCTTTTTCATATGATCTACAAGAAAAGATGGGAAAATTACTAAATGTGACTATAAAAGAAGCTAAAAACTATAAATTACTTTTTTACCATGCCCCTTCTTTATCATTGAATATTGTTATTTTTTATGTGATTAAGACAATAGTATTTAGTCCAAAAATAATACTTGGTAAATTTTATATATAAATTTTGATGCAATGGTTGGTAAATAGAATTAATGTAAATCTATTTTTAACTCTGTCTTAAAAACATCAAGAAAAATTAAATTACTAAAGTTTCATTTAAATTTTAAATTATTAATTTGATAATAAAAATTAAATAAATAAGTCTCATACAATTAAAATAATCTTTTTTTGGGTAAAATTTTAAAACAGATATTTCTCTCAGTCTTAAGTTGTTGAATTAAAACCCCTAAAAATCCAAATATTTAAACCCACACTTTAATTAAAAAAAATTCTCAATTAAGATATTAACATTGAAATTGTATATAAATACCGAGTACTACAATCTATTCCAATTGTGTAACGATAATATGATATTATGTTGTTGTTAATTTTTGCTTTAATCTTTTTGTTGAAAATACCATGTAGAATATAGGAAACATAAATATCCAACATTTTGAATAAGCTTTCCATCTGGAACATAAGTATCAATAATATTCGAGAAGAGTGTAGGCTAGCTGGTGAATATACCAGCATCGTCTTATTAGATCTTGTAACCAGTATTGCACCATGGAATTATTGCACCATGGCATATGTATAGGGCAGATTTCGCCATGTTCTATGATGGGATTTGAAATAAAATGGTGGGATATATTCACTGGCACTGCCACAGATTGGAATGCTTGTGTTGTAAAAGTTTTTCATGTATTAGTGTCATACATTAATTACACCATCTGCTAGACTTACCGGATATACTTAATCCATACTTTCTTTCGTCATATATATACTCCTCCGACACTTCTGGAATTACAGTGCGCTGCCATAAGCAGTATTTGAAACCACGGTTCCACGAATGCTGAGCGGGGCCATAAACAAATTGACATTGATGTCTGCATGTTCTTCCGCATCCAAAGCCGCCAGCTAGATTGGCGACCTTTCCGATTTGTCTTAGACATAAGGTGTTTCTCAAACTTTAAACCTATGTGGAGGCTCGCCCTTTGGTTGCCCATAGAACGTTCCTGGAACGAACTTGTTTTATTTTTTGAAATTTGGGCCGTATTGATATAATTGCCCCGTGGCAACACGTGTGTCACTGTCCAAGTGGGTAGAGGAATAGTAAATTAAAGCCCCACTCCCACTCATTCATTGCTTGCATTGGTCAAATAGAAGCTTTCATTAATCTTATTTCCTGCTGCATCTTAAGATTATCACTTCTGTGCCGTGATGAACTGTCAACTTCAATAGAACATTTTTTCACCAACTTCTTTTATATCGATTGCGTCACAAATAATAAAAAAGTAACACATGGTTGTTAGGTCATGTACTGATTCTTGACTATCTTATATTTTGGTGAGTTGGTAGAGGCATTTCTTAAATTTATAATACATTTGGTCTTTACTAACATTTTTAACATCGATGGAGATAAAGGTCGATGATAACATGGTGGATGTAAACAAAATATCAAATCGAGTAGGTCAAGAGAACAAAAATAGGCATTTTGTGAAAATGTAACTATGTCATTATGTCATATTTTGTTTGTGGATAAAAAAAATTAATTTCCTAATCAGTTTATATTTATTTTAAATTTGTATTTATTAACCAATCAAGTCCATGGATTTAAGTTGATATTCTTGCCTTTCATTTCAAGCTTTTAAACAGATTTTCTTATGAGAAATACCATGCGTTTATAAACTACCATTGATAAACCTATGAAATAACAAATTAAATTTATATATAGTTATTATTTTTTAAATTTTTTTTAATGTTGATCATATTAACATAACTTCACATTACATAACGTTTTACACTATATATATATATATATAAATGACATAAATTAAAATTATACACTCTTAAAATGATAAAATAAAAATGATAAGATAAAATTATAATTTAATTAACTAAGAATTATAAAGAACCTTACCCATGCAAAGAAGTAAAAAAATAAAATGATAGAAAAACAATAAATAATAAGATGTTAAAATTTTACTTAATAAGATGTTAACAATTTATTAATATAAAATGTATAATAGGTATGGTAGGATGAAATTTTATAAATCACATTATTATTATTGATAAAATAGTTGAGTGAGAATAATGATATAGAATATATGTAAAATAATATTGTAAATACAAATTATGGATAATCTTGTTTAAGAGTTATAATTAATTTTTATATGAAAAATATTAAATATGGTAGAAAAGGTTTGTTGAAATTGATTCTTAAAAAAAAAAATCATTTTTTATATTAAAAACAATAAATATGATAGAAAAAGTTTGTTGAAACTAGTTATAGCAAGGGAACTATAGAAAAATGAATAGTGCATAGTAATGTTTCAATTGAAATAATGAAGATGAGGTATGAGTAGCAATATTTTTTAATGAAGTTATTGAGGAAGAGTAATTGTAGTCATATATTTGTGTCTCTATTTTTTATTTTTTATTTTTTACTTTTTTTAATGAAGGATTTATTGTTTTTACAGTAGTGTTAAAATTTTGGGTTTAAATATTAACGTTCAAATTTTAAGATTTACATATTAAGGTTTAATATTGGGGATTTTAATGGTGAAATCATGCTACATACATCAAATCTAGTATAACGTAAAATATCAATTTTACACAAAGGGTCTAGCCCATGTGGGACTGCCTTGCTATGGTTGAGTGTGGCAAGTGCCACATACGCCACGACAGGCTATGTCGATGCCGTGTGGATGGTGACGTGGGAGATTTGTAACGTGGGTTGACATGTGGAAGGTCGAATCATCCTTGTTGGATGGTTAAAGGGTCCATTTTTGGGTGACACATGGCACCGTCAGAGGATGCCATGTGGTAGGGTGACATCATCATGACATTAACAAGGAGCAAGAGATATAGGTTACATGGATAGGTCAATGACGTGGTGTGGTGTGGCATATGTTGGTGAAATTAATTCCAACCACCTGTTAGATGTCATAATTGTCCATCCAAGTTTCTAAGTTAGAGTTTAGTCGAGTTCAATTGAGTTCTAGTTCAGTCTCAATGCAGTGATTTATTACTATTATCTCTTATATAATCTATTTAACTATTATTAAGTAATGAAAAAACTCTTTTGCTCTAAGTTTTTCATTCTTTAATATGGTATTGGAGCTAAATCTGCTTAAGACTCCTTGAGATAAAAGTAGAGAATTTGAGAGAGCATGTGTGGAAGAAGTCTTCGTTGTTTGAAGAAGTTGTTCTTGTGAAGAAAGTTTGGTGAGTGAGCGATTACACTATTCGAAGAATGGAAAAAAAAAAAATTGACTTCCTGAGATAGAAGTAGAGAACTTTAGCGAGATGTGCGGAAGAAGTCTTTGTTGTTTGAAGAACTGTTGTTGTGGAGAAAGTTTGGTGAGTGAGCGATTGCGCTCTGGGAAGAATTGAATAAAAAATCGTAAAGTGGCAATGCTGCCACCCGTCCTTTAAAAAAAATAATGGAGCAACCATCGCAATTAATCATAGAGAGCATGTGCCATGATTAAAAAAAATAATGGAGCAACCATCGCAATTAATCATAGAGAGCATGTGCCATGATTAAAAAGGGGAAATTTTGGCATTCTTCCACTCATCGCACTAAGCCCTCATCATGTCGGCAGCAGCCTCCAAGTCATGAGCTTTCATTTCAAAGCTCGAGAAGAACGAACTTTGAACTCTTCGGTCCATAAGTCGATTCCCTTAGCAAAATGTGTGAAAGTCACTGCACGAAGCAGGTAGCAGATTGGGAAAACGATTTTTTTGAAAAATCAAGGTACATGACGAAAATGACATGCGTCAATTTTTAATATCTTATAAATGGTATGGTATCATAAACGATGGAATCATTTTTATAAAGCGTGCTTCATCTCTTAAAATATGGTTTCCCTCTTTTATTTAAAGTCCTTGTTTAAATTTTTTTTATCAAACCAAATTTCTTTGAAAAGTGTTTGAAGTCTTATATTTTAAAAAATAAAGGTTATTGTAATGTTTGGAGTTGGGTCTTTATTTAAAAAGGATCTTCGTTTAACAAATTAAAAATAAAAAACAAAAAAGAAAGGTCATGGTAATGTTTGTAATATTTGGAGTTGGGTCTTTATTTAAAAGGGATCTTGGTTTATCAAATTAAAAAAAATTGTGGAGAGGTTTTTTTTAAATTAAAAAGGTTTGTTAAACTGTTTGTGGAAGTGTTTTTTTAAGAAAGTTACATAATGTTTTTATTGATCTATAAAAGGATAAAATAAGGTGTTTGGTCTTATTTTTTATTTGGATAGCGATTGTATTGAAGTGGATATGATTGTATTGAAGGTGGATATGACCACCATGAGCCATAGCGCTAACCATTCTTGTTAGAACCAAATGTTGACAACAAAGACGTCGCTATGTTTGTAGTTCTATTTGCTTGTTGAGTCATAGTGAGCTCAAAGAGGCTGAGGAGGTCAAAGTGACAAAAATAGATGTTTGAGCTCTTTTTGAAAGATTTGGAAGCTAAAAGGAAAAAGAACATCTTCGCAATGAAATGCATAAAGGAATCGATAGATGATAGCATTCTTCCCCTCATTACAGATGCAAAGACAACGAAGGAGGCCTTAGACACTGTTGAAAGAAATTTTGGTGAAAGGGGCAATACTCAGGTCGAAAATGAAGAGTTTGGTGAATCACATTGTGCTCAACCAAAAGTGGACGATGAAGCAGAGAAAGAGCACAAAGATGCCCATAAATCCCATTATGCAGAACCACAAGTGGATGGAAATTTGGTGAATCTAGCAACAGTGCTTGTTAATGACAATGAAGTAGTCATTGAAGTATCCAATGTTATGGTGAATCTAACAATCGAATTTGTTGATGTTAAGTTTGATCAATAATAGTTAGCCAAAGATGAATGGTTGTAGATGATGCAACTAAAAAATCATATTGACATGATCTTATTTGGTGAGAGAAGTCCACTTGACACTGAAAACCAAGTATAAGAAAGCCTATTTGGAGCGACACAGGTTAGTAAAAAAGTGGAAGTGACAGAAGAAGAGAAGGAAGCGCAATAAAATAAGGCTCTCATTGCAGAGCAAGAAATAATATGATCCTCAAATATTTTAATCTTAACTTTGATTTTGAGTATGTAGATGTTAGCAGCAACCAAAAAGAAGCAACAAAATTTGAAGAAGAATTAAAGTGCCTTGAAGCATGGCTTTCAATATCATGTCTTGATGAACTCTGCATAGAGGATGCGACAATGAACCTGGAATACAACTTGGACGATGAAAACATTAATGAAATTTTTAGGTATTAGAGTTGTGAAGAGATAATATTTTACTATAGACTTACATTGCAGCACAATATCGATGATGAAAAGAACACAACAAATATGACATGTGGCAACAGTCCAGATACAAGATGATTTTTGAAGAAGTCGACAATGGTTAAATAACATGGAAAAATGGAAGAGCTACACCAACAAATCAACAATTTGAAATTTGAAGCATACAACAAAAAGGAAAGGTTAATGCAATTTAGAGCATAGAGGATTTGGAAGAAAAGAAAATCCATCTCATTTCAATTTTTTTAAATTATAACCTTAGCTCAGACTTAGACCAACACTAAGCTAATGTCTTAGTTTAAATTTTTTGTGTGGATGTAATTAAAGGGAAATATTGGAGAAACTAATTCCATCCACCTTCTAGGTGTCATAACTTTCCATCCAAGTGTCATAATTAGTTAGAGTTTAGTCTAGTTTAGTTGAGTTCTATTTTAGTCTCACTGCAGTCATTTATTACTGTTGTCTCCTATGTAATCTATTTAACTATTATTTAGTAATGACAAGAGCACTTATGCTCCACGTTTTTCATTCCTTAACAACACCTGGCATGTGGCATTTGGTGCCACGTGGTCTGGATGTGATATGTGGCACCCGTGTGGAGTTGATGTGGTTGGGGCCACGTCATCACAGACCGCAAACCCTGATAATTTTTTCCAATATTTATTATAGTGGAAGTCACAGTAGACGGAAGTCGTTGAATGAGAAACTTTCCTAGTAAGTAATGTGAAAAATTGTTACCACAACACAAAGGTTAGAAAGGGCATTTCCCAAAGATGGCACTAGGTTTGTTGGTATAGTGAAGTCACGTTGGATTATGAGTGATGTGGAAGAGCCATGTATGTCACTTGTTAGCGTCATGTGGTAGGCGTTTTGATGTGGCAGGGATAAAAGGGCTCAATTTTCAATTTTGTATAACTTTCAATCCTAAGGTCGGATTGAGGTAAAATTTATATCGCCGAAAAGCTCTAAACTAGAAAAATGTGATGGTGGAATTTATTTGGAGTTTCGATGATGTTGAAAAAAGAGAAATGGTATAACCCCATCTTCATAATAAAACCATGGAGGTCGGGTTAGTTTTGATGTAACCCCTTCCATAACCTTAGAATAACCTAAAGGGGTGGGAGGGTATGTTACAAAATTTCTATAGCATGCAATGATGTAATTCTTGATATAACACAATACATAAATGTAATTCAAAATTAGACAAATATGTATAACATATTCAATAGTCACCCTTTTGCAAATGATTAGTCCAAGGGTTGAGCCCAGTAAGGCTAGAACATTATACTTCTAATAAGAACTAAAATAAACATCATCCTTGAAACTAGAACTATAATATTCAACAATTGAATCAATAACAAAATGGCAAGAAAAATACTCATAACATTACAACAAAGTTGCAACTAGTAATAAGTCTGATGAGTGACAGACATGTTTTATAATAAATAATATGTAATTGATAATAAATAAACATATGTCCAAAAAATTCATTTCCTTTTGACAGATATTTAATTTTCTTAAAAATATCATTATAATTTTAATTATTTTATTAATATTAAAGTGAGTAATACTAACCTCAGCTACCATCTTCCACTAATATATAATATTAATATTACCCAATAATATCTACAATCTAATAAATATTACCCAATAAATCTAACACTAAGTTCTAGAAGCACTTATACGTACAAATAAAGATACCCCACTAAAAAGAACTAGGTATATCAATTGAGAAAATCTACATATAAGATTTTTGAAACATGTTTTGAAACACCTACCTTTATCATTTTCCCACTTCTCACTCAAATTTTTTGTGGGTAAATGCATCTTGTAGTCTCATATCAGTTATGATACATTACTTAGTGCTTATGATACATCTACATGTCGTGTACCATGGGAGTCAAAGTTCTTCACAGGTGTAGTTGGGTGGAGGTCAAATGGATCCTATGACGGTCCATTTCCTTCCACAATATTCAACATAAATGAGATTGCAGCTAAGAATCACCAAATACGGAGTACCCTCACCACCATGATGGGATTGTCAAATCCGACATGCTAGTGACGTTCCACAATCTTTATCCTTCTCCTACCCCAAGGAAAATAGAAAAGCCTTATGTTATGGTCGTTGGCTCACCATATTTTTTATATCATATTTTCCCTGTTATTTAATGGAGTCGCATAAAAGAAAAAGATTGGTATCTGTGGACGGATGTACAATCTCGGGGCCTAAGCATCTCCGGATGTAAAAGGAGGCAGTGGCAGACGAGAGCATTGGTCGATGGTCGGTTCTAGAATGAAGTGATAGAATGAAATGATAGTTAGGAAGGTGTCATATCAACAAACGTAGATATCGATGAGATTTGTTGAATCATACAAGATAAATTTCAATGTACTCTAACTCGTGTATGGAATTTTTTTATTTATTATTATTATACTAATTTTATGCAAAATAGTTTATTGGTTAGGTTGACGAGTGTGAATTGTATTGCGACGAAAGATAGTGGTATTCATGAATTGTTTAGATGGTGTGGATGGTAATTTATTTTTTTTACAAATTTTGTAATATTAACATTTGAATTATGTAATATTAACGTTTGAATTATGTATTAATTAATCGTGGAAATAGATTCAGTATTATCAAAAACTTCTATGGCACTTAAAATCTTGAAATTTAACAATTATAATTTAGATTAAAAAAAAAATTGCTAGACTTTTAAATCTAGGTTATAATCTAATCATTGATTGATTTATGGATTGATTGTTGAGCTATTACGTGTTCGCTTCTTCGATGTTGGGGGAGGTTTGAATTGCAACGTTTTATCTCCGAATACTGAGTACTGAGTGCAAACCTAGAAGCTTGCATCACGTCATGGTAAATTATGCTTCTGCGGATAATTCCGGCTTATGCATGTATGAAATTGAAATTGAATTGTCGCCTTTTCTTAGAGTGGAGGGAGAGGTGGTTGAGTTGGGTATGCACAAAGGTATAAGACCGAACTTCAAATGGGTATAGAGAAGACCATATGGTTTTCTACGCTGTAGGGATGCAATGGAGATGAAGGGAACAACTCTTCCGGTGAAGATTGTTTTTTCAAAAATAGTATTGGGAACAATATCTTCAGATATAAGTTTTAGAATTTAAAGTTATTTTAGATCTCGTTACATATATATTCCAATATACAAAGAAGAGCATTAACACACCTTAATCTGATATTTCTTTTTTTTGGTGAGCTTAAGTTGATTGCAGATTCCTTGAATAATCGGGAATTCAATGGATATGGGCGCGGTCAAAAAATTGACTGTGTTCATGTCCGTCAGATTACCGAATATTCGGGGAATCTACAATTGACTTAAATATGCCCCTCTAAATTGACTGTGTCCATGTCCGTCAATTCCCGAATATTCAAGAAATCTACAATCGACTTAAGAATGCCCCTCTTCTCTTTACCTTGCTCTTAATCCTATAGTTATACCCCTTGTCCCTTTTCCTATTATGACTCCATTGAAATCATTGAATATAGAATACCCCTGATCCCTTTGACTACAACAAAATGGACAATGACTCCATTGAAATCATTGAATAATAACTAGGCGAGTGCATGTTATCGACTCCATAAATGGAACACCTTTTTAAACCTTAAAAATCTTAAGAGGCTGAGCTATGCATGCCTCTTACATGCTAAAACCAGGAAAACGAACCAAAGTATGTTGGCCGTTATAACACAGGAAACTTTCGAGCCATGTTTCATATATTACCTTGTAATTTTTCAATTCAATAAAGAATTACACAACCACACAATTTTTAGCGGCCATGCATTGTATATGAAATTAAATGCAAATGTTTGCGCAATCACCAAAATGCTTCCATCTTCATCAACCATTTATATTGGTAAAAGATGAAAAATATATATTTTATATTTTTAAATAATTTCAAAATATTAATTAAGAGAGTGGAAGAAAAAAATTAAGATTTAAAATATTTATAAGATAAATCTTATTTTAAATTAATACAATTTGTATGATAGATTGAAGTTCATATTTTAAATTTTTCAAATTTTAACATGTATTTTGATATTTTATAGACACTCAGATTTTTAAATATGATTTTTTATTTTAAATTTAAATAAAAAATTTGATAGAGTTTTGAATTGACATTAAAGAGATATATTCCTAAGAACTTTACACATCTTATTTAAATTTCTTTTTTTGCTAAAGCAAGAGTCGTACCTTCTATTTCATTAAATCGGAAAACAAATTACATAAAATACAACATTCCCCAAGGAACTGTGGGCTAAGGAAATATCAAACCGTTTAAAGCCACGAACCCATAAACAGAACAACAAAACCCTCGAAAAAGAAACAGAAGCCGAGACCATTCGATCACCCCTCAGAGATCTGACGAATGAGGCTCATATCGGGGCGAGAACATGCATCCATGTTAAAATTAGAATTGGACCGGATGAGGAAATAGGGACCATTCTAAAAAGATTTTGGGTCCAAATGGGGGGATAACCCTCGAGCATGTAGTCCGCTTGAAATCCACTGATTCCCACCATGAAGCGCAACAAGCGTGAAGGATAACGCTCACCCTGACCTACATACATATCCTTGATCGTTGAATCTCCTTGCCAGATCCAACGGTGGAGGAAGATATCGCACGACCTAAAAACATGGAGAATTACCGCGCGATGAACACCCTGGACCCACCAACATGCATGATTAATCTTGACCGTAGATTCATCGTGCTTAATCCAACGGCTGTGGTACATATCACACGAGCCAAAAGCACCGAGATTTACCTCGCGATGAGGGCGGTATTTCTTCCCATCCCTTGGCCACGTGTTGTTTTGTGAGTGGAATCGCTCCCAACTCCGAAAAACCACATACAGCTTGAAGGGCCTGCGATGAACCCGAAACCACTCCTCGAGCGGTATTTCCACCACAGAAAGAAAAACTGGGGTTTTGAGTCTACCGAGAAAGCCAGGATTCCGGCCCCTCGCACCAACCCATCTCCTCGTGCAAATGCACCAAAGGAAGATGAAAATTCCTCCATCCCACCATCTATCCGAGAAACAACGTCTTCCTAACAACATCCTCCAGAGACTTCTGTGTTTGTTCTTACCAGGGTTGAGGAGGCCGACAGTGACCTGCGTCCCAAAAAAGACCTCACTTCAGAAATGACACTTCATAAAAAAACCAAATCAACTAGACTCTATCTCTGTGGCTCTATTATGAAACACCATTCTATCCTCGTCCGCCTGATCTTGATAATGCACCCTTAATCTATTCTGAGGCAACTCTTGCCAGCTCAGCTCGACCCTGCTTTTGGTGCAGAGCACCCCTTGATTTGCCAGGATGTCCGCCAATTTATTTGTCGTTCTTAGCACATGGGTGAAACTCACTGTACTTAAGCCCAGAAGGTGAAGCTGAATCCGTTGAAAGACCTGAAGCAGCCTCCAGTGTTTTGAGACTTTTTTCGGCTCCGTACCATAGCTAATTCTCTTAATCGAGTTAATGATTAACTCAAAGTCAGCTTCAACTATTATATTCTGGAGATTATTTTGCTTCAGGAATTCTAAACAATGCTCAAGAGCCATTAATTCCACCATATTATTAGTGGCTCTTCCCAAATGGCAGTGGAAAATAAAAAGGATGTAGCCATTATCATCCCTTAACACCCCTCCAAAGCCGGCCACACCCGGGTTGCCTTTTGAGGCCCCATCAATGTTGTATTTCAAAAAACCCTGAGGGGGGGGATGCCAGTATTCCTGCTTAGTGTCCAGTTTCATTACCTTCCTATCCAAGCCTTGTGGAATGAGCCCATGCATACCCAACTGAAGAAGTATCTGCATTTCAGCTTCTAAAGGTGGATTCTTTGTGTAAGTTCTCGTAATAGTACCTACCATCTCCTTAAGTTGTATTAAGATCTGCTCAAAGATGCATTGGGAGGATCTTTTTTCATTTTTGAAGATTCTGTTGTTCCTTTCTTTCCAGACATTCCATATTATGAAGCTTGGCATTAAAGCCCAGGCTGAGCAAAGAAATTCATAATCAGAGAAGTTTCGTCTCCAGTTATTTAGGGTGTTGATAATGCTTCCTTTGTCCCTGTCTATCTGTTGGAAAATAGTGGCAAAAGTATCCCACAAACTAGAGGTGAAGTTGCAATTATTGAGAAGGTGCTCCATTGTTTCCTCCTGGGCTTCACAGAGTTGGCATCTGGAAGGACCCAGAACACCCCTCTTTCGAATATTTTCCCAAGTCAAAATTTTCTTATGATGAACCAGCCACATGAAGAGTTTGATCTTCATCCATCCTTGATGCCTCCATAGGTTCTGCCAAACCCTATCTGGTACATTAGAGTCCAGCTCAAGGAGTATGTGTTTTGCCTCCTTAAGATTGAAGGTACCTTCATTATTGTTACCCCATCTAAGTTGGTCATGCCCCCCTGTCACTAAAATTTTCCTTTGGTCCAACACTTTCAGAAGTGCCTCCGCTTTTGCTTTCAAGGGGCTATCATCCCTGTAATCTAACTTCTTCCAGGTTCTCCATTTTCCTTCACTGTTGGTTTGAACCCAAAAATATTTTACCCTAAGTAAGCCTTTGGTATCAGTTTCTTTCTTGAGGTCCAGAAAGTCCTCTCTTAACAGTGTAGGTTCTTGTTGCCATTTATCCTCCCAAAACAAAGCAAGATCTCCCTCTCTGATTTCCCAGAAGCTATTTTTTTGTACTAAGCCTCTATTCTCCTAGGCCTTATTCCAAATGTGTGAGCCTTTTATGATGCCAATCATCCGTATGTGATCATTATCTTGCCAAGTGCTGGCATATTTTTCTTTCCAGATACTAGCCCACTGAGCCTTTGGATCTTTTACCCAACGCCACCATAATTTTTCCCCTAGAACTTTGCTTAGCACTTCTAGATCATCCAATCCAAGACCCCCCTAGTTTTTAGGTTTGCAGATCTTATCCCAGGCTACCAAGGCCCATTTCTTTCTCTGCTTCTCCTTACCCCAAAGAAAGTCTCTTTAAATGGTTCTAAATTGTTGCAAAACTCCTTTAGGAGTTGGAAGAGTTGATAGCATGAAGATGGGCATAGCTTGTAGAATAGCTTTTGTAAGCACTAACCAACTAGCCAAGTTTAAAGATCTAATAGTCCATTTCCTGATTTTATCCTGCATCTTATTAATCACTGGCTCCCAAATGCTCTTGTGCAAAGGTTTATCAGTTAGAGGAACTCCCAAGTATTTGGAAGGAAGGACATCCCTTTGAAAGCCCAGAATTCTGGAGATATTTCTCTGAATAGAAATATTGGTATTAAAGAAAAAAATCTTAGATTTGGAGAGATTAACTTCCATACTTGTAGCCATGGCAAAGTCACATAGGATTCATTTATAAGCTAGTGCTTCTTTGACCGTGGGGATTCCCTGCAGCATGGTATCATCAACAAATTGTTGATGGGTCAAAGCCTGACTAGTCTCAGAAAGTTGGAGACCCTTGATATTGCCAACTTCTTTCACATGCTTGATTGACCGACCAAGTCCTTCCATCATGAGGATAAAGAGAAAGGGAGAGAGTGGATCTCCCTGCCTGAGGCCTCTTGAAGGAGTAAAAGTCTTGGAAGGAGAACCATTAACCAGAATTGAAAAGCTAGAAGAAGTAACCAAGGCCATAACCCATCTAACCCAGTTATGATCAAACCCAAAGGCTATAAGGACCTTCCTGATATAGGTCCAATTCAACTTATCATAAGCTTTGGCTAGGTCCAATTGCATAATCATGCCCGCCTTCCTATTGCTTAACAATGAGTGTACCACCTCATGCGCTTGAATGATGTTATTGAGAATTTGTCTGCCCTCCACATAACCAGATTGCTCCACAGAAACTAGAGTAGGAAGAAGTGGTTTGAGTCTATTGGCAACAACCTTGGATATTATTTTGTACACCACATTGCACAAAGCTATGGGTTTAAACTTGTCTGGGGTCAGAGCATTATCCTGTTTGGGGATCAAGGAGATGAAGGAAGTATTGAGCACCTTCAAAATGGTTCTATTCATCTTGGAATCCTCCACCACATTCAGAATGTCTTGTTTAACAATGTTCCGGTGAGCTTTAAAGAAATCCACATTGAAACCATCAGGGCCTGGCACTTTACCATTCTGCATTTCTTTGATGACTTCACTAACCTCCTCTTCAGTCACTAGCCTATTAAGATTGAAATTATCCTCTCTTGTAACAATCCTAGGTATATGCCTTGTTAAGTCCCTGATAAAATGATCTCTGTCTGAAATGGTTTCCTTTGTTATACCTCGAAAGTGCTGAACTAGCACTGTTTCTATATCTTCATGGGAATTAAGAAGATGACCTCCCTCATTCTTGATCGAAGAGATCCTATTATGAGATCTGTTCGCCAAGGTGGATCTATGGAAAAATCTAGTGTTTTGCTCCCCTTCTTTTAGCCATTGAACTCTAGATTTTTGTCTCCAAAATATTTCCTCTTGTTTACATAAATTCTCCCAGTCTTGATGATGTTTGGTGACTTGATTGTTTCTGACTTTATCAAAACCATCCATGATAAGGGCTTGATTGAGTTCCTGCATTTTGTCTTCAACAGCTTTTTTCGCTTCAAAAATATTGCCAAATTCATTTTTGTTCCAGTCTTTAAGCCTGAGCTTGATGTGCTTTAGTCTTTTGTGTAGCAGAAACATTCTTGTACCCTGCATATGCAGATCTTCTGTCCACCATTTTGCAATGTTGCTGATGAAATCTGGGTGGGTGAGCCAGATATTCTCAAATCTAAAAGGTCTATTCTTGGGGGTACCGATGCCCTGAACCTCAAGTTGTACAGGCCAATGGTCCGAGCCTCCAAAGGGGAGAATTCTCGCTATCATTTCCTTGTCGGTGAGCATAAGGTCCTCTGAGATTATGAATCTGTCTAACTTGGAGGTGACTTGAGACTCTCCTCCTCTTTTATTGTTCCAAGTAAAGAGGCCATTACTCATGTCAGTGTCAACTAGCTTCATATTATCTATAAAAGTTTGAAATGTTGTAGAGTCTTTGCTTAAAGTTCTGGTTCCCCCTTTTTTCTCCGAAAGTGATTTGATCATGTTGAAGTCTCCACCCATGATCCATGGTACTCCTACATGTCTATCTCTTAAATCCACAAGAGAATCTAGAAACCTGAGTTTATCATCGATTCTTTGAGGGCCGTAAACATTCGTGACTAGATAAGTTTCCCTATCTCCGACAGGCTGAATAACCAGTGATAAATAATTCGTAGATGCCAATCTTTTGGGGGTTCCAAAGAGTGAGAATGCCCCCTGCTGTATTGTCTGCTTTAACTTCTAGAAACTCATACCTATTGAGCCATTTGCTGTGAATTTCTTTGATTTTTTGAATGGAACATTTAGTTTCCTGGATAAAGATCATATCCGGAGCTTCTTGTTTCATTCTGTTGCTAAGTATTCTTTGTTTTCTCTTACTACCTAGACCTCTGATATTTCAAGATGTGAACTTCATTATTAAAGATTTGTAAAGGAGTAGCTGGTTAGGTCTTTCATCTTACTTGAATCTATCATTAGCTTTCCACATTCCATCAATAACTCATTCTGCTTCTTTCTGCCTCTTTCTTTCCTGGGTTTCTAGGAGCTAATCCTGGTGTGGTTTTCATAGTTTTCACACCTTCGTTGCCCTGCCTTTCATTGTTTCTTTGTCTTTCCGTCCCTTTTGCCTGAGTTTTCCATAGGAACAGTTGTTGTACTCTGTTGAACTCTTCTTATGGTAATGAGTCTACCCCTCCCATGGTCCCCTGTTTCAAGAACCCTTCCAGATCTAGGTTTTCTCTATCAAGAATCTCTTGCAGTTCATGATCCTCCATTTCCATCTCACTCTGGGTCATTTCTTGGTCCATCTCCAGTTCTCCATCACTCGGCATGGTTTCTTTCTGTTTATTAATATCCTGTGTTTGTTCACTATCTTCCTCTTTCTCCTTCTCCCCTGGGCTACCTTCCATTACCTGATCTACTTTTGTTATCTCCTCCTCTTCTTCAAGTACTTGGAACCTATTCAGACTGGCCTGTTGCCCTTCTGTTTGATGTTGCTTTGTTCCCCTTTTGCCCCCTTTTCCTCTATATCCCACTTTGTGGAAGCTTTCAGTATCTTTCATTGTGGTAGCTTTACTTTTGTTCTCTATTTTACTGAGAGGGCAATCTCTAAATAGATGTCCATGTTCATGGCACTTGCGACATCTGAAAGGTATATGTTCATAATCTACTGTTTGCACCCATTCTTCATCAAAAACTTCCAAGATGACCTCATCCGGTAGAGCTCCAGAGAGATCCATCTCCACACATATTCATGCAAAGGAAGTGTATTTACCCCTTCTGGTGGCCTCAGAAGCTTTGACAAAACGCCCTAGTTTATTTCCTATGGCAGATAACGATTCCGTTTGCTAGTAATCAAGAGGTAGGGAGTAGAGTCTTACCCAGACCGGGACCGAAGTGAAAGTCTCTTGCTCCGGGACAAAATTCATCATCCATGGCAGCATGTAGATGCCTACTGCTACATAGAAGTAGGGCCCTCCTTCAAACAATCTGTCTTTGTCCTCAATATTTGTAAAGACCACAGTGAACAAACCATTTGACCCCAGATGTAGCTCTATGCTTCCTTTTGGCTTCCAGTGGTATTTAATCCACGTTTTTAATGCCTTTCCAGTGGGCCATAATCCCATGAATTTACAAATGATAGCATAGGTCCGCATGTGGTCCCTGTGCGCCTGCAGAGCAGGATCATTTAAAACTACTCTAGGTGTGACCTCAGCCTTGGGTTTACATGGCCCCTTATGTGCCTTGTTTTCTGCTCCCTGTTTCTTGTCTTCTTCCTCATTTTCTTTTGTTCTGTTGTCCTCCCTTGATTTGGTAAAATCTTGATCCTCTTCCATGCTCCTTTTTCCTTCTCCTGAAGGACCTCTGACAGATTCTAATGGTTTCTTACCTCGGCTGGCCACGGCCTGCCTGTAGGAGGGAGTGGAGCTCCATGGAGATCAACTCCTGCAGCAACGTGAAACCCTAGCTCTTCATCCACATCGCCCTTAGTCTGGAAGATTTTTCACATCTTATTTAAATTTCATTATAAATTAGCCGAAAAAAAATAATAATAGTAAATAAAAATAAAAATAAAAAATCTTACTCATAACAACATGTTTTTAGGATTTGTAATGGTTTATATTTATTAGTTAAATACTATCTTAAATTATATCCTGTAAATATTTAATTATCAAATATTATGTAAAAATATGAGATTCAAAATTAAAAAATAAATAAAGTTATTACTAATCAAAATAAATTATTATAACTTATTATTATAATAAACTATCATAAATTAATATTATAGATTAATATAAATTATTATAATAATAGTTTATAATTTATAATTTATATATTATTATTTATTAAGGTTTATAATTATTTTTAATTCTAATATTAATTTTTTGGATTTATTAATGTTATTTTATAATATTAATATGTTTTTATAATATTGGCTTATAATGTTTTATGAAAACATTATATTAAGAATTATAAAATATAATATAAACTTTAAATATAAATATGTATTTATATTATAATTATATCTATATATATCTGTGTGTATGTATGTATGTCTGGGGTAGCTCAAGTGGTGATGACCGTGGAAATAAAGTCTCATCGAATTGGAGATCTTTGGTTTGAATCTTGGGCTACCCCTAGTAGCAGGGTGAATAATGGACATGTAAACATGAAAATCGGAGAGTCAGGCAAGCTTAACTATATATATATATATATATATATATATATATATATATATATATATATATATAATCCCTTAATTTTATAACATTAATATATAAGTATTTTGACTAAAACATTAATTTATTAATAATTGATTTATATAATTTAATATATTAATAATATTTAGTTATGACATTAATATTATATATACGATTATTAAGACATTAATATAAAATCAATAAAATTACTAAAGTATTCAAATAATATTAATAAAAGTTTAATGTAACATTAATGACACATTAATAATATATTAATTTAAATATTTATAAAGTTTTAACTATAAATTAATTTATACATTAACATGTCTTAACTATAGTTAAATATTATTGAGATGGTTATCTATAG
The DNA here is from genome assembly GCA_031772625.1 of Pinus tabuliformis. NCBI lineage: Eukaryota > Viridiplantae > Streptophyta > Pinopsida > Pinales > Pinaceae > Pinus > Pinus tabuliformis. Next base: position 906,987,859 of record CM062806.1, on the reverse strand, counting down.
TTAACGTTTGCAACATAGTCATCAATAATCAACATGACTACCATGGTGAACCATACTTACCTCGGGAATCATGGTGTATCTATAAGTGACCTTCACTGAACAATAGTGGATGGTCATGGTTCACCATGAAGGATTATAGTGCATGGCTAGGGTTATCAATCGTCATACTATAGTCAACCATTGTTAACCATAGTTGACTCTATTGAGCATGGTTAGTCATCTTCAACCATATGCAACTTAGGTCAACCATAGTGGTGAACAGAAGTCACCATAAATAACTAAATTTAAGAACCATGGTAATGCATGGCCAACATTAATAAGTGTTTAATATTAATCCTTGAGTTTATAATCCCAAAGTTTATAATATTAATCTTAGGGATTATAATATTAATCTAAGGTTTATAATAATAATCTTTTGATTTATAAATTTTATTAATTGATACATCAATATATAAGTATTTTTATTAAAAAAAAAATTATTAATAATTAGTTTATTATTATAATATTAATTACTTAATACATAGTTAGTATGTTAATATAATATTAATATTTAATTATGACGTTGATATCCTATTAAGACTTATATATAACATTAATAATTTATTAATCTATATATTAACAAATGTTAACTATGATTGGTTATTGTTGACATGGTCAATTATAGCCAACATGGGCATCATAGTCAACAATAGTTAACATAACTAACCATGTTGAACCATACTTACCTCAAGACTCATGGTCTACCTATTAGTGATCTATAGTGAACCATAGTGGATGGCCATTGTTGACCATGGATGATGCAGGAGCATCCAACTGAAAGGCGACAACTAGAATTGATTTCTTCAACTGGACAAAAGAAGAAGTTTTTGAATTTTATTTTATTTTGTTTTAAGTTAAATTTGGGCTGACACGACCATTGTAATTTGCAATTAAAAGAACAGTTAGATTAGGATTAGTTAAATGTTGGAAATTAGTTTCAAGAAACTGTTCTCAAACTAAAACACGGTTTCTGATCCATGTGGAAATATTGGAAATGAATAAAAACCAAACCATATCCATGTTGTGCGGGTCGGCCAACTTGAGGAGGAAAAGAAGAATTAGAAATTGTTTTTAAATACTTTCTATGTACGTGAAAGCAATGCAAATACAGAGTCCTTTATAAGTAAACGTGATTTTTTTGTGCATGAGTGATAAACTGGTATTTAGAGTTTTGCTGTGTAATTTTTGATAAATAGACAAACTACAAAATCTCCAGGTGGGATAGTATTGAGGGAAATTCATAAAGGACAACATACTAGAAATAGAAACGACAAATAAAGAAATATTGAAAGAATTTCTTGTATTAATTTTCCTTCTTTAAACAATCTGACACATACATTAATCTATAATATAAGAACATTGGTAACCCTGTAAAATACCGAGCCCTCCAAGGGTATGAGTATATATATAATAGCCGAAGTGAAAACGATGGTTTATACCATGTCCACAATTTTACAAACAATACAACTACGACGAAGACACTAGCAATAGTCTAGGTTATCACGAAACCCCACAAGCAAGATACCAGAGGGAAAAATACACAACAATCAAATCAAGACTGAAACCCTCATGGGTTTTCCCTATATTTCATGGCTAAGGACAACAAGTAAATGATGGAAGGGTTCTACCCTATTACAAGCCACCAGCATCGAGAAAAAAGCGACAGAGCGAAGTTTCCCTAGATTCGAAACCTGCAAACAATAGAAAACAACAAAGTGTTTTCAGAAATGGAAGCCATGAACTGAAGCAGAGAACATAGAATAGAAAAGAAGGTAAGAATACCAATAGAATTACCTGAAGAAGACTAACCCCCAAGCTAGAGACGAGGAACCAACACAATACCGAAAACGATTTCATTCCAGCAAGAGAATCAAGAGAATTTACCTGCTCACCAAGGAGCCCAAAGGTTAGAAGAATGAAAACGAAGATTAACAGTGAAAATCAGAACAAAATATTTACCTGTGCAAAGATTGCTGAGCTGCCCATAGAAATGGTAAAAACCTTGTTTATACACAGAAACCAGTTTCAAGGAAATGAGTAGACCACCAACAACGAAGAACAGAACGCAAAAGAAGCACAAACCAGGTAGCACAGAAAAAAATTGAAGTATTACCAAACAAATCGATACCTTAACGAGTAAACAAAAGTTCCACAGGACAAGTGGCAAAGGTTGCGTACACACAGTCAAAACTGGGCCAAACAAGCAGGCAGTCACAGGGTCGAAACCCCTGCCCTATTTCCCTCTCAACATTGCGACAAAAGAAAAATGAAACAAGTAAAACCCTCAACCTTAAGTCAGATTATATTAAGTCGTAAATGCTAACTTCAATCACAGAACCAAGGTCAAGTACGAAGGTAGGGTAAGTAAAATATGTTGAGTTAAGTCCATTAAATATTTATTAATAACCAAGACCATAACACAAAATATCTGCGAGAGTTAGGTTTGATATTTAATTCTTTTTCCTCGAGATCCCCACCAATTTTGGTATCAGAGTAGGTTTCTCTTCTCAGTGAAGATGGAAGTAGGAAGAAGAGGTCGAGGAAAAGCCAATAGAGGAGTAGTAGATGAAGGGCTATGAGAAGAGATCAAAACTTTGTTAGCACGTTTGGCAGCAGTGGAAGTGGGAAGGTGCAAAGATCCTGAAGGTGGAGATGACAGTGAGGAAGAAAACGCAACAACGATAGATGGGTCGGAAGAAGAGGGATCAGAGATCAAATTGTTAAAATCAGTTTTGATGGCTAGCAGCAAGCCAAGACTAGAGCTTTCTAACTATGATGGCAGCTTGTCCACAGAGGCATTATTGGACTCGACAAGTGAGTTAGATAAATATTTCGAATATGAAGAAATCAGTGAAGATAGGAAGATCAGGTTTGTTGTTACCAAGTTGAAAGGACACGCAGCACTGTGGTGGGACAGTGTGCAGGCAGAAAGGAGAAGATTGAACAAACCATTGATAAAAAAATGGGATAGAATGATTGCGAAGATGAAAAGAAAATTTCTGCCTAAAGATTGCCAAATTGCCCTTTACAGACAGGTGCAAAAGTTGAGACAAACATTTATGACTGTAAAAGAATATACTGAAGTTTTTTATAAATTAAACTTGAGAGTTGGGTATGTTGAAGATACCCTCGAGAAGAGAGCGAAATTTGTAAATGGTCTACGGATGGAGATCCTAGACGAGATTAGTATTCTTTCCCCTAAGACTATAGAGGAGACATATCAGAGTGCTTTGAAGGCAGAAGAGAAGATTACTAGGAAGCAGAATGAAAAAAGAGGACGTGGTTCTGGTAGAGGAAGAGGACAGTCCTTTGGTAGAGGTAGGACTGCCAATAGCAATGAAGAGGGCAACAGTTCGAAGACTTTGGGATAGACTGAGAGGGAAGGTAACACTAGAGGAGGAAGGCCATACCAACGTGGAAGAGGTAATGGAAGAGGCAAAGGAAATTCCTATCAGTGTTACAAGTGTCACAAATGGGGACACATGTCTTTTGAATGTCCTGGAAATGAGCAAGCTAGACAGAGGGGAGCTTATGTTGCTCAACCTAATGTAGCAGAGGTACCACCACAGGAGGTTGAAAATGTGCCTGAAATAGGAGAAGCCTTGGTGTTGAAAAAGGTTTTACTAAAACCAGCTAAGGAGGTAACTCACTTGACACAGAGGAAAGAATTGTTCTGGACTGTGTGCAAGTCACATGGAAAATGTTGCAAATTAGTCATAGATAGTGGGAGTATTGATAACCTGGTAGCTAATGAAATGGTGGAAAAATTGGGTTTGAAGAAGTTGAAGCACCCAAATCCATATAAGGTGTCTTGATTACAAAAAGGACACCAACTACTGGTTGGTGAGCAGTGTGAGGTGGAGTTTCATATTGGCAAGTACAAGGACAAGGTGACTTGCGATATTATGCCTATAGACGTGTGCCATATTCTATTGGGTAGACCATGACAATATGATAGGAAGGCCATCCATGACAAGGAAAATAATTGTTACAGATTTGTTAAGGATGGGATAAAGCATACGTTAGTTCCCATGAAAGAAGAAGATAATGCAGAGACTAGTGGAACAAAAGAATTACTGATAGGTAGGAAGGAGTTTCTACGATGGATTGAAGATAATGAGGTAAACTATGCAGTTGTGCGAAGGCCAAGAACAATATTGGTACACACTGAAATTACTAATTTTCCGATAGAGATATAGGACATGCTGCAAGAGTTTAGTGATATTGTGGTAGATGATCTACCAGACAAATTGCCACCAAAGCGGAGCATTAGTCACCATATTGATTTCATTCTAGGAGCCAGTTTTCCAAACAAGGCTACTTACCGGATGAGTCCAAAAGACAATGAGGAGATCAGGAAGCAAGTAGAGGAGTTGTTGGATAAAGGGCTGATTCGGGAGAGTTTAAGTCCTTGTGTTGTTCCGACCATTTTAGCTCCCAATAAAGGAGGTGAATGGTAGATGTGCACTGATTCTCAGGCAATAAACAAGATTACTATCAAATATAGGTTTCCTTTACCTCAGATGGATGATATGATGGATTGTCTGAGTGGAGCAGCATACTTTTCAAAGATATATTTGAAAAGCGGCTATCACTAGATCAGGATTCGAGAAGGTGACGAGTGGAAGACAACTTTCAAGACCAATGAAGGCTTATATGAATGGTTGGTCATGCCATTTGGAATGAGCAATGCTCCCAGTACATTCATGCGTTTGATGAATGAGATGCTAAAAGAATTCATTGGCAAATTTTTGATTGTATATCTGGACGATATACTTATATTCAGCAAGACAAAGGAAGAACATTTTCGACATGTCAGGTACATACTAGAAAAATTGCAGCAAAATAAATTGCTAATAAATTTTAAAAAATGTTCCTTTTTCAAGAAAGAGTTGATTTATTAGGGATTTGTGATTTTTTAGAATGAGCTAAACATGGATCCAGAGAAGGTTGCAGCCATAGTTAGCTGGCCATCTTCAAAGAGTTTGTTTGAAGTGAGAAGTTTTCATGGATTGGCGAGTTTCTATCGGAAGTTTATTAAAAATTTCAGTGGAATTTGTGCACCTATGGTGGACACCATTAAGAAGGGAAATCAACCTTTTCATTAGACAGATTCGCTTAGAGTTTTCAGCTGCTGAAAAAGAAAATCACTAAAAAACCAATTCTAAGATTACTAGACTTTAACAAACTTTTTCAAGTTCATTGTGATGCGAGTGGGACAACCATTGGTGCAGTACTCAGCCAAGAAGATAAGCCAGTAACCTATTTCAATGAGAAGTTAAATGAGAGTAGGCAGAAGTACATGTCTTATGACAAAGAATTTTATGTAGTTGTCCAAGCACTAAAGAATTGGAGACATTATTTACTGGCTAATGAATTTGTCTTGTTTTTAGACAATTCAGTGTTACAATACATCATGCAGCAGCATAGGTGGAACCATAAACATGCGAAGTGGGTGGAGTACTTGCAAAGTTTTACGTTCATTTTGAAACACATCAACAGTCAAGCCAACAAAGTGGAAAATGCATTAAGCAGAAGAAGTTTGATCCTACAAGAAAGCATAGTACAAGTATTAGGATTCGAACATCTTAAGTACTTGTATTAAACATATAAAGATTTTAAAGAAGCTTATGAAGCTTTCAAAATTCCACTGTTGAGGGAAAATAGTCCATGGTTGGACTATAATATGTAGGAGGGTTTGTTGTTCAAAGGAGGACAGTTGTGTATTCCAGAATGTTCTATGAGAGAGAACTTGATCCAAGAAAAGCACAGTGGAGGTTTGGCTAGACATTTTGGCATAAACAAGACTTTGGAATAGATGAGCCACTTTTACCATTGGCCGAGGATGCGAAGAGATGTGCAGAGATTCATAATCAGGTGCAAAGTGTGTCAGCATGCAAAGGGTCACAGCCAGAATGCAGGGTTGTATACACCCTTACCCATTCCAAACAGACCATGGGACTCAATTAGCTTGGACTTTGTCTTAGGTCTGCCGAAGACACAACAGGGATTCAACTCCATCATGGTGGTGGTGGATCGTTTCACCAAGATGGCACATTTCATTCCATGCAGAAAAACCAATGATGCCACACATGTAGCACACTTTTTCTTCATAGAGATAGTCAGATTACATGGCTTGTCGAAGTCCATCATCTCGGATAGGGATGTAAAGTTCACAGGCCATTTTCGGCGAACCTTATGGAAGAAGTTAGACACCAAACTGAACTTCAGCTCAGCTTATCACCCGCAGACAGATGGGAAAACCGAAGTTGTGAACCAGAGTCTGGGAAATCTGCTGAGGAGTCTGGTTGGTGAAAATTCCAAAGAGTGGGATCGTGTGCTTGCACAAGTGGAGTTTGCTTATAATGACTCGCCCAACAGAAGCACGGGCATAAGCCCTTTCCAAATCCTATATGGAATGCACCCACATGGAATATATGAGTTGTGGGATTTGGGTCATTTGGAGCATAGGAGTGCTAATGGAAAATATTTCATGAAGGAAATCAATGATCTACATGAACAGATAAAATTAAAGTTACAGGATAGCAGCCAAAAATACAAACAAAGAGAAGATTTGAAGAGGCAGAAGGTATAGTTAGAAGTAGGAGACCTCGTGCTGGCACACTTACGCAAGGAGAGGTTTTCTAAAGGAAAATAAACAAATTGAAAATGAAAAAGATTAGGCCTTGCATAATCATTCGGAAGTTTTCTGCAAATGCTTATGAGTTGCAGTTACCTACAAGTATAGGAATCTTGCACATTTTTAATGTGGCAGATCTGTACTCTTACATTGTTGTTGATGAGGAAGACAGTTCGGAGAGACAAACACTGGACACCTAGAATGAGGAAGAATCGTGGATTAGGAAAATACCTCCAGCAAAGCCTTTGGATATTGAACAAATTTTAGACACATACGTGGCCAGGAAGACTCAAAAGAAGGAATATTTACAGTATCTGGTTAAATGGAAGGACTGTCTTATTGAGGATTGTTCCTTTTTGGATGCTACCCAAATTCAAAGTGTCGGGTACTCTATTGAAGAGCTCATGGACACAAGTCATGAGCTTAATTTACCTCGGGAGACTGATGCAGGAGCATCCAACTGAAAGGCGAAAGCTGGAATTGATTTCTTTTGATGGACAGAAGAAGAAGTTTTTGAATTTTATTTTATTTTGTTTTAAGTTAAATTTGGGTTGACACAACCATTGTAATTTGCAATTAAAAGAACAGTTAGATTAGGATTAGTTAAATGTTGGAAATTATTTTCAAGAAACTGTTCTGAAACTAAAAGACAGTTTCTCAGCCATGTGGAAATCTTGGAAAGGCATAAAAACCAAACCAAATCCACATTGTGGGGGTCAGCCAACTTGAGGAGGAAAAGAAAAATTAGAAATTTTGTTAAATACTTTGTGTGTACGTGAAAGCAATGAAAATACAGATTTCTTTATAATTAAAAGTTATTTTTCTATGCATGAGTGATAAACTGGTATTTAGAGTTTTGCTGTGTAATTTTTGATAAATAGACAAATTACAGAATCTCCAAGCGGGATAGTATTGAGGGAAATTCGTAAAGGGAAACATAATGGAAATAGAAACCATAGATAAAAAAGTCAAGCAAAGATCATATGTCTCGAGCTTAATCGCAAGTATATTTATAAAAAAATATTGAAAGCATTTCCTATATAAATTTTCCTTCTTTAAATAGTCCAACACATACATTAATCCATAATAGAAGAACATTAGTAACCCAGTAAAATACTGAACCCTCCAAGGGTTTGAATATATATAAAAAGCCCAAATGATAGTGAGGGTTTATACCCTATCCACAAATTTACAAACAATACAACTACGGTGAATACACCAGTAACAGTCTGGGCTATCACGAAACCCCACAAGCAAGATACCAGAAGGAAAAATACACAACAATCAAATCACAACTAAAACCCTCATGGGTTTTCCATATATTTCATGGCTAAGGACAACAAGTAAATGACAGAGGGGTCCTACCCTATTACAAGCCACCAGCATCGAGAACAAAGCAACGAAGAAAAGTTTCCGTAGGTTTGAAACCTGCAAACAATAGAAAACAACAAAGGGTTTTCAGAAATGTAAATGATGAACTGAAGCAAAGAACAAAGAAAAAAAATAAGGTAAGAAGACCAATAGACTTACCTGAAGAAGACTAACCCCGAGCCAGAGACGAGGAACTAGCGCAATACCAAAAAGGATTTCATTCCAGCAAGAGAATCAAGAGCATTTACCTGCTCACCAAGGAGCCCGAAGGTTAGAAGAACGAAAATGAAGATTAACAGTGAAAATTAGAACAAAATATTTACCTGTGTGAAGATTGTTGAGCCACCCATAGAAATGGTAAAAACCCTATTGATACACAGAAACCAGTTTCAAGGAAACAAGTAGACCACCGGCAACGAAGAACATAACGCAAAAGAATCACAAACTAGGTAACACATAAAAAAAATTCAGTATTACCAAACGAATCAATACCTCAACGAGTAAACAAAAGTTCCACAGGAGAAGTGGCAAAGGTTTCGTACACACAGTCGGAACTGGGCCAAACAAGCACGCAGCCACAAAGTCAAAACCCCTACCCTGTTTCCCTCTCAACATTGCGACGAAAGAAAAATGAAACAAGTAAAACCCTAAACCTTAAGTCAAATTCTATTAAGCCATAAATGCTAACTGCAGTCATGGAACTAAGGTCAAGTACGAAGGTAGGGTAAGTAAAATACGTTGAGTTAAGTCCATTAAAGATTTATTAATAACCAAGACTGTAACACAAAATATCTACGAGAGTTAGGTTTGATATTTAATTCTTTTTCCTCGAGATCCCCACCAATGGAGACTTATAGTGAATGGCTAGGGTTAGCAATATTAATCCTAGTGTTTAATATATTAAAATTAGAGTTTATAATTTTAAGGTTTATAATAATAATTTTAGGGTTTATTATATTGGGTTTTATAATGCTAGGGTTTTGTATTAAAGTTTAATACTATGCAATTGAAATGGTACACAAATCATTCTAAAAACGCATTGTGACAAACAGGTCTCAATGCAACAATGAATCTAACAATCATTGTTGTAATGATGAATTACAACATTACAAAATTAGGGTTTAATATTACAGTTTATAATATGCGTTTTTTAATAGTGGGCTTATAATTGATAATAGTCAGATTTAATATTAGGGTTTATAATATTAATCTTAGGGTTTATATATTGGGTTTTATAATGTTGGGGTTTTATATTAGGGTTTAATATTGTGACAATGGAATGGTACAAAAATTCATCCAATGTTGCATTGTGACAAACAGTGTCTCAATACAACAATCCATCTCATAGTCACTATCACAATGTTACATTACATTACATTTTTATAATACAAAATCAAGGCATAATATTAGGTTTATAATATTAGGGATTTTTAATATTGGGCTTATAATAGTAATTCAAAGAGTCTATAATATGTATCCTTTGTTTTTTTAATATTAATTATTTAGGTTTATCATATTAATCCGTTTATAATATTAATCCATTGGGTTTATAATATCAGGGTCTAATATTGGGTTTATAATTTATAATATTGAGGTTTAATATTAGGGTTTATAATATTAATCTTGGGGTTTATTATATTAGGATTTTTAATGTTAGGGTTTTATATTAGGGTTTAAAATTGTGACATTGGAATGGTACAAAAATCTATCCAACATCCCATTATGACAAATATTGTCTCAATATGATAATCAATCTAACAATAATTTGTTGCAATGTTACATTACATTGCAATTTATTCAATGTCATCCACCCCATCCCCTACTCCCCTAGTTCCCCCCCACCCTTACAACCTGTGATCCTGCCCCCCCACTGTGGATACACATTCAATACGTTCTAGCCTCGGCCTGTCCCTCCCCTCGATGTCCATTAAACCCCTTCATGGGCGCAAATCTTATCTCTCACATGCTATACTTCGGGTTGGTGCTGAGGTGGCCTCAGGAAGGCAATCTTCATTAGATTGGGTTCTTAGAGCAAAGAACACCCTTGACATGTTACCCCATGAAGTGCCTATCATTTAATTGCAGGGGCATGGTTAGCTTGCCCAAAAAGTTTTCCCTCTGCAAGCTATTTGAATCCGAGCCTATAGACATTATTTTTCTTCAAGAAACCCTCGGTGAAGCTCAACACATTATCTATATACTGAGGAGTCTAAACCCAGGATGGGAATTCCTCGCCCTAGATGCAGTTGGGAGATCTGGAGGATTGGCTCTGGGGTACAACCCACACTCCATAAACCTAACATCAGCCTGGGGAGGAAAGGGCTTCAATGGTATTGACATCTTTTCTACTGAGCTGGGAATGGATCTCCGTGTCATGAATATTTATGGGCCTTGTCAGGGGTGGGAGGCTTTCTGGAATCAGCTCCTAAACCTCTCTATTACCTCATCTGAAAATCTCATTATGGGAGGTGATCTAAATTTTTCTATCGGATTTAGTGAGTCCTGGGGCTCATCGGCACAGATCGACCCACTCTCTGATACCATGGAAAACCTGCTTGATCAAGCACATCTTTCGGATATCCCCATGAATAGACCCCTACCCACATGGAGGAATAGAAGAGTTGGAGAGGCGGCACTAGCCAGAAGACTGGACCATTTCATCCTCAAAACCCCGATGTTACAGAGCTTATCCCATTATAGGCAGTGGGTCGGATCCGGAGGTATCTCTGACCACTCGCCTATCTACCTCGAAATCTCTAGCCCTCCTATTAAGCCCAAAGCCCCTTTCAAATTCAATTCATCTTGGCTTCAGGACCCCTCCTACTCCAAACTGGTCTCAGATTTCTGGCTGCAAAACCCTCCCACTCAAGGTCTCACCCGGGCTGAAGGGTTCTGTCATAACCTTCTGCATCTCAAGAAGTTAACTATCAAATGGGCAAAGGAAAAAAATTCAAAGCGGTGACTATACCCTCGCCTCTGTTGAATCCTCCTTGGCCCATCTTATGGATGACCAAAGCAGGGGTTTCTTAAACACAGAAGCCAAGTCACATCTAATCGAATTAGAAAATCAAAGGGCCAGAATTCTGAAGGAAAGAGAGGAAACCTGGCGACTCAAGAGCAGAGCGCTCTGGCTCAAAGCAGGGGATGAGAACACAAGTTACTTTCAGAATTTTTCCAAGGGGAGAAAAGCCTCTAACACCATCTGGAAAATTCCCTCGCAGGATGGAGGTATTGCTAAAACTTTCCATCAACTATCTCAGTTGGGCATTTCACACTTCAAACATCTATATAAGGAACCCCCAGCCTCAAACCTTGCCGATATCATTCAAGTAGCAGGGCACTTCCCAAGCTTTGTAGATCCGAATGTTGTAGCTGAGCTAACTACACCTGTCACTAGAGAAGAACTTGAAGGGACATTAAAATGGTTCAACAAAGATAAAAGCCCTGGCCCAGATGGATGGTCCATTGAATTCTACATAGCCTTTTTTGATCTCATTGGGAATGATCTTCTCAATGTAGTTGAAGAGTGCAGGAACTCCGGAAAGATGTATGAGGCTATCAATGCTACCTTCATTGCTCTTACACCAAAATTGGACTCCCCTACATCCGTCAATTATTTCATACCTATCTCTCTCTATAATACCCTCTACAAAATCATCACAAAGATCATAGCTAATTGGCTCCGTCCTATACTCTCCCATCACATCTCTCCAGAGCAATTCACCTTTCTTCAAAATTGACAGATCCATGAGGCCATAGGCACTGCTCAGGAAGCCATTCACTCTATCAAAACAAGAAATATGAAAAGCATTATCCTCAAGATTGACCTCGCAAAGGCTTTTGATCGTGTCAGTTGGCTCTTCATTAAGATGATTCTGATCCATCTAGGATTCCCACTCGCTTTCACAGAATGGATCATGTGCTGCATAAATTCGGCATCCTTCAGTGTACTCATAAATGGATCTGCATCCCATTTCTTCCATGCCGAACGAGGACTCTGGCAAGGATGCCCTCTTTCTCCCCTTCTGTTCCTTATAGTGATGGAGGGACTCAGTAGGCTCATTGGCACTGCAAAAAGGGAAGGCAGATTCAAAGGACTAAAAATGAATGAACTTTTCCACCTCACCCACCTCCTTTTCGTTGATGATGTTATGATCTTCCTGGATGGCAGCATCAGGGACTCTACCTCTTTCCATGACATCCTTGCACTCTTTGAAAAAGCCACAGGTATGGTCGCAAATCAGTCCAAGTCTACTATCACTCTGTCTCACACCTCCCCTCAGGAGGACAGAACAACTCTCCATTTCTTCCATTATCAAATGCATAATCTCTCAGATGGCCTGAAATACTTGGGGTTCTGGATCAAACCCCACAGCTACCGGATTGCTGACTGGATCTGGCTAGTGATTAAAATTGAGAAGAGACTAAAAATTTGGAATCACAGATTCCTGTCCAGAGCAGGGCGCCTAGTCCTTATAAAATCTGTGCTAGAAGCCACACCTGTATACTGGATGTCACTCGCCTAGATTCCTCAGGGAATACTTGGTCGCATTCAACAGATATGTTGCAGATATCTATGGAATGGACAAAAGGAAGGAAAAACTTTTGCTTGGGTGAGCTGGAAGAAAATTTCTCTGCCAAAAAAAATGGGGGGGTGGGGGCTAAAAGACCTGTCTGTTTTTGCACAAGCCCTTGCAGCCAAGATGAGCTAGACCCTCCTCACTTCACAGAATCTATGGACCACTGTGTCATACCATAAATACATCTGGCCGCAACAAATCTTGGACTGGGTTCGCCTACTAGACTGGCCTCGTTTGGGCATCTCTATAGTCTAGAAATCAATCCTACAAACTATGCCTTTCATCAGATCTGGTCTGGCATGGCACATAAACAATGGTAACTCAGTGTGCATTGGTATTGACCCATGGATGGGGGGGGGAAACAGGTATCAGCTGCCACCTGACCTGATACAATATCTACAACATAGAGATACCACAGTGATCGCACATATTGCTGATCGTGAGCGCAGCACTGTCTTCAACCAGAAATGGAGGACAACCCCTGAAGTGGGCATTCCTATACAGTGGCAACAGTCCTGGGAAACATATCTAACGACATTGACTGAAGCTCATGTGCATATAAATGATGATCCAGATGAACTTGTATGGATGCTTGTTGAGCATGGAAAATATACTCCAAAGCTGGGCTACACCCACCTTCTCTCGGATCGCAAACCTGAACTTTCAAACTCTGAAACAAACGAGCATCTATTTTTTCTTTGTCCAACAGTCATCCAATTTTGGCAAACAACAACTCAGTAGCTCTCTATTCATCATACATGGCAGTGTCCCTCTATATATAAGCCTGGAATAATTGGAACGCAACACACCAGGGTTCCAAGAAACAATGCCTTCATCTCATCTTCTTTTGGACTATTTGGCTCACACGGAATCACATAATTTTAAATGATGCAATTGCCCGATGGCCTTTTATCATTTCAAAGGCTGTGGCAGCCTATCATGACATCCCTGACAGCCTATAGATCTACTACCCCCAGATGGAATGACAAAACTAGGCCATGGGCATTTTTCGATGGAGCAGCCCAATATCATGGATGTAGAGGGGGTTTCATTTTATATATCTCTAATCAGCATTTCTATAAGGTCCAATTGGGACTGGGGCAGGGAACAAACAATTATGCTGAGCTAATCACCCTCAGACATCTGCTCCACTTTGCACTAGCTCATGCTTTCTCTACCCTTTAGATCTATGGGGATTAAAATATCATTATCAACTGGCTCAACAATAAAAATCAATGTCATGCTATTTCACTTCGAAATATTTTGGATGAAGTCAACATTTTCAAAGTAGTTTTTAACACAGTCTCTTGTCATCATATATACAAGGAATATAATGAAGATGCTGACAGGCTTTCCAAGGAGGGCACGCTACTACCCCGAGGCTTGTGGATGATCTCTGAACAGATGGGAGCAGATTTCTATCAATATCACCACAGGCCATATATAGATCAGGAGTACCATAGGGTGGAAAGGCCCTAAAAATATACATTTTGCTGCTTTATCTTAGTTTTTTTTCTCAAAAAACCATGTATATATTTTTTTGATGATATATAGAAAAACAGACTGAATACCTCTGCGAGGAATATGTACAGGTTTTATCACACTGAACAATCCTACAGGAAATGGCTTAGGCCATCTATATTTTTTTGATACAGTTTTTTGAAATGGCCATGGGCCAACAGACTTGCATATGCCTTGGGCATCTACTACATGTAATTTTTCCACATAATGAAAGATTACGATTTTTCCATTGGAAAAAAAATTATTATATTAATTTTATATTGTGTTTAATATATAACTAACTTATAATATGGAATTAACTGAATTAATTTACTTTTTAATATATGATTACCATCAACCATGTTACGTTATAATATCTATGTGGTGAAACTATAACAAAAATATATCATGGTTGATATAACAAGAATTAGTAAATATGTTATAATTGATGGAAATAGAATTAGCAAATATATCAATCTAGCTATAAGGTTGTTGTTAAGATTGTAATATTTATATGTTGATATAATAATAAAACTAGCAAAATCACATTAATAAATGTGTTTCAATCACATAGATAACCACATTAGTAAATGTGGTTTATATATTTTGATAGGCATCAATGGTATGGATTTAATATTAATATTAATAAATATATAATATAATATTAATATTAAAATAATAATTATTATAATATATAATATTATTTTTTATTTTTGTAAGTTTGGTAGATCCTTCCCCTTTCATTAATATATAAGCAAGTTGCAATCACATAAAACTGGTTAGGTGGCCTCAACTTGCCCAGTGGGAAATCAAGTCTATTGGCCACCTAACCGCATGATAAGCCATCCAGTAGAAAAAAGTGATAAGTATTTCTACCCAACCTATATAAGTTTGTCTATCATGTCCTTGCCCATACTCTATTTTCCTATAAACATATATGACTTCAAACTGAAAAGTAAAAGCTATCTGCAAAAGTACAAATCAAAAATTAAAAACCAGCTAACATTCTAATCATCTTGCTCAGTAGAGGCAGATTCAAACGGAGTGGGATCCTTGGCATTGGAAGCTGGCAACATTATCTGTGAGTAAAGACATGGGAGTTGTTTATCGATGCAGCCGAGGCATCCATCCTGTTTTTGCATTTGGAATTGTAGCTTCTAGAAATCTTGTTTGTAATTAGGGAAGTCATGCACTGTTGTCGCCATGCTCACTAAAATTTTCTCTAGGGCCTTGCCCAGGAGGCTTTTCATAATCCAATATAGATACAGGGTCTGATTGAACTAGGTCACTCACCCTCCAGTATTCCCAGGTTGCAGCACCATCATGTGCTAATCCTCCATCTTTATCTTTGTCGCGCTCGCCTGGGAGTTCAGGTTGGCTTCCAATTCCTCAATCAAACTTCTAATCCCTTCACTGGTCCCCTCTCGGTATATATTGACTGCTTCATGAATGAGGCTGGTGACTGGTTTCCTGCCACGTCTCCCGCTTGAGGAACTGGGCTCTTCCTTTTTCTCATTCGCCTGAGGCCTCCTACCTCGGCCCCTAGCCTTCACTTCCCTTGTCATTACAACATAATCCTAGTGCTTGGTAACGAAATGGGTGTTGGCAGGTCCCTCTGCAGGTGAGGGTATGATCCCAAAATCCCTTCGCGCCCACAACAACCTACCTCTCTGTGCACCTACCATGGGTGAAAGAAACTGTAATTGCCTTAAATTAAACTTTTTTTCTCCATGCCTCGAAGACCCTGTAGCCAAGTGAAGTCCTCCAACACATTGAGATATTCAATCTCTTAACCCACAAGCCCATTTTCAATAAAACTACAAAAAAAAATTACAAGCCAATCATAGTGAGCTTTAGAAACATTATAACAATTCCCAAACCCAAGGCAATCCAATACCTCAAAAATGGCCCTGCGGACGCTATGACATAGGCCATGGGTGCGAAGCCTAGAAATCCAGCCAGCCAAATCATTACCATGTTGGTACCACCAGTATGCAGGGATGTAGGCTTCCATTCAATCCCATAAAAATAGTAAAGCATACCCTAAAAGTAAAATTGATAGCAACCCAATCCTGGACCATCTGGTCTTCGAACCAAGCCAGACAACAACATTTCGAAAGGTTGACACCCCTGTCCCAGCTCCCAAATAGCCCCATTTGGGAGAGGAGAATTTCATAGCAAACTGACACCGAAGTTATTCCGGTGAGGCTAACATACTGCTACCAGAATACTGACGCCCGATGCTTCCACCAGCCCAATTTACCCCCACCCGCAGACAAATTTTCCCCATGTAGAACCCAATCCCAAAACGAGAAAGTCGCATGCATTGAGGAGGGGGAGCAAAAGATGCTTACATACAAAATTACCCTCGACTAGAGCTGAAGAGTCCACCGTCTCTTCTAGAATCGCTGCACTTCACTGTTCGCGGAGTCCCTCCTCTGGAATCGCTGCACTACAATCGTTTGGGCATGGAAACAACCTACATACCTCTCGAAACACTTGCCACCAAACTCAAGCCTTAACAGAATAACTCTGCCACCTTCCACTGCGTTGATATCCTTATGCATGCTGAGAGCTACCACATCCATTTCCTCGAGCATGTGGGGGGCGGTGGTGGTGTACCTTGACGTACTCAGCATTAAATCTATCTTGAGGCGGTCGCCCTCCTAGTCGCACCACTATCGGGGAAAATATTATTATATTATAAATATGATAAAAATTATAATAATTATTATTATATTATAATAATATGAATAATACTATTGATAATAATACAATAAAACCAATGGATTAAAATTATAAACCAAAGGTATTAATATTATAAACCCAAGGAATTAATATTATAAACCGAAGGGATTAATAAATCCACAGGAATAATAAACTGAATAGATTAATATTATAAACCCGAAGGATTAATAAACCTATGGGATTCACATCATAAACCCATGGGATTGGTGTTATGAACCCAAGAGATTAATAAGCCCAAAGGATTAATATTATAATCCCAAGGGGTTAATATTATAAATATAAGGGATCAATAAACCCTAACGATTAATATAATAAAACCAATGGATTATAAACCCAAGGGATTAATAAACCCAAAGGATTAATATTATAAAACCAAGTGGATAAAAAACCTAAGGGAAATGATAAACCCAGTGTACTAGCATCATAAAACCAAGGGATTAATATTATAAACTAATAGATTATAATCCTAAGAGAATAATCATAAACCCAAGGAATTAATATTATAAAACCAACAGATTAATATTATAAAATCAATAGATTAATAAACACAAGGGATCAGTGTTATAAACCCCAAGGGAATAATATTAAAACCATGGGTTTAAGAAACTCAAGGGATTAATAAACGCAAGAGATTAATATTATAAACCAAAGGGATTGATATTGAAAACCTTCGACAATAATATTATTTACCCAAGGGAATAATAAGTGCAATGGATTAATATTAAAATCTCAAATGATTAATATTATAGAACCAAAGGGTTAATAAACCTCAGGGATTGATATTATAAATTATTTGGATTAATACTATAGATCAAGGGCATTAAAAACCCAAATGATTATTAATATTATAAACCCAAGGGATTATAAGCATATGGTATTAATATTATAAACCTTAAGATTAATATTAAATGCAAGAAATATAAACCCTAAGATTAATATTTTAATTCTAAGGGATTAGAAGCATTATGACAAGAAGTGTGACACTGAGTAATATTATAAACCTAGGATTAATATTCAACCCTAAGATTAATATTATAAACCCTATTAATATAAATGCTAATATTATAAATTATAAATGCAATATTAAACCTTAATATTATAAACCCCATATCAAAAATACCTACTATTACAAATTTAATATTAAACCCCAATTTTTTAATGTAACAATGCGATGTTGAATAAATTGCAATGTAATGTAACATTACGACAATGATTGTCAGTTTGATTGTTGCATCAAGACAATTTTGTCACAATGCGACATTGCATATATCTTTGTACAATTCCAATGCCACAATGTTAAACCCTAATATAAAAACCTAACATTATAAAACCTAATATAATAAAACATAAAATTACCATTATAAACTCTAATCTTAAACTCTGTTATTATAAATTATAAACTCAATATTATAAAATCAATGGATTAATATTATAAAACCAAGAGATTAATATTAAAAACCTAAGGGATAAATATTATAAACCCAATATTAAATCTTAATATTATAAATTCAGTATTAAAAATCCCTAAATTATAAACCAAATATCAAACCCTAGTTTTTTAATGTAACAATTCGATGTTGAATAAATTGCAATGCAATATGACATTGACAACGATTGCCATATGTGTTAATATTATAAACCCTCTCAATTAATATTATAAACTCAAGAGATTATAAACCCAAGAAATTAATATTTTAAACCCAAAGGATTAATAAACACAATGGATTAATATAAAAACCCAAATGGTTAATATTATAAACCCTTGCGATTAATATTGTAAACCCAAGGGATTTTTGATATTATGAAGCCAAAAGATTAATATTATAAATCCAAGGGGTTAATAAATCCAATGGATTAATATTATAAACCCAAGGGAATAATATTAAATTCAAGGGTTTAAGAAACTCAAGAGTTTAGGAAACCCAAGAGATTAATAAACACAAGGGATTAATATTATACACCAATAGGATAATCTTATAAACCCAAGGGATCAACATTATAAAACCAAGAGATTAATACGCCCAAAGGATTAATATTATACACAGAAGGGATTAATATTAAAAACTCAAGGGATTAATATTTTAAACTAACAAGATTAACATTATAAACCTAAGGGATTAATAAACCCTAGGGATTAATATTTTAAAACTGAATCGATTAACATAAAAACCAAAGGGATTAATAAATGTAATGGATGAATATTGTAAACCCAAAGGATTATTATTAAACCCTAAGATTAATATTTTAAATCCAGAATATTAGAAACATTGTCACAATGATTGTCACATTGATTAATATCATAAGCCATAGGATTAATATTAAACCCTAAGATTCATATTATAAACCCTAATATTATAAGTTATGAACCCAATATTAAACCGTAATATTATAAAACCAATATTAAAAGTCCCTAATAATACAAACCTAATATTAAACCCTATTTTTTAATGTAACAACGTGACGCTGAATAAATTGAAATATAATGTAACATTGGGACAATGATTGTGAGATTAATTTTCGTACTGAGACAATGTTTGTCACAATGCAACATTGGATAAATTTTTGTTCCATTTCAATGTCGCAATGTTAAACCCTAACATTATAAAATATAATATAATCAACCCTAAGATTAATATTATAAATCTTGATATTAAACCCCACTATTATAAAATATAAACCCAATGTTAAACCCTAATATTATAAACCCAAGGAATTAATATTATAAACAAAAAGTATAAATATTATAAACCATTTGAGCTAATATTATAAGTCCAATATTAAAAAGCTCTAATATTATAAACCAAATATTAAACCTTGGTTTTGTAATGTAACAATGTAATGTTGAATCAATTGCAATGTAATGTAACACTGTGACAATTATTGTGAGATTGTCGTATTGAGACAATGTTTTTCACAATGCCACATTGGATGAATTTTTGTACCATTCCAATGTCACAATATTAAACCCTAATATAAAACCCCAACATTATAAAACCCAATATAGAAAACCTAAGATTAATATTATAAACCAGGTAATATTAATCACCACTATTATCAATTACAAGCCCATTATTAAACCCAATATTAAAAAACCTAATATTATAAACTGTAATATTAAACCTGAATTTTGTAATGTTGCAATGCAACATTACGACAATGATTGTTAGATACATTGTTGCATTGAGACATGTTTGTCAAAATGCGATGTTGGAAAGATTTGTATACCATTTCAATGTCACAATATTAAACTCTAATACAAAACCCTATCATTATAAAACCCAATATAATAAACCCTAAGATTATTATTATAAGCCTTAAGATTATAAACCCTATGCTTGATATATTAAACACGAGGATTAATATTGCTAACCCTATCCATTCACTATAAGCCTCCATGGTCAACCATGACCAGCCACTATGGTTCAGTGTAGGTCACTTATAGATAGAACATGGTTCCTGAGGTAAGTATGGTTCACCATGGTAGTTATCGTAACTATTCTTGACTATGATGCCCATGTTGACTATAATTGACCATGTCAACAATAACCAATCATAGTTAACATTTGTTAATATAAAGATTAATATATTATTAATGTGACATTAATGTTATACTAAACTCTTATTATTATTTTTTAAATATTTTATTAATTCTATTAATTTTATATTATGAGTTAATAATGTTATTATATATATATATATATATACATATATATATATATATATATATATATATATATATATATATATATATATATATATATATATATATATATATATATATATATATATTTGCTAAAGCAAGAGCCGTACCTTCAATTTCATAAAACCAAAAATAATTTACATAGTGTACAACTGTCCCATAGGCAATGTGGACCCAACCATAGGGAGTGCTTACCGCCTAAGGCAAGAATCCCCAACCCAACATAAATAATCACCTACCCCTTTAGAAAACAAAATTCCCACCAAAAACCTCGCCATCAATCACCAGATTTGCCTCTTTAATCATGACCGTTCAATCCATGGGCTCAATCTAACGGCGGAGGAGGATTTCACCCCGAGAAGCCGCCCACTGAATAATGCCCCGACCCCACCAAACTGCACGATCAATCTTGATCGTCGATTTGCTCCGCGACATCCAACGGACGAGATGAATATCGCACGGAGCAAAAGCGCAAAACTTTAGTGTGTGATGAGGGCGGTTTACGGAACCAGCCCTCAGCCACGTGTCAGAAGCTGTATGGAATCGCTTCCAATTCACAAAAACCACTTTCTGCTTGAGAGTGGTGCGATCAACCACAAACCGCTCAGGAGGCGGTTTTGCTTCTTGAAAAGTGAAATTATGGAAAGAATGGTTACCGGAAAAAACATGAAACCCATTCTTTTCCTCCCCATCGCTACTTTTGAACCTGAAACCTTGGTTTGTGTTGATCTTACCCTCTGTGGTACCCCCCGCTGAACTGAGCAAACCATCCAAACTATACCAGTGATTTTTGAAGTTGATATTACCTGTGCTGTTAGAGCCAACCTTTGTCTGCCTCCCACCTATAACCTGTTTGACCAAAATTAGTGAATCAAGCCGAGAATTACTCATTGAGACCTTTCCTTTTTAGCTTTATTTCGATAAACTTCTCTATCCTCTTCCGCTTGGTTATGACAAAGTATTTTTAGGTTGCCCTGTGGCATTACTTGCCACCCTGTCGAAACACTTCGTTCCTTACAGCTCACCCCTTGGTTGGCCAAGATGTCCACTAGTTTGTTAGCCTTTCTACGCACATGGTTGAACCTTACCGAGATTAGTCCCTGAAGGTGACCCTGAATTCTCTGGAAAACCCAGATTAACTTCCAGTGTTTAGAGACTTTCTCCGGCCCTGTACCACAACTAATTCTCTTGACAGAGTTTATAACTAACTCAGAGTCAGCTTCTATAATCACATTTTGGCAGTTCTCCTGCTTCAGAAATTCTAGGCATTGTTCCAGAGCCATTAACTCCACCATGTTGTTGGTGGCTCTTCCTAAATGACAGTGGAAGAGGAAGAGGATGCTTCCTGCTTCATCCCGAAGAACCCCACCAAAGCCCGCATCTCTGGGGTTGCCTTTTGAAGCTCCATCTATGTTATATTTCAAAAAACCTTTCAGAGGAGGATGCCAGAACTCCTTCTCAGTTTCCATTTTGATAGCTTTTCTGTCCAGGCCTTGTGGAATGATCCCCTGCATACCTAACTGCCTGAGAGTTCTCAATTCAGCCTCTGAGGGAGGATTTTTGGGGAAATTCCTTACAGTAGTGCTGACCGTCTCCCTTAGTTGTTTTAAGATCTGTTCATACAGGCGAAGAGCGGGATTCTTTTCATTTTTGAAGATTCTCTTATTCCTTTCTTTCCAAATATTCCAAATAATGAAGCTTGGCATGAGAGCCCAAGCAGAGTTAAGAACTTCATTATCCGAAAAATTTCTTCTCCATCTGCTTAGGGTGTTAGTGATACTCTCTTTGTCCCTGTCAGTCTGTTGGAAAATGGTGGCAAATGAATCCCATAACCTGGAAGTGAAAGTACAACTATTGAGAAGATGTTCCATCATTTCCTCTTGGGCTTCACAGAGTTGGCATCTGGAAGGCCCCATCATACCCCTCTTCCTAATATTGTCCCAAGTCAAGATTTTCTTGTGATGAACCAGCCACATGAAGAGTTTGATTTTCATCCAACCTTGGTGACTCCATAGGTTCTGCCATATCCTGTTCGGAGCCTGGGAATCCAGCCCAAGGCTAATACCTTTAGCTTCCTTAATTTTGAAGGTACCTTCTTTGTTGTAACCCCATCTTAGTTGGTCCTGCCCTCCCGATATCAAAATCATCCTTTGTTCCAAAATTTTCTCAAGAGCCTCTGCTTTTGTTTTCAGCGTTCTATCATTCCTGCACTCTATATTTTTCCAAGTCCTCCATTTTCCTGTATTTTGAGTGTAATCCCAAAAATCTTTTACCCTAGTCAATCCTAGGGTATCTGTCTCATGCTTAAGGCCCAAAAAATCCTCTTTTAATAGTATTGATTCTTGTTGCCATTTATCCTCCCAGAATAGTGCTAGATCTCCCTCTCTGATTTCCCAAAAACTAGTTTTTTGTACTAAACCTCTATTCTCCCAGGCCTTGTTCCAGATGGATGAGCCCTTTATAATTCCAAACATCCTTATGAGATCAGTGGAATGCCAAGAGCTAGCATATTTTTCTTTCCAGATGCTTGCCCATTGAGCCTTAGGATCTTTTACCCAGTGCCACCAGAGTTTGGCCCCTAAAACCTTGCTGAGAATCTCCTGGTCATCCAAGCCTAGGCCCCCATGGTTCTTGGGTTTGCAGATCTTTTCCCAAGAGACCAAGGCCCATTTCTTCCTAGTCTCCTCCCTGACCCAGAGAAAATCTCTTTGGATGTTTCTGAATTGCTGCAAGACTCCTTTTGGGGCTGGGAGTGCTGATAGCATGAAAATTGGGATTGCTTGGAGCACTGCCTTTGTCAGCACCAGTCTACCAGCCAGATTTAAAGATCTGCTAGTCCATTTTCTGACTTTATCCTGCATCTTATTGATCAATGGTTCCCAAATGCTCTTATGCAAAGGTTTCGCAGTTAGAGGAACTCCCAAATACTTTGAAGGAAGGGAATCCCTTTGAAAGCCTAGAATTCTGGAGATATTTCTCTGAATAGCAATGTTGGTATTAAAGAAAAATATTTTAGATTTGGAAAGATTAACTTCCATACCTGTAGCCATGGCAAAGTCATTTAGTATTTGTTTGTACACTAGAGCCTCTTTGACTGTGGGGATTCCCTGTAACATGGTATCATCTACAAATTGTTGATGAGTCAAAACTTGTCCATTCTCCGACAGTTGAAGGCCCTGAATTTTTCCCGCTATTCTAGCATGCTTGATAGACCGACCAAGTCCTTCCATCATAAGGATGAAGAGAAAGGGAGAGAGCGGATCTCCCTACCTTAGACCTCTTGAAGGAAGATAAATCTCAGAGGGAGAGCCATTAACCAGTATTGAGAAGTTGGAGGAGGTCACCAGGGCCATGACCCATCTAACCCAGTTATGATCAAAACCAAATGCCATTAGCACTTTCCTGATGTAGGTCCAGTTCACTTTGTCATAAGCTTTGGCTATGTCCAGTTGCAAGATCATTCCATCTTTCCTCTTGCTAGTTAGCGAGTGAACCACTTCGTGAGCTTGAATGATGTTATCCAAAATTTGTCTGCCTTCTACATAACCTGATTGTTCCCCCGAAACCAGAGTAGGAAGCAGAGGTTTGAGTCTGTTGGCCACTACCTTGGATATTATCTTGTATACCACGTTGCATAGAGCTATGGGTCTATACCTATCTGGTGTTTGGGCATTGTCCTGTTTAGGGATCAGGGAGATGAAGGAGGTATTAAGCACCTTCAAAATAGTTCTGTTCACCCTGGAATCCTCCACTACATTCAAAATATCCTCTTTAACAATATTCCAGCAAGCTTTAAAGAAATCCACATTGAAGCCATCCGGGCCTGGTGCTTTGCCATTCTGCATATCTTTGAGGACCTCACTGACCTCCTCTTCAGTCACTGGTCTATTAAGATTGAAATTTTCCTCTTTAGACACCAACTTAGGTATATGTCTCGTTAAATCCTTGATGAAATGTTCTCTTTCTGCATTAGTTTCCTGAGCTAATTCTCGGAAGTGTTGAGCTAACACAGCTTCTATATTCTCATGGGAGTGTTGAAGGTTCCCATCCTCATTTTTGATCGTAGAGATTTTGTTTTGAGCTCTGTTCTCCATGATGAACCTGTGAAAAAATCTAGTGTTACGCTCTCCTTCTTTTAGCCATTGGACTCTGGATTTTTGTCTCCAAAATATTTCCTCTTGTTTACACAAGTTCTCCCACTCTTGATGATGTTTCTCAACTTGATCATTTTTGTCTTTATCAAAACCTTCCTTGATCATAGCCTGGTTGAGTTCCTGCATTTTATTTTCAACAGATTTCTTTCTAACAAAAATGTTGCCAAAATTTTCCTTATTCCAATCTTTGAGCCTCTGCTTTATGTGCTTTAATCTTTTATGTAGAAGAAACATTCTAGTCCCCTGAATCTGTAGATCTTTTGCCCACCATTTTTCAATATTGCTAATGAAATCTGGGTGTGAAAGCCATATGTTCTCAAATCTGAAAGGTCTATTCCGGGGGGTACCTATGCCCTGGATCTCCATTTGAACTAGCCAGTGATCTGAGCCACCAAAGGGAAGAACACTCGCTATTATTTCCTTATCTATGAGCATAAGGTCCTCAGAGATAATGAATCTATCCAACTTGGAGGCTACATGAGACTCTCCTCCTCTCTTATTGTTCCATGTAAAGAGACCATTGTTTGTTTCAATGTCCACTAGCTTCCTATTGTCTGTAAAGATTTGAAATGCTAAAGAGTCTTTGCCTAGAGCTCTGGTTCCCCCTTTTTTCTCCGAAAGTGATTTTATCATATTGAAGTCCCCTCCCATAATCCAGGGTATATCTGCATGTCTGTCCCTGAGATCCGCTAGGGAGTTTGTAAGCCTGAGTTTCTCATCTATCCTTTGAGGGCCATAAACATTCGTGACTAGATAGGTACCCCTCTCTCCTACAGGCTGAATAACTACTGATAAATAATTTCTTGATGCCTCAGCATCTATTATGTCAATTCTTTGGGGGTTCTAGAGAGTGAGAATGCCTCCAGCTGTGTTCTCTACTTTAACTTCTAGAAACTCAAACCTACTGAGCCATTTGCCATGTAATTGTCTTAACTTTTGTATGGAACATTTCGTTTCCTGGATGAAAATTATGTCTGGAGCTGCCTGTTTCATTCTATTACTAAGCATTCTTTGTTTTCTTTTACTACCTAGACCTCTAATATTCCAAGATATGAACTTCATAATTAAAGATTTGTAAAGGAGTAGTTGGAAAGATCTTTCATCTTACCTAAATCTTTCACAAGCATTCCACATTCCATTAATAGCTCGTTCTGCTTTTTTCTGCCTCTTTTCTTTCCTGGGTTTCTAGGTGCTAATCTCGGAGTAGTTTTTATCGTTTTCACACCTTCGTTACTCTGCCTGTCAATGTTTTTTTTCCTCCTCCGAACCCTTTTCCTGAGTTTTCCATAAATACAACTGCTGTATTCTATGGAGCTCTTCTTGAGGTAACGATTCTACCCCACTGGTTGTTCCCTGAATCAAGAACCCTTCTAGATCTAGGTGTTCTCTTTCAAGAATCTCCTGTAGCTCACATTCCTCTAGTTCCATCTCACTCTGGGTCATTTCCTGGTCCATCTCCGGATCTGTATCACTCATCATGATCCCTTTCTGTTTATCATTTTCCTGTGTTTGTTCACGGTTTTCTTCTTCCTCCTTCTCCCCCATACTCCTTTCCAGTGCTTGATCTTCTGTTGTTCTTTCTTCGTCCTCTTCAAGAACTTGGAACTGGTTCTGACTAACTTGTTGTCCCTCATTTTGATGTTGCTTTTGCCCTCTCTTGCCACCTTTTCCTCTATGTACCACCTTGTGAAAGCTGTCAGGGTCTTTCATTGTATTAGTTTTACTTTTATTCTCTGCTTTACTGAGAGGGAAGTCTCTGAGTAGGTGCCCATGTTCATGACATCTACAACATCTAAACGGGATATGCTCGTAGTCCACTGTTTGCACCCATTCTTCATCAAAAACTTCCAATATTACCTCATCCGGAAGGGCTCCAGATAGATCCATCTCAACACATATTCTTGCAAAGGAAGTATATTTTCCCCTTCTAGTAGCTTCAGATGCTTTGACAAACCTACCTAACTTATTGCCTATTGCAGCTAACGATTCAGGTTGCCAGTAATCAAGAGGTAGAGAATAGAGTCTTACCCAGACTGGGACCGAAGTAAAAGTTTCACGCTCCGGGACAAAATTCATCTTCCATGGCCGCATATAGAGACCTGCAGCTGCGTAGAAGTAGGGCCCTCCTTCAAACACTCTATCTTTATCCTCAATATTAGTGAACACCACAGTGAAGAATCCCTTTGACCCAAGATGTAGATCAATGCTCCCTTTAGGTTTCTAGTGGTATTTGATCCATGTCTGTAAAGCTTTTTCAGTGGGCCATAATCCCATGAATTTGCAGATGATTGCATAGGTCCGCATGTGATCCCTGTGCGCCTGCAGCGCAGGATCATTTAAAACTACTCTGGGTGTGATTTCAGCTTTGGGTTTACAAGGTCCCTTTTGTTTTTTCTCTTTTGTTCCCTGTTTTTTGTCTTCTTCCTCCTTGTCTTTAGTGCTATTATTCTCCTTCATTTTGGCGCCATCTATTTCCTCTTCCATATTACTTCTTCCTTCCTCTACCATTCCTCTGACTTTTTCTGGGGGCTTCTTGCCCTTATTGGCCATGGCCTCCTTATAGGAGGGAGTGGAGCTCCCTCCTCTGTGTCCTTCCATGGATGAAAACCCCTGCAGCAAACTGAAACCCTAGCTATTCGCTCTCCTCGCTCTCACCCCAGTCCTCGTTTAATCTTATATATATATATATATATATATATATATGTCATAATTAAATATTAATAATATATTGATATATTAATCATGTATTAATTAATTAGTATTACAATTATAAATTAATTATTAATAGATTTTTTTTAATTAAAATATTATATATTAATGTTTTGATTAATATATTAATGTATCATTTAATAAAATTTATAAACCCAAAGATTAATGTTATAAATCCTAGGATTAATATTATAATCTCTACGATTAATGTTATAAAATCTAAGATTATAAACCCAAGGATTAATATTAAATCCTTAAACACTTAAACACTTATTAATGTTGAACAAACATTACCATGGTTCTTAAAAGTTTTTTTTGGTGATTTTGATTGACCAATATGTTTGACCTAAGTTTCGTATGGTTGAATATGACCAACCATGGTTGTCAAAGGTCAACCATACTAAATAGAGTGAAGTATGATTGAAAATGACCAAGCATAGTATGACTATTCATAATCCTAGCCATCCACTATAAGTCTCTATGGTCAACCATGGCCATGCACTATGGTTCACTATAGGTCACTTATAGAGAGCACATTATTCCCGAAGTAAGTATGGTTCACCATAGTAATAATGTAGTCATGTTGTTTATTGTTAACCATATTGCAAATGTTCACTATATTTGACCATCTCAATAATATTAAATTATGATTAAGATGTGTTAATGTATAGATTAATTTATAGTTAAAAACTTTATAAATGTGTATATTAATATATTATTAATGTGTCATTAATATTTTAATGACCTGTTATTAATGTTATTTAAAAAATTTAGTAGTTTTATTAATTTTATATTAATGTGTTATATATATATATATATATATATATATATATATATATATATATAACTAAGTATTAATATATTACTTATATATTATATTTTAAATAAGTAATATTAAATTGATAAATTAATTATTAATAAATTAATGTTTTGATTAAAATATTTATATATTAATGTTATAAACCAAAAAAATTATCAATATTATATATGTTAATATTATAAATTATAATATAAATGTGTCTTTATCATTAAAGTTTATATTACATTTTATAATTGTAAATATAATGTTATAAACCAATATTATAAAAAGTATATTAATATATATTAAATAACATTAATAAATATAAGAGATTAATATTATTATTAAAATAATTATAAACCTTAATAATATGAGTTTTAAATAATGTATAAATTATAAATTATAAATTATTATTATAATAATTTATAGCCTATACTATCAATTTATAATAATTTATTATAATCAATTTTGATTATAAAATAATATATAAATTATAAATTGTTACTATAATAATTTATAATCTATAATATGAATTTATAATAGTTTATTATAATTAATTATAATAAGTAATATTTTTTTTGAATCTCATATTTTTACATAATATTTGGTAATTAAATAATACCACAAATAACTAAAGGTAGTATTTAATTAATAAATATAAAATATTACAAATCTTAAAACATATTGTTATGAGTAAGAATTTGATTTTTTTGGGGTTAATTTATAATGAAATTTAAATAAGAGTTGTAACATTTTAAGAAGATACAGTTTTAATGTCAATTCAAAATTTTATTTAAATTTTAAATAAAAAATCATATTTAAAAATCTAGAAGCATAAAGGAATCCGACTCTTATAAAATACCAAATTACCTTATAAAATACCAAATACCAAATTGGAATTTAGTAAAGTTAAAATATGAATTCCAATCAATTATACAGATTATATTAATTAAAATTAAAATTTATTTTGTAAATTTTAATTTGGTTTTTTTTCACTCTAATTAATATTTTGAAATTATTTTTAAAAATAAAATAATTAATTTTCATGTTTGCTTTCTACCAATGTACATCATTAATAAAGATGTTGAGATGCTGATTCATTCAAATCATGCTACGTAAAAAATTTGTATTTCGTTATTTTAATTAAAATTATTTTTTAATTTTTTAAATATATAAAAATATTTAAAATAAATATAAGAAATATAAATTTAATGCTATGTAATGAAAAACTAATATTGTCTGTGGATTAAAATTAATACTATTTTTCGAAAAACTATCTACACGAGAAGATATGTTACCTTCCATCTCCATTGCATCCCTACATCTTCTCTATACCCATTTGAAGTTCGGTCTACATTATACTTTGTGCATACCCAACTCAACCACCTTTCCCTCCTCTCTAAGAAAATGCGACAATTCAATTTCAATTTCATACATGCAAAAGCGCAGAAGCATAATTTACCATGACGTGATGCAAGCTTCCAGGTTTGCACTCAGTACACCATATTGTATTGAATATTCGGAGATAAAACCTTTCAATTCAAACCTCCCCCAGATCGAAGAAGCAGGTTTGGAATAGACAGATGGCAGGTTAACAACTGCCACGACAAATGGCATTCACGACAATGGATGTGGCATTTAAACTCTCCTAATTGAAAAATGAGACCTTTCGTTAACCAAACTCTTAATTAAGTTCGTCTATAACTCTTAATTAAGTTAATCTAATAAATTTATAAAATTAGTTATCATCCAAGTTATTTTTCAATTTTAAAGGTTTTAAATTCTTGCATCCGAATTCCAATATAAACTACATCGATCAACTTAACAAGTAAACTTTAGTACATGTAATTGATATTCAACAGAATCTCTACGATATTTACGTTTGTGGATTTGACACTTTCCTAACTATCACTTCATTCTAGAACCGACCATCCACCAATGCTCTCGGCTCCTGCCATTGCCTCCTTTCACAACCGGATATGATTAGGCCCCGACATTGTACATCCATCCACGGATACCTAGCTTTTTGTTTTATGTGACGCCATTAACTAACCGTGAAAATATAATATCAAAAATGTGGTGAGCCAACTACCATAAAATGAGTTTTGGACACATATGAAAAAATGTGGTGAGCCAACTACCCTAAAATGAGTTTTGGACGCATATAAAAAATGTGGTGAGCCAACTACCATAACATGAGTTTTGGACACATGTTAGGGAATGTGTCAATGCATTATTCGTTGTTTTTTAGGTTCGGCGAGTATTCTATTTTCGAGGAGAAGGATAAAGTAGTATATCGGATTAGACAATCCCAATCCCATCATTGTGATGAAGATACTCCGTATTTGGTGATTCTTAGCTGCAATCTCATTTATGTTGAATATTGGGGAAGGAAATGAACCCTCATTGGATCCATCTGACCTCCACCCAAATACACCTTTGAAGAGCTTTGACTCCCATGGTACATGACATAAGTAGATGTATCATAACCAATAAGTAATGTATCATAACCGATATGAGATTACAAGATGCATTTACCTAAATAAACTCTGAGTTAGAGGTGGGAAAATGATAAAGGTGGGTGTTTCAAAATATGTTTCAAAAATCTTAGATGTGATTTTCTCGATTAATATCCCTAGTTCATTTTAGCGGGGTATCTTTATTTGTATGCTTAAGTGCTTCTAGAACTTAGTATTAGATTGTAAGTATCATTGGATAATATTAATATTATATAGTAGTGCATGATGGCAGTTGATAGATATCATTGGATAATATTAATATTATATATTAGTGGACGAATGTAGTTGATGTTACTATTATTCATTTTAATATTAATAAAATATTATAATATTTTTAAGAAAATTAAATATCGGTCAAAAAGAAATGAATTTTTTTTGAATGCTTAATAAATTTAGGATTGATATAGACATATGTTGATTCATTATCAATTACATGTCACTTATTATAGGACATGTTTACCATTCATCAGACTCATTACTAGTTGCAATTTTATCTATATTTTTCTTGTCATTTTGTTATTAATTTGTTGGAGGTACTACACATCTAGGACTTTCATTACTGGCATATGCAGACACTTAGTTAGAGCATGGGACTACATGAAAGATCCTTTCTGCATGATTTACTCCTTGATTTGCTCCTCCTTTCACTCCGCAACTGGCTAGTTCTTCTGCATGATTTACTCCCTGATTTTCTCCTCCTTTCACTCCGCAACTGGCTAGTTCTTCTGCATGATTTACTCCCTGATTTTCTCCTCCTTTCACTCCGCAACTGGCTAGTTCTTCTGCATGATTTACTCCCTAATTTTCTCCTCCTTTCACTCCACAACTGGCTAGTTCTCTCCGAAACTTGCATTAGGTGTTGAGTCCTCTCATTGATCACCACTATGGCGCATTACTTTGGGATATTCACCAGTAATGCTATATCATGAGCATTGTAACCTATTTTCTAAATCAATCATTCTTTTTTGTTCTTTCGATTCTTTTAGTGTTTTTTCTCTGCAAAGCTGTGTGTTCAACCTTTACTAGTTAGATTCATCTGTGCGGGTTTTCTAACACATTTACATGGTATCAGAGCGCATAGGTTGCTAGATAAAAGGCGCACCCGTACTTTATTTTGTAGGTATTACAGCTTGGAGATCGAAGATCAACAGAAAAATGGATTTTCCCAAAGCATCGATCTTAAAATCGTACAACTATCATGAATGGAAGGACCAAATGGCTCGATACCTTCGTCAGAAAGGGTCGTACAGGGTTACCATGGCTACAGAAGTGGAACCCACTTTAGCCATAGAGAAATCCAAGTACCTCAACCGCATGGATGAGGCCCACGGATCCATATGCATGTGCATCTCCCCAGAGTTATAGTTTCATCTATCTGCCTGCAATACTCCCAATGAGATTTGGAAAAAGGTTGAAGAACTCTACGGGAAATAGGATGAGATGAAAGGACATTTGCTCGAAGTGGAGCTGCTCTCATTGGATCCATGGAACTATGACAAAATTCAAGACTTCTTCACCAAATATAATGATCTATTGCTGCAACTCAAGGGTTGTGGAATTGAAAAATCCAAGGAGGAGAGTCACCAAGTTCTCTCTATTATGTCAAATCTCGGACCAGAATACTCCGTCTTTGTGTCTACATTTCATTCAGTAAGGCTCGCAACAGGTAAATCCTACACTATGCCTTCTCTCAAAGAGTTCATGGAGTCCCTCACTTTTGAGCAAGATAAACTCATTGGCATGGGGAAAATCAAACCTCCAAAAGCACATGCACTTGATGTGCATGATGGCGGCCACAATAAAAATCACAAATTTGATTCAAATCAGGAAAATTAGCAGCAAAAATACAAGGGAAAAGCACATTCCCATCCAAAGAAGGAAGGGTACACCAAGCCCTTCAATGACTCCTCCGGCTCCAAAAATGAGAAAGGGAAGAAAGGAGACAAATGCACCTACTGTCACCGAGGATTCCATCCAAAATCCTCCTACATGAAGAAACAAATTGACCAAATGGTAGAAATCCTTCAGAAGCACAACCTTGGGGACCACATCCCTCAGGGCACCAAGAAGAAAACTGAGGATCCGCCACACGGGAAAGGTAACAATTTTCATGCTTTAGTTGCAATTAACTCTTCCCCTGATGCTTGGATTATAGGTTGTGGTGCATCACATCATATGGCTACTGCAAAAGAAGTCTATTCCTCTTTGGATGCATGCAAAGGACCTCCCATCCTCATGGGAGACGACTCACCTATTGAGGTCACCGGAAAAGGTAGAGTGGAACTTTTACACGGAAGCTTTGAAGATGTGTTTCATGTTCCAAAAATTTCAGTAAACCTGCTTTCAGTTTATCAGATCACTCATTATGGCACTGGAAAGAGAGTGGAATTCACTCCAGATGCAGTGAACATATATGACCTACATAGCAGCTCCAAAATTGCAACTGGTGAGGTAAACAATGGAGCTAGACTGTATACATTTTCTGAATTTATTGAATCTGAATCCTCCTTATTGCTTACAGATGTTGATGATAGTAGTAGGCTTTAGCACGAGAGGTTTGGTCACTTAAATTACAGGTATATGCAGCAGCTAAGTAAGCATGAGATGGTGGAAGGCTTGCCAAATAACAGTTTCTCCAAAGGAGTTTGTGAAAGGTGTGTCCTTGGCAAACATCCTAGAGAAACGTTTGACACCGACAAGACTCACAGAGCATCCTTACCTATAGATCTGATCCATAGTGATCTCATGGGGCCTTTTCCTCACCCTTCCATCAACAAAGCAAGGTACGTGCTTACATTTATTGATGATTTCTCACGGTATACTTGGGTGCGTCTTCTCCGAGACAAATCTGAAGTTTTTGCGCACTTTGAAGATTTCAAAGCACTAGTTGAGACACAGTCAGAGAGAAAGATCGAAGCCCTCCATACAGACAATGGGGGGGAATATGCTAACACAACACTTCAGAACCTTTGCCTTGAGTCTGGCATACAGTTGCAGCACACAATTCCATACACTCTGCAGCAGAACGGAGTTGCTAAGAGAAAGAATCGATCTCTCAAAGAGATGGCTTCCTACATGCTGCATGCTAAGTCACTACCTCATAAGCTATGGGCTGAAGCACTTAATTGTGATAACTACATCTAGAACAAATCTCCTCATAGGTCTGTCAAGGATCAGACCCTGTATGAGGCTTGGAGCAGCACTAAACTAGAGGTCACCCACTTCTGTGTTTTTGGCTCCCGAGCATGGGCCAGGATCCCCTCTAAAAAGAGGAAAGCTCTTGATCCACAGAGCATTGAGTGCATCTTTGTTGGATACCCTGATGGTGTGAAGGGATACCGACTCCTAATTTCCTCTACAGACAAGCTCATCATTGAGCGAAGTGTCAAATTTGAGGAAAGTCTCTCACATGTACCTCAATTGCCACATGCAGACACCTTTTATCTACCTCATTTCCGAGATGACGACTTAGTACACTCAGATGCAAATACAGAGCATGCAGATGCTGAGGTGGAGCATGCAGATGCTGAGGTGGAGCATGCAGATGCAGACACAGAGTCTTCAGATACAAATCCAGTGCATGCATATGATAATCCACATCCAAGCCCAGATCGGGCTTCTAGCAGTGAATCAACTTCCCCTGTCATAAATCGGAGAACAAGGAGCTTAAGTGAGATATATGCATAAGACCATCCAGCTGCTAGAAATGGTCTTGTGGGGGATAATTATGATTCGCGGAGGACTAGCTCAGAGTTTATTGAGCCTCCTCTTGCCCTCACTGCCACTGAACCAACACCATCCCGACATTATCATTTGGTTCAGTCTTCTGATCTGCAGTCTTATGTTGAGGCTGTTGGGCATCCCTTTTGGCAGTCTGCGATGGAGGAGGAGTATAAATCCCTCCTCGAGAACAAGACTTTGGATCTAGTGCCCCTTCCTTTGGGAAGGAAACTTGTTCGATGCAAATGGGTCTACAGGACCAAGAGTGCTGCATATGGGAAAATCACCAGATAGAAAGCTAGGCTAGTAGCCAAAGGCTTCCAGTAAGTGCATGGCATTGATTATGATGAGACCTTTGCTCCAGTAGCAAATATGGATTCCATACACCTTACATTTGCCATTGCGGCTACCCAGGGGTGGGAATTATATTAGATGGATGTGAAGAATGCCTTTCTTCACAGAGACCTATCTGACCAGATCTACATGGAGCAGCCACATGGTTTCATTCAGGATTCATCTTTGGTTTGTAGACTGAAGAAGTCTCTCTACGGCCTTAAGCAGGCCATGAGAGCTTGGTATGCGAAGATGGATTCTTTTCTCTTATCAAAAAACTTCAAAATATGTAAGTCTAATTCGAATGTTTACATGCTCAGGACACATGATTCTCTTCTTATCTTAGTTTTGTATGTGGGTGATCTCCTAATCATGGGTAGCTTGGCTTCAACCATTGCTGCAGTCAAGAGGGCCTTGCATGAGACGTTCTTGATGACAGACATGGGTCCATTACACTTTTTTCTTGGTCTTGAGATCAGCCAGGATGCCACAGGCATCAAAATCTCTCACGCTAAGTATGCACGGGATCTCCTCAAGAGATTTCACATGATTGACTGCAAGCCATCATCGACTCCTTTTCTGTCTGGGGTCCACCTTGAGGATGGAGGTGACACTCCATTCGTTGACAATACTCTCTATCGACAGCTAGTGGGGAGCTTACTGTACCTCACCCACTCTAGACTAGATCTCTCATATGTAGTAGGGGTAGTTTCCAGATACATGTAGGAGCCACATGAGCTACACTGGAATGCTGCCAAGCACACCCTCCGATATGTGCAGGGCACCATCACCTTCGGGATTCACTATGCAATAGGCACTACATTGAATCTCCTTGGCTTCATAGATTCTGATTGGGCAGGTGACAACATTGATCGCAAGTCCACCTCCGGATATTCACTTAGTCTAGGGTTTGGCCCTATCTGTTGGTTGAGCAAGAAGTAGGCTGCTATTGCTCTCTCTTCAGTTGAGGCCGAGTACAAAGGAGTAGTCAACATCACCATTTAGGCTCTGTGGCTACAACACTTCGTCATCGAGCTGGGCGTCCAGGTCCACCAGCCCACTGTCATCTGGTGTGACAACCAGAGCACTCTCAAATTTTGCAGGGATCCAGTACAGCGGTAGCGGATGAAGCACATAAAGATCCATATGTACTACATCAAAGACTTAGTACAAGATCGGGTCATTGATTTGTAGTTATTTCCTTCAGCAGAACAGACTGCAGACATCTTCACCAAGACATTCACTGAGCAGAAGTTTCACTCTCTGCACGATCGTCTTGGAGTGAAGGACATAGTTGCTTAGCAATTGTCTATTCTTCCTCTTTTCTTTTGATTACATTGTATTTTGAGGGGGGGTTTTCCCACGAGGTTTTCCCTCTTTCCTCAATTTTAGTACAAGTTGCACTGTAATTTGGGTGACCTTTGGCCTTAGTTGCCAGGGCCCATTTTCTATTTTTCCCCATAGTGGTGATCAGGGGGGGTGTTGGATGTACTACACACCTAGGACCTTCATTACTGGCACATGTGGACACTTAGTTAGAGCATGGGACTACATGCAAGATCCTTTCTGCATGATTTACTCCCTGATTTGCTCCTCCTTTCACTCCACAACTGGATAGTTCTTCTGCATGATTTACTCCCTGATTTTCTCCTCATTTCACTTCGCAACTGGCTAGTTCTTCTGCATGATTTACTCCCTAATTTGCTCCTCCTTTCACTCCGCAACTGGCTAGTTCTCTCCGGAACTTGCTGTAGGTGTTGAGTCCTCTCATTGATCACCACTATGGCGTATTACCTTGGGATGTTCACCCAGTAATGCTATATCATGAGCATTGTAACCTAGTTTCTGAATCAATCATTCTTTTTTGTTCTTTTAATTCTTTTAGTTTTTTTGCTCTGCAACGCTGTGTGTTCAACCTTTACTAGCTAGATTCATCTGTGCAGGTTTTCTAACACATTTACATGATTCAATTGTTGAACATTATGGCTTTAGTTATAAGGATGGTGTTTATTCTAGTTTTTATTTGAAGTATAATGTTCTAGCCTTAGTGGACTCAACCCTTGCTCTAATCATATATGTGTCCAATTTTGAATTACATTTATGTATTGTGTTATATGAAGAATTACATCAGTATATGCTAGAGGAATTTTGTAACATATCGTTCTATCCCCTTAGGTTATTCTAAGGTTATGGAAGGGGTTACATTAAAACTAACCTAACTTCCATGTTCTCATTATAAAGACGGGGTTACAAAATTTCTCTTTCTCCAACATCATCGAAACTCCAAATAAATTCCACCATCGCACTTCTCTTGTCTAGAGCTTTCCAATGATATAAATTTTACCTCAATTTGACATTTGGATTGAAAATTATACAAAATTGAAAATTGGGCCCTTTCAACCCTGCCACATCAGCATGCCTACCACATTGCACTAACAAATGGCATACATGGTTCTTCCACATCACCCATAATAGAACGTGGCTCCACCATACCAATGCACCTAGCCCTATAGCACCATCTTTGGGAAATGCCCTTTCTAACCTCTATGGCGCGACAACAATTTTTCACGTTACTTACTAGGAACGCTTCTCCTTCCGTGACTTTCATCTACTATAAATCCCAATATAATAAACACTGGAAAATATTATCAGGGTTCATGGTTCGTGATGATGTGGACCGAGCCACATCAACTCCTTGTTGGTGCCACATATCACATCCAAACCATGTGGTGCCACATGCTACATGCGAGGTGTTATTAAGGAATGAAAAACATGGAGAAGAAGTTCTCTTCTTATTACTCAATAATAGTTAAATAGATTACATAGGAAAAAATAGTAATAAATTACTGCAGTGAGACTGAACTAGAACTCAACCTAACTGGACTAAACTCTAATTGATTATGACACTTGGATGGACAATTATGACACCTAGAAAGTCGTTGGAATTAGTTTCTCCAATACTCCCCCTTAATTACAAAAAAAAAAATTAAACTAAGATGCCTGCTTAGCGTTAATCTAAGTCTCAGCTAAGCTTACAATTTAAAAAATTTGTCATGAGCTAGATTTTATTTTCTTTTTATTTTCTTCCAAATCCTTTCTCCTCTAAATTGCATTAAATTTTCTTTTTGTTGTATGCTTCAAATTTCAAATTCTTGATTTTATCGTGTAGCTCTTCCATTTTTCCATGTTATCTAAGCATTTCCTTGACTTCTTAAAAAATCCTCTTGTATGTGGATTGTTGCCACATGCCATCTTCTGTTGTGTGATTTTCATCATCGATATTGCACTACAACATAAGCATATAGTAAAAATTTATCTCTTCTAGACTTGAATACCTAAAAGTTTCATCAATATTTTCATCATCCAAGTTGTCTTCAAGGTTCATTATTGCAACCTCTATACAAACTTCATCAATACATGGTGTTGCAAGCCATGCTTCAAGGAACTTTAAATTTTCTTCAAATTTTGTTGCTTCTTTCTGGTCGTTGCTAACATGTGCACACTCAAAATTCAAGTTAATATTAAAAACATTTGAGGATCATATTCGTTCTTTCTCTGCAATGAGAACCTTCTCTTTTTGTGCTTCCTTCTCTTCCTCTGTGACTTCCACTTTTCTACTAACTTGTGTTGCTCCAAATACGTTATCTTCCACTTGGTTTTCAATGTCAAGTGGTCTTCTCTCACCAAATAGGATCATGTCAATATGATGTTTATGTTGCATCATTTTCAACCATTCATATTTGGCTAACTCTTTTTTATCAAACTTAACATCAACAAATTTCATTGCTAGATTTACCATAACACTAGTTGCTTCAATGGTCACTTCATTGTCATCAACAAGCACTCTCGCTGGATTCACCAAATTTTCATCCACTTGTGGTTGTGCACAATCGGATTTAGGAGCAACTGTGTGTTCTTTTTCTTCTTCATCATCAACTTGTGGTTGAGAAAAATGGGATTCACCAAAATCTTCGTCTTCAACCTAACTGCTCCCCCTTTCACCAAAATTCCTCTCAAGGGTGTCCGAGGGCTCCTTGGATGTCTTTACATCTACAATAAAGGGAAGAATGCTATCATCTACATATTCTTTTATGAATTTCATGTTGAAGGTGTTTTTTTTTTAGCTTCCAAATATTTCAAAACGATCTCAAGAATCTCTTGTTGTCGCTTTGACCTTCTCATCCTCTTGGATTTTCCCATTTCATGAGCACTAGCACACTACGACTCAACAAACAAAGTGAAATGCAAACATAGTGGCTTATTTGTTGTTAACTTTTGGCTCTAACAAGAATGATTGTGGCTATAGCTCACGATGGTGGTATTCACCTTCAATACAATTGCTATCCAAATGGACAACGAGACCAAACACCTTACTTTATCATCTTACGAAAGCAATAAAAACATTATGTAGCTTTTTCACAAGGGTAACGCTTCCAGACAAAACTTTTCAATCTTTTAAAAAAAACTCTCCACAATTTTCTTAATTTGATAAACCAAGATCCCTTTTAAATAAAGAATGAGACCCAACTCCAAACATTACAAAGACCCTTTTTTTAAATAATAAGTCTTCAAACACTTTTCAAAGAAATTTGGTTTGATAGCATATTTTTAAACAAGGTTGCAGGTAGCGATAGTCCCTGCTGTATAGACATAGACTAACTTTCCTCAAGTATAATAGAAGATTACCCGATTATTAGTCCTCACATGCTCAGCGTTAGTCCGTGTTGTATAGATATGGAGGTACTCTTTGGGTCATACTTTTCTCTTCCAACAAGAAAGCAAAAATCAATAACTTTTGTATTCTCTTCCAACGAGAAAGCAAAAATAAACAACTTTTATATTTTAACATTTTTTTTTAAAGACAAGGAAAAAGATACAATCAAAATATTTGTATTTTGACCTATATATTTTTTCTTACAAATAAGGAAAAAGTTACAACCCAAAATAAAATCTGAAAATGTGTGGGTACTTCCTCTAAAATAGTTAAAACAGTGAGAAGACATGGGAAAATCTACAATTCAATTGGGAAAATTTTTATAGCATAAAGTTAAAACAGTGAGAAGACCTGGGAAAATATACAATTCAGTTGAGAAAAAATTTAAAGCATTATGTGCTGTTTCTCAGTACCGCCATTAAGTCCAATGTTTAAGTAAATCCAATAAAACTAACGATGAGGAGAATCTAATTCTTAAAAATTCATTGACAAATTTAGCCAACCATGTCTAGTCACTAGATATCCAAGTAGCATTGACAATTGTCGAGAGTTTTATGGTCAAAATATGTTCACAATGTTGTAGCCATAAGAGGCACTCAACTATTGAAGTCTATATGGGTTGGAGAATATCAACAGTTACTTCACTTATAAGATGAGGTTATACAAGAATAATAAGTGGTTCCGTTTTACAGATAAGCTTATTGATATTCTGCTAATGGTTGTGACGATGTAGCCATAAGAGGCACTTAGCTAGTAAAGTCTATATGGGTTGGAGAATATCAGCAGTTACTTAGAAGATGAGGTTATACAATAATAATAAGTGGTTCTGTTTTACAGATAAACTTATTGATATTCTGCTAATGGTTGTGACGAATGAGTTTTGTTGCTGAAATTTTATAGTTTTAATCAGCAACCCCATTGCTTAAAACCACATTTTGAAAAACATTTTTTTATAAAAATATGTTGCTTCTATGCTAACCAGCCATTTTATCGCATTTTTGCAAGCACATGAGTGATCATCTTTATAAAGCAATGAATGGAGTGTAAAGCCTCTTCGTCATATTCATTACGTTTAAGCCCTTTAAAGGTAATAACATATATTTTATTAAAAACCAAAAAGCAGTGTACACACACTAATAATACTTAAGGTACATCGATGACTAACAGATTGATAAAAGAGGCAACCATATATGCAACAACAATATGGCTATGTGGAAAAACAGAGAAAAAGAAGAAACTGTCAAATGTTGTATGTCCATCGACTAAGCTATATATCTCAGTAGCACTCATGAATTGCAATGTCCAAGCAGAGTAATAATATGTTTATATTTAATATAAAATAAATAATTTAGATATCAAAATAAATTAATAAAACTTAATGAAACTTTACAGTTGTAAAAACTTTACGGTTGTAACACTTTTGGGGATAACAGGTAATTTATAGATAACTGATTACTCAGTAATAATGAATGCACTAACTTTAAAAGTATTAATTGATATATGAGATAGGAGCTAGGAGTAATGTGACACGTTCTCTTTGCATGCACCACCCACGTAACCAATTTCTGGCTAGCATGTGAGAGAAGATAAAGATCTCTTTGCATGCACCACCCACGTAACCAATTTCTGGCTGGCATGTGAGAGAAGATATAAGATGAGACTCACTATAGATCACAACCTCGAACCATTCTCAGATTTCCTCTGTTTGGATCCATTTCCATGACCATATGTAAATCGAAACCATGCAACCCCATTCCCAATGGATTACGTTCAGTTTATTGACCAGTATATCCACCGCGTATTAGGGATATGCTTCTGGCTTTGCAAACGAATATTTATCATTATCACATAGATTTGGACAAGATGATGACTCTCATAGAAGCTTTGAATCTGCCTTATTCCATAAACAAAGTAAATGCATTATCACATAGATTTGGACAAGATGATGACTCTCATAGAAGCTTTGAATCTGCCTTATTCCATAAACAAAGTAAATGCATTTAGGGCGAGCAGAGTGTCTTGCAAGGTGGGTATCCTGTAGCCATGGATTGTATCTATCGATTCGAACAGGTAGTTTTCTTTTATTAAAACGTTGGATCTGTATCACTGCATGGACAAGGCGGTGAAGTTGAATCTCGATCTCAATATCCTTGCACAAGGCCGACGTCATTAGTAGCATTTGGCTCTACTATAAATGCATATTTCGTAGATGAATTTTACTCGTGTTTTTGTAGTGCCCTTGCATATCCACACTGAGAGCCAATAATCAGTGGTCCCTTACTAAGAGCTAATAATCCAGTGTATCCTGATTTGTGCAGTAGATATTACAAAAATAATGACCCCAACAATATATAGAATGAACAATTTTCTGGAAAGTGATTGCTTGGAAGACGAGTACAACAACGAGATTTCAAATTGAAAGAAAGAAATTGTACTTCAAAATTACTTATTTTTGGTTTTTATTTTTTCTCTAATTGTACACTAACACACATTGAAATTTGAAAATAATTTATGTTTTTTTCTCTATTTTTACTCGCTCTTTTATTATATACATTTATTGAATAATTGCTTAGACTTTTACTATATACATTGAATAATTGTTGAGACTTTTACTATATACATTGATTGAATAATCGGTGAAATTTGAAATTTGAAAATGCATTTCACCGTGTTGGTTTTTACATTGATTGAATAATTGCTGAAATTTGAAATTTGAGCTTGCTTTGAACACTATTGGCCATTTTTGGACTTCTAATTCGTACCTTACTAAACACTGTTGAGTGAACCTTACTAAACTTTTGGGACTTCAAATTTTGAGACTTCAGGGACTTCTAATTTGTACTCGCAGGTAATTTGTATGTTACTATTCAAAGAGAATTGGGGTTCTACTGCTCAGGGAGATTTGGGGTTC
Source organism: Pinus tabuliformis (assembly GCA_031772625.1). Taxonomy (NCBI): domain Eukaryota; kingdom Viridiplantae; phylum Streptophyta; class Pinopsida; order Pinales; family Pinaceae; genus Pinus; species Pinus tabuliformis. Next base: position 906,945,422 of record CM062806.1, on the reverse strand, counting down.
TACTGCTATGGCATACATTATAGTATTCTTTTCATCTGATAGAGGAAGAAATGAGCTTTGAACAATGAAAACGTTAGCTAGTATTAGCTTTGTTTCTATATTGGGTTTTGAGTTTTAATTCATTCTAGAAAAACGCTGTAACAAATAGAAAAATGGGCCTGAATCATTAACAAGTATTACCGACTAAATTTACCTTTGTGAAATGTACTTGCAACGATGAACTCTCTCTGATTATTGCATGTCTACCTTTGTGTATTGTACTTGCAACACTTGCAATGATGAGCTCTCTCTGATTATTTCATGCCTTTTTTATTATTGCATGTCTTTCCTGTGTGAGCAAAGATGCTTTCTGATTATTGCTGGTCTTGAGAAATGATTTCATGATTTGCAAGGATGATTCCAGAGTGAATAGGGTCTCTCTGAGCGGTGGAATAAATAATGTCAAGAAAGCGGGGATGGAATAAATAATTCTTAGAATATGGGGAGATGTGTCGTCCTCGAAATGAAGCAGTGGCGGGTGGCAACAAATTTCTATCAAAATATATGGCAAGTGGCATTGAGCGAAATATTTGACTTTCGATAAAATGTAACCAAGGCAATCAAGGCTTTGGATAGATGCGAACAGACTTCCAACCTCCTTAACTCCAAAAACTTTGGATAAAATTTACCCAGTTGAATCCATACTTTATTCCCCATGGCGATCCAAAATTTACCCAGTTGAATCCATACTTTATTCCCCATGGCCCCACCAGGAGCCATCCAAACTTTGGTTAAAATTCACAAAGAGAAATAGCAAGTAAATCGAAACTTTGGTTAAAACATTTTTTGGATCTGCATATTCAACAACCCGGTAATAATCGACAGTAAGACCTCGAATATAAAACTTGGGATAAAAGCTAAAAACATCCAACCTCAAATATAAAACTTTGGATAAAAAAAAAACATCATTTAAATGCACTGGTCAACTCAATTAATAACGATTCAACACCGATGCGAACGCTTTGGTCCCTGCAACTAATAAAGCCTTTTGAAACAGAGGAAAGCCATTTTGTAAGAGATGAAGCACCCTTTATGAAAATGTGCCATCGTTCATGGTATAATATCTTTTTTTAAGAGATTAAAATTTGACGCATATGATTTTCGTCATGTACCTTGACTTTTCAAAGAATCGTGGCCCCAATCTACTTCTTGCTTCGTGTTCGAGTGACTTTCGCACACCTTGCTAAGGAAACTGGCTTTGTGCCTTAAGACTTCAAAGTTCGTGCTTCTCGAGCTTTGAAATGAAAGCATGTGACTTGGAGGTTGCTGACGACAAAATGAGTGCGATTAATGTCTGCTCATCGCCTCTTTCGACACGACCTTAGTGCGATGAGTTGCAGAATGTAAAAATTTCGTAACTTTCATTGATCATCGCACATGCTCTATCTACATAAGTGTGATGGTCACTCCAATTTATTTATTTTTAACTAAATTATGGGTGGCTTGCACCGTTACCACTTCATGATTTTATTTATTTATTTTTAATTCATCCAACAGCTTAATCACTCACTCACCCAACATTCTTCACACCAGCAACTTCTTCAAACAATAAAGACTTCTTCCATAGATGCTCGCTCAGGTTCTCTATTTCTCTCTCAAGGAGTCTTATGCTAATTGAGCTTTCATACCATATTAGAGAATGAAAAATGTAGAGAATTTTTTTTCTTCATTACTCAAAAATAGTGAGATAGATTACATAAGAGACAACAATAATAAATTATTACAGTGAGAATGAACTAGAACTCAATCAAACTTGACTAAAATCTAGCTTATTGTGACACTTGGATGGAAAGTTATGACACCTAGCAAGTTGTTGGAATTAGTTTCTCCAACAAATTCCAAAACACCTCATTGACCTATCCATGTCATCTACATTTCTTTCTCCTTATGTATGTCATGATGATGTTAGGGTGATGTCACCCTACCACATGGCATCCTCTAACAGTGCCATGTGTAACCCAAAAATGGACCATTTAGCCATCCAACCGGGATGATTCGACCTTCCACGTGTCACACCACGTTACAAACCTCCCATGTCACCATGGAGTTGGCATCAATGTAGCCTTTCGTGGCCTACGTAGCACTTGCCACAATCAACCATCACAAGGGGGTCCCACATGGGCTAGACTCTTTATGCAAACCGATATTTTACGTTATACTAGATTTGATGCGTGAAGCATGATTTCACCATTAAAAGACCCAATAGTAAACCTTAATATTTAAACCCAAAATTTGATCACCACTGTGAAAACGAGATAAGTCTCTCATTAAAAAAAAGGATAATAAAAGATAATAACACCAATATATGACTACAAATACTCTTCCTCAATAATTGTTCCCTTACTATAACTAACAATTGTCCCAAAAGGTACAAAGAGAGGCCGATAGACTTATGAAGTCGGAATTGTTGAATTTCTATGAATGATTAAAAAGTACAAGTATTTTTCAAAAAAATATTAAAAATTGAAAATAATGAATATTAGAAACCAAAAAACATCTACAGTCTATAATTATATATATATATATATATATATATATATATATATATATATATATATATATATATATATATATATATATATATATATATATATATAAAATTAATTAAAATCTCAATTGTATTGTCAATTTGGTTTTTGGTTAACTTTTACACAAACATATGCTTCCATAATTGTAACTCTTTTACAACATTGATTCATATTTTTCGTGAAACCTGCCACATTAGTGCAGTGCAATAAGAAATATTGTAACGAAAGGTTGAGGGAGGAATAGTCCGAGAACATATGCTAGATACAACCTACAACCGCCAATTACATATGAATAGTCCAAGAACATGTTATAAATGATGAATTCTTCAAACATCAGAAACTATAGCCCATAACTTGACAAAAATCCAGAATGCATAGAATGTTGAAATTGCCAACAAAACTTCCTAATAGTTGAGATAAATAATTTGCAGTTTGCATGGTTCTACCTATGTATTTACAATATCCTCATAACCAATATTTATATCTACAACCAGAACCTGTCAATCACCAAAAAACCTTATTTGGGGTAGGTATTCTTAACCTTATTATATATAATCAACAAACATGAATAATATTCAGTGACAACTTGTCAATCTTATATATTTACACTTAATTGTATTCTAACCTGAGAAATCACCACCAACTGTTCATCTTCTGTTCGTGCCATAGAATGCAGTAGCTTGTCCAACAGTTTTACTGGAGCATGGTAGTCATAATCTTTTCCATACTGCACTTTGGAATCTCATTGATCATCAGAAACTATACAAATAGATTTTATTCATCCTAACATTAATGTAAGCCAAAATACTTTAGTTCTATGAACCCTCAGGGAAAATATACATGGCAAACCTTTGTCCTCCAAATAATCATAAAAGATGTGGATTGCTGTTGAAATGGTCAATGAACCACAGCATATTAGTCGAGAACAATCTATTCAACAACATTCTCTGAAACAGTTCCGTTTCTGAATTTACTATCTAGGAAACCAACCCTACACAGTTGAAGTAACAGAACATTCTCTATGACAAGAAAAGAAACTTTGAGAACTTTGACTGACATGTAGCTTTAGTTAAGAAAGAGGCAGTACATTGTGAATTCTCATTGTGAGCAACTGCAGCCAAGAAGATGAACTGCCAATGCTATTCACATTATTTGAACAGACAGAAAATTCCTATCTTCTCTTTTTTGATGGGATTTTAAACTCCAGTTGAAGTTTCTCTATTTTTATTCAAAAAAATAAATGTTACATATATTATGGGATACATCGAAGGCAAAACCCAATGTTACTGTAATACCATTTTTGTTCAAGTTTCCATATTAATACATTTCTTGAAAATGATTCAATCAGCAACCAAAGAGGTCTCCAAAAACTAGTTTCATAAGCTTCTGTATTTAACTTACTATTGTTTTTACTGTATATAGTCACAAGCCTGCTTCATAAGCTCTCCTAACTTGCATGTAAGTTTTTGAGATGCATAGTGCTTTTCATTTAAATCTACCAATGACCTAATCATATAAAATAGCATTTTTAGCCAACCTAACTGTTAAGCCATGTGCCTGTTTTGTGACCCCTTTAATTAGATCTGTTGTTTTATGCACCCCAGAGGTTGTCAATTCAAAATCTACCTGGGATAGGAGCAGATGCTTCATATCAGTACAAACTCAAGAGAGGATAAAAATTAAATGCTAATCACAAAGCGGGATATAGGCAGATAGAAAACACAACTGGAGCAGTTTGCAATAATTTTTCACATCCATAGAATAGCTGGTGTATTATAAGCTTTGGAGATGACTTTTGCATGTCCCTTATTGCAAATTTGGTATGCAATACTTTCTAGTTCAATTGACCTATTTTGGTCATCGGTCAATATTAATATAATTTCATTTCAATTCTGAAACTTCAGAGTTTGTGGCCATGATTTGGTATTATGGATCTGTTTTATTTGTTTCAGGTGATTTGCGCCTCTTTATGAGCAGCTGAGTCCTTTCCTATTTTAGATCACCTTTGTATTCTCACATTGCATTAGAAACTTTCCTCCGATATCATTGTGCTTTTCATAACAATTGTTGAATTGTGTTTATCAGAAATCTCTTTATTTTTATTGTTGGATACTCACTCATAGAACGTCTTCACCTTGATGCCAGAAGTTTTAGTATTTATGTTTAACAAGTTACAAAACACACAATTTCCTTCATGTACCACTTTCCTTAATGAATTAAAGTGAAATACCAAAACAAATAGAAGTTAATGTACATAACATTCACTTCCCTTTAGTGAGCTATTATTTTAATAATGAAGTGTAATTTTGTTTCATTTTTAGGTACTCAGCTCACTACTCATGATCCATTGCATCTATATGTAGTGTAGTTATACACTACATCATTCATTGTATACATCAAGTTGAATGATCATCTTTATAAAAAGGTTTAACATGCCTACGGACACTTCTCAAATCTCTATATTTTAAAGGAAACAGTGGCTGGAACCCTAACTACCTTCCCCAACTATGCAAAGCTTCCAAGAAAAGGAAGTAGGGGAAGGATAAAAGCTGCGTTGTAGTGACAGGCAGGAAAAGAGAAGGGAAAATCCACTTGCTATGTCTGGTAATGATCAGATGGCAAGAGCGCGGAGCACAAGCAACATGTGGAAGACTGAACGTCTTATGAATAAGCTGGGGGGAGATTTGGTCTCACAAGACAATCTCATGGTCGGGTGGATGACTAGCTACAGAATCAGAGGTGACCTCTCCCTGTGCAGTTACTTACTAAAAAGTAACTCATGTATGAGGTACCATCTTGAGACTGTGTTGATATTTTGAACAGAGATAGTAGAGTACTGCAAGCAAGGGGTTCCTAAGAGAGTGGTTAATATGTATATGTTTACAGAGGAACCCTGATGCATATGTTTTTTTTATACAGAGTATGATTAATCATAGGAATTTTAGGAAGTGCCACTGTCATGATAAGACTATTTCACTGTGAATTTAAATATATTATTGATAAGAACTCAGTTCAGCCAACCCTTAAAATCTGTGGAAAGTTAGTTAATTTTGAAGAGTAGTATTACAGTCCTTTCTTTTTTCTTACAGTAAACTTCGAAAGAAGATGACACCCAGATCTGTTTCTTGTTTTTAAGCAAAAAAAATGGGAGAATAACTGTTAAACTTGTAAGATGAAAACTGTTGCTACCTGTTAAATGCAGGAATACAAATGAGCATAATATAGAGAAAACAGAACACTGCATAGGAAAGAACTTTGTAGTTAACGAAGTAAATTCCCTTGCATAACCATTCGAACACTGCTAGTAAACCTCTGAGAACAAGAAAATTCAAGATTGCTTGCAACGAATTAAAAATCTGGAATTGCCGCCAGTGCATAGTGGGAGATGCCGAGTTTTAGAAAATTCAGAAAACGGATCGGACTCAACCAGTTTTGGGGTTTGTAGGCAAGTCACCTACATCGTCGTTCAAGAGTATTCCGAGGGATGAAACCCTCTAGATATAACCTCCTTCAAAACAAATGGCGGCAGAGGATGAAATCAACAAGGTTAGGCAACCGAAGGACCATGAAAACCCTAACCCTATAACAGGGAATCCTCGAAAACTAAATGCAAAGACTTCTGCGGAAAATGGAGTAAAATTGAAAGCCAATATTTAACATTTCCAAGCAAACTGAGGCGGCCAAATATCATGATTGTTGAGGCCGTAAATCAGCTAGAAAGAAACTAACATTGTTGCAACTAAATCGTAAAAGAAAAGAAACTGCACAGTTTACTTAATGTTAATATGCAAGCGGATAGTAAGGCCAAACCCCAAAAAAATTTAGATAACAACAGTAAAGCGATACATGAGCAATTATCGTACCAGCATGAAATAATATATCTATTTATAAGCAGAGAAATTAGCACAGTGAGTAAACCAGAGGATTGCATTCCTTTCAAGTAACCGCCAAAGTTTAGACAAACCCAGTAGCAAAAAAATACAGAGTTCGTGGAAGGGTCAATGCCCTTAATCATCAAAATATACAGAAGTAACCCCAGAGGGAAAATTCAGGCATCAACTTAGGAACTCCACCAAACCCTACCAAATAATGACGGATTTCTAGAAAGAACAGAGCCGAGAAAACTATAACAAGAACAGGACGTCAAGACCCATTTAACTAATGCTGTAATCCCTCCAGCCGTGACACCAAACTGGAACAATTCTCTTACTCGGAAGCCATAGAGACTGCTGTAGAAAGAGCACTTCACCACCAAGCGTACCCAGGAACCTAGAATAGTAATCCTTCTACCTACAAGGCATATACACACAGAGAAAATGATTAGTGCATCTAGGAAACGTTTAAGCAATAATTCATGCAGAAAACATAGACAAATAAACCGAACATCGTTTTGGGGGTATTCGTGGAGGATCCGTACCTATTGGAACCCCAGCCGAAGCTATACCATATTATTATGTTCCTCAGCAGCATCTAGAGACACAGGTTGCACCTTTTGGAATGATTGTTGGAAAGCCAGTGGATCTTGCAATGTATGCTCAACAACCCCACCCTCGTGTTGCTTATATGCCGTGGCAAATGTGGCCACAACAACAAATGCCAGAGCAGTCCAACAACCCATCCTCTGGGAGTTAAGTGCTTTGAGTTGTTTTCTGAAGGTAGATAGTAGTCGTGCACCAAAGAAATCGTTGGGTGTGGCACTTCCTCACAGAGTACTGCCAAAAATGTAGCCACTGTAAACGGATCCACCGTTTTGGAGAGACCCCGAGGGAAAAAAAAATAATGCATGAGAACCAAATGTCAGGGGAGATCCTGGAACTCTGACGTAAAAGACTCCGGCATAAAACTGGTGTGCACAGATGTCAAGTGGGGGAGTAGAAAGGTGACGTAGAATCTGTGCACAGATGTCAAGCAGGACTATAGCCAGATGTCGAGTAAGAAACCATACCAGATGTCTCAACGAGAATGAAAGTGTTGACGACTGTGTTGATGCATAGGAAGGCCTATTGGCCTAACTAGCCTCAACAAACTTTTTCTATCATATTTATTATTTTTCATATAAAAATGATTTTCTTACATAATGAACTTCAATAAATCTTTTTTATCATATTTAATATTTTTCATATAAAAATTAATTATAACTCTTAAACAAAATTTTCTATAATTTATATTTACAATATTATTTCACACATATTCTATATCATTATTCTCATTTAACTATTCTATAAATAATAATAATTTTATTTATAAAATTTCATTATACCATTCATATTATACTATTTATATTAATAAATTTTTAACATCTCATTATTTAATGTTTTTCTCACGTTATTCTTTTACTTCTTTCCATTTGTAATGTTCTTTATCACTCTTAGTCAATTATATTATAATTTTATTTTATCATTTTCATATACATACTTGAAGAGTATCAATAATTTTAATTTATTTATGTGATTTTTATATTATTTATGTTTCTAAATTTTTGTAAATATTAATAACTCTAATTTCTATATTTGTAAATAATTTGTAAAATGTTACGTAAGACATTATGTAATGTAATATATGTTAACATAATTAATATTAAAAAAAATAAAAATAAAAAATAATAATTATATATAAATTTGAGATGGTTTTTGATGGGTTTATCAATAGTGGTTTATAAATTGATGGGATTGGTCCATAATTTTTGTCCTTATGAAATCTATTTAAATAAAATACAAGAATACCAACTTAAATCTGTAAAATACCAACTTAAATCTGTAGAGTAGATTTATGATCTTTAATAAATATAAAATTAAAATAAATCCAAACGAGTTATAATTTTTTTTTTTATATATACACACGAACAAAATAACATAATGCATAATTACAAATGTCACTATTGTGGTTCTTTTTACCGACTCAATTTTATGTTTGATATTTTGTTTACATCTACCATCTGATCATGGACTTTTATCCATAGTTACCCAGTTCGCCTGTATTCGGCAAAAAAATTCGAAAAGTCTTCCGCACGATTCGATTTGCCGAAAAATACAATGATATTGATACGATACAGATTTCTTTGGTTGAATGGAGTGGACAAGTGGACGAATGAACCTGGTAGACACGTGACTTATTCTTATTTGCAATGGACAAGCGACTAAAGCCTAAGAGGAACCTCCCTTAAAGCACCCGGAGAGTAAATATATTTAGATTTTAAATTTTTTAAAATTAAATAACACTTGGTTGTATTGATATCACTGGTTTTTTTTATTATTTTTAAAGTTCAGAAATTTAATAAATATTGATTTTTATTTATAAGTTTTTTTTTTTAAAATTAAAAGTTTGATAAGTTTTTTAAAATATAATTTTTTTTGGAGTTATTTTTAGTGCGATTTTTGGACTTTCTAGGAATCCGGTAGAAAAATTTGAGGTAAAATCTTGATTTGTGTTATTTAAACTAGTTTTTTTTTATTGTATATATGGATTCAACACCCTTGAAAATCCCTAGGGCACTTCGATTGCATAGGATTACCTATCAAGCTTGTGATTTCAATAAATTCCTACCGGATTTTAGAGAAACTACACCGGTAAAACCCACGGTAAAAGCTTCCAAAAAGTGGCGGTAAAGACAACTCCGTTTTTTTATTCATAGTTGTTTAATTTTTTTTTAAATTACAAGTTTAGAGAAGTTTTTTTATTAAAAAGAGAAGCTTTTTTTAATTAAAAGTAGAATGAAAAGCAATAGTGTTTTTTAGAAATTTTATCTTAAAAGTTTGGAGAAATTTCTTATTAAAAAATAAGAATGAAAAACAGTAGTTTTTTATTAAAAAGGTAAGAATGAAAGACAATAGTTTCTTTATATATATATATATATATATATATATATATATATATATATTTTCTACGTAAAGACTATTTCTATTAAAAAAAGAGAAAAAATATGTACAAAGAGGTCAAGACCTCAGAGGGGGCAGAAGCCAGCCCTCAACCAAATATTCTGAGACATACAGATCCTTCTATCCGCCCTTTTAGGATTGAAAGACCTTGAACCATGATTTGTAAGTCACTGACAGACAAGAAAGTGAACCAGTTCTGTGTCTAGCACAACAGTACTATCGCCGACTATGGCTTTGCTGATAAGCATTCTGTCATGACCGCCATATACAAAATTAAAGCAAAAACAAGGCTTGCTGAGCCATGATTTGTTACTGCTCATCAGATTATATTGGCTCGCACCGATACAAAACAAGAACTGAAACAAGAACAGTATCCAGAGACGCAAAACATAGACGCATAACATAAAATGAAACAGAGCAGAGGCAAGAATGCCAACAGTAGGCATTGAACCAGAATCATTAGACATGTTGCGGAGAGTCGGGCGCATCCTTGTCCACCTGGCTGGAAGAGGCAATCCACGTGACGAACTCATTATCTGCATCTCCCGCGATACCGCCATCTGGAGGAATTACCAAATTCAAAATGCTACCTGGAGGATGAACCGGCTCACATGCAAGCACCTCGCGCTGATTGGAGTCTGCCGGAGGCTGAGGAGCCTCAGGTACAATGCCATCTTCCTGCATGTTGTCGTCGTTGAACACGACCCCAGCCATCTCCCCCTGAAGGACACTATCATCCTGAGACTGAGAGGTGGTGGTGTGGGCCGAGCTGCTGGGCTTATCCTCCTCCTCAGCAAGGATTACAGTGATGCTGGCTGACAGCACGGGCCTATTGAGCCTGCTATGGAAGGTGAAGCGGGTTGTTTGAAAGGAGTTGTGCGGGAGAGGCCTAGCATGGCCAGAAGGCGGAGAGGACGGGGAGGCAGAAGCGATAGGGACAATGTTCTGGGGAGCAGAATGAGAGGCCCTGCCTCGATTACCAGTGGTGCCTCCACGGCGAGAGACTCCACGACGACGAGGCATCTTCGAATTATCAGAGAGACCAGGTAAGGGAAATTGGCAGAGCCGAAGGGGAAAGGACTGAGCGCAGGCGAACCAGGCTAGACTTAGAATCCAGGTGAGCTTCCAATCTGCCTGAACGAAACAGGGGTGCGGGAAGAATAGCAGGCGGAGGTAGAAAGAGCCGAGGGCAATTGCATAAACCAGACACCAGGCCATGGATAAATCACCGCGCATAGTCTCTCGAGCCAAGCGCGCATTGAATACTAACTGTGCGACCATTATTCTGTACCCTGTCAAATTGATATCGCATGCCATGGGATTGTGTGATCTGCATCCGCGAGCCAGGTGCAGGGACAGTTGCCTGCGAGGAGTAAATCTTCATAATAAATGCGCAACAGTAACACACGCATCCGGGTGACAATAGTTTCTATATTAAAAAGATTATAGAAATTCAATATTAAAAAATTGTAGCTAATTAATAGCAAGTTATTTATTAAAAAATATCAGTTTTTTTATTAAAATATTATATTTGTTTATTAAAATATTGTAGAGGAAGAGAAATTTTATATTTTAAAAAATAATAAAATTTGGAGAAGTTTCTTACCAAAAAATAGAATGAAAAAAATAGTTTTTTAGAAATTTTATATTAAAAACTTGGAGAAGTTTCTAATTAAAAAATAAGTCTCAAAAACAGTAGCATTGCTTATTAAAAAGATAGAAATAAAAAACAATAGTTTCTATATCTTAATATTATAAATTTTAATATAAATGCATATTTATCATTAGGATTTATATTATATTTTATAATTCTTAATATAATCTTATAAACCAATATTATAAAAGTAAATTAATATTATAAAATAAAATTAATAAATCCCAGAGATTAATATTAATATTATAATATTTATAAACCTTAATAATATGAGTGTATAACAATATGTAAATTAGAAATTATAACCTATTATTATAATAATTTATAATCTATAATATTAATTTATAATAGTTTATTATAATTAATTTGGATTAGTAATAGTTTTTTCTTTTTTAATTTTTAATTTTTAATTTTGAATCTCATATTTTTACATAATATTTGGTAATTAAATAATACTAGATATAACTAAAGTTAATATTTAATTAATAAATATAAAAAATTACAAATCCTAAAATATATTGTTATGAGTAAGAATTTGATATTTTTTGGGTTAATTTATAATAAGATTTAAATCAGTTGTAACATTTTAAGAAGATATAGTTTTAAAGCCAATTCAAAATTCCATTGAAAAATTTATTTAAATTCAACATAAAAAGATCATATTTAAAAATCTCAAAACATAAAGAAATCCAACGGTTATAAAATACTAAATTACATATGGGAATTCAATGAATTTAAAATATAAATTTCAATACATCAATCATATAAATTGTATTGTATTAATTTAAATTACAATTTATTGTTTAAATATTTTAACTTTTAATTTAGTTTTTTTTTCACTCTTTCAATTAATATTTTCAAATTATTTAAAAAATAAAATAAATAGTTGTCATCTTGGTTTTCTACCAATACACATCATTAATAAAGATGTTGAGATGTTGATTCATTCAAATCATAGGACTTAGGAAATTTATATTTCATTATTTTAATTATAATTATTTATTAATCTTATACTTTTTTAAATAAAAAAAAATATTTAAAAAAAATATAAGAAATATGAAGTAATGATATGTAATGAAAAATTAATATTGTCAATGGATTAAAATTAATACTATTTTTCAAAAAACAATCTTCAACGGAAGATAGGTTCCCTTCCATCTCCATTGCATCCCTATATCTTCTCTATAACCATTTGAAGTTCGGCCTACATTATACCTTTGTGCATACCCAACTCAACCACCTCTCCCTCCTCTCTAAGAAAATGCGACAATTAAATTTCAATTTCATACATGCAAAAGCGCATAAGCATAATTTACCATGACGTGATGCAAGCTTCTAGGTTTGCACTCAGTATACCATATTGTATTGAATATCCGGGGATAAAGCATTACAATTCAAACCTCCCCCACATCGAAGAAGCGAACATGTAATAGCTCAGTAGCCTTGTTGAATCTGAACCCATAATCCACCATCCATGATCAATGATTAGAAACATATGTTGTTGTTCCAACATAATATGGGACCATGTATCAATGGATGAATCCATAATATACACACTAATAATAAGGGATTTATGCATACCTTCTACCAGTCTATGAGAACTAAATCCTAGAGGTGAAAATATAATTCTATCCTCGAAATAAATTGGAAGGGGATGACAGTGCTAGATAAGATCTCGCAACATGGTACGTCGCATATTTGACGAGTTTAGAAATGAATGTCGATACATAATAGTGAATGGCAGATATACAGAGTTGCGTACACAACTCATAAGTCCAAACGGAAAACAGGCGGTTGCGTACATAAATTGACTAGAAAAGAAAATGTAATTGCTGGTTATAGGCATTGGAAATGACTGCGTACACGGATTGTGCAAAAAAAAATAGAGTTGTTTTTATTTAGCTTTTTGGATTTTTTGCGGTTAAAATTTGGTGGAAAAAATTGATTTGAGATTTTGATTTGTGTTATTTAAATTAATTTTGGTAGAAAAAAAAATGATTTGGGATAAACAAATGGCAGGTTAACAACTGCCACGACAAAGGATGTCGCATTTAAACTCTCCTAATTGAAAAATGAGACCTTTCGTTAACCAAACTCTTAATTAGTTAACTCTTAATTGAGTGTTTTATAAATTTATAAAATTAGTAATCATCCAAATTATTTTTCAATTTTAAAGATTTGAAATTCGTGAATCAAAATCCCAATATAAACTACATCTATCAACTTAACAAGTAAACTATAGTACACATAATTGATATTCAACAGAATCTCTACGATATTTACGTTTGTTGATATGACACTTTCCTAACTATCACTTCATTCCTTCCTTATATAACATAAATCACGCTTTTTCTTTCCTGAAAAAACTATCACTTCATTCTAGAACCGACCATCGACCAATGCTTTCGGCTTGTGCCATGGCCTCCTTTTACTTCCGGATCCCTAGCTTTTTGTTTTATGCGACGCCATTAACTAACAGTGAACATATAATATCAAAAATGTGGTGAGCCAACTACCATAACATGAGTTTTGGACACATGTTAGTGAATGTGTCAATGCATTATTCGTTGTTTCTTTTAGGTTCGGTGAGTAGTCGTATTTTCAATAGGTGAGGAGAAGGATAAACTAGTATATCGGATTTGACAATCCCATCATTGTGATGCAGGTACTCCGAATTTGGTGATTCTTAGCTGCAATCTCATTTATGTTGAATATTGTGGAAGGAAATGAACCCTCATTGGATCCATTTGACCTCCGCCCAAATACACCTGTGAAGAACTTTGACTCCCACGGTACAGGACATAAGTAGATGTATCATAAACAATAAGTAATGTATCATAACCGATAAACTTTACCTACATAAACTTTGAGTTAGAGGTGGGAAAATGATAAATGTAGGTGTTTTAAAACATGTTTCAAAAATCTTAGATTTAGATTTTGTCTATTAATATCCGTAGTTCATTTTAGTATTAGATTGTAGATATTATTGGATAATATTAATATTATATATAAGTGGATGATGGTAGTTGATAGATATCATTGGATAATACTAATATTATATATTAGTGGATGATAGTAGTTGATGTTAGTATTTTTCATTTTAATATTAATAAAATATTATAATGATATTTTTAAGAAAATTAAATATTGGTTAAAAAAGAAATGATTTTTTTGAATGTTTAATTGATATAGACATACGGTGATTTATTCTCAATTACATGTCACTTATTATAAGACATGTTTATCATCCATCAGACTCATTACTAGTTGTAATTTTATCTATATTCTTCTTTTCATTTTGTTATTAATTCTATTGTTGAACATTATGATTCTAGTTTCAAGGATGATGTTTAATCTAGTTCTGATTTGAAGTATAATGTTCTAGAATTAGTGGGCTCAACCCTTGCACTAATGATTTGCAAAAGGGTGATTTATGAATATGTTATACATATATGTGTCCAATTTTGAATTACATTTATGTATTGTGTTATATGAAGAATTACATCATTATATGCTACACAATTTTGTAACATATCCTGTTATCCCCTTAGGTTATTGTAAGGTTATGGAATGGGTTATGTTAAAACTAACCTAACTTCCATGGTCTCATTATAATGACGGGGTTACAAAATTTCTCTTTCTCCAACATCACCAAACTCCAAATAAATTCCACCATCGCATTTCTCTTCTCTAGAGCTTTCCAATGATATAAATTTTACTTCAATCCGACATTGGGATTGAAAATTACACAAAATTGAAAATTGGGCCCTTTCAACCCTGCCACATCACCATGCCTACCACATTGCGCTAACAAATGGCATACATGTTTCTTCCACGTTACTCATAATACAACATGGCTCCGCCATACCAATGCACCTAGCCCTATAGCACCATCTTTGGGGAATGCCCTTTCTAACCTTTGTGACGTGACAACAATTTTTCACGTTACTTACTAGGAAAGCTTCTCCTTCCAGGACTTTCATCTACTGTGACTCCCAATATAATAAATAGTGGAAAATATTGTGAGGGTTCACGGTCCGTAATGATGTGGCCCTAGCCATATCAACTCCATGTTGGTGCCACATATCACATCTAGACCATGCGATGCCACATGCCACATGCCAGGTGTTATTAAGGAATGAAAAAAATGGAGCATAAGTGCTCTTCTCATTACTCAATAATAGTTAAATAAATTACATGGGAGACAGTAGTAATAAATTACTGCAGTGAGACTGAACTAGAATTCAACCAAACTCGACTAAACTCTAACTAATTGTGACACTTGGATGGACAATTATGACACCTAGAAGGACGTTGGAATTAGTTTCTCCAATACTCCCCCTTAATTACAACGACAAAAAATTTAAACTAAGATGCATACTAAGTGTTGGTATAAGTCTCAGTTAAGCTTACAATTTAAAAAATTTGACATGGGCTAGATTTGTTTTCCTTTTTCTTTTCTCCCAAATCCTCTATCCTCTAAATTGCATTAAATTTTTCTTTTTGTTGTATGCTTAAAATTTCAAATTCTTGATTTGCTCGTGTAGCTCTTCCACTTTTCCATGTTATCTAGGCATTTCCTTGACTTCTTCAACAATCCTCTTGTATGTGGATTGTTGCCACATGTCATCCTTTGTTGTGTCCTTTTCATCATCGATATTGTGCTGCAACCTAAGTATATAGTAAAAAATTATCTCTTCACGACTCGAATACTTGAAAATTTCATTAATATTTTTATCGTCCAAGTTGTCTTCAAGGTTCATTGCTACAACCTCTATACAAACTTCATCAATACATGGCGTTGCAAGCCATGCTTCAAGGAAGTTTAATTTTTCTTCAAATTTTGTTGCTTCTTTCTAGTTGCTACTAACATGTGCACACTCAAAATTCAAGTTAAGATTAAAAACATTTGAGGATCATATTCATTCTTTCTCTGCAATGAGAACCTTCTCTTCTTTTGCTTCCTTCTCTTCCTCCATTACTTCTACTTTTCTACTAACTTTTGCTGCTCCAAATAGGTTGTCTTCCACTTGGTTTTTAGTGTCAATTGGGCTTCTCTCACCAAATAGGATCATGTCAATATGATGTTTCTGTTGCATCATTTGCAACCATTCATCTTTGGATAACTATTTTTTATCAAACTTAACGTCAACAAATTTCATTGCTAGATTTACCATAACGCTCGTTGCTTCAATTTCAGCTTCATTGTCATCAACAAGCACTCTTGCTCGATTCACCAAATTTTCATCCACTTGTGGTTGTGCATAGTGGGATTTAGAACAAACTGGGTGCTCTTTCTCTGCTTCATCATCAACTTGTGGTTGAGAAAAATGGGATTCACCAAAATATTCATATTCAACCTAACTACTCCCCCTTTCACCAAAATTCCTCTCAAGGGTGTCCCAGGGCTCCTTGGATGTCTTTGCATCTACAATAAGGGGGAGAATGTTATCATCTACAGATTCTTTTATGCATTTCATTGTGAAGGTGGTATTTTTCCTTTTAGCTTCCAAATATTTCAAAAAGATCTCAAACATTTCCTCTTGTCGCTTTGAACTTCTCAGCCTCTTGGCTTTTCCTATTTCGTGAGCACTACCTCACTATGACTCAACAAGAAAAGTGAAATGCAAACATAGTGGCTTATTTGTTGTCAACTTTTAGCTCTAACAAGAATGATTGTGGCTATAGCTCACAATGATCATATTCACCTTTAATAGAATTGCTATCCAAACAAACAACAAGACCAAACACCTTACTTTATCCTCTTACAGAAACAATAAAAACATTATGTAGTTTTCTCACAAAAAAGCGCTTACACAAACATCTTAACAAACCTTTTCAATCTTTTAAAAAAACTCTCCATAATTTTCTTAATTTGATAAACCAAGATCCTTTTAAATAAAGAACCAAACCCAACTCCAAACGTTACAATGACCCTTTTTTAAAATAACAAGTCTTCAAACCCTTTTCTATTATAATTCGATAAACCAAGATCCCTTTTAAATAAGGAACCAGATCCAACTCTAAACATTACAATGACCCTTTTTTTAAATAATAAGTCTTCAAACCCTTTTCTATTTAAATAATAAGTCTTCAAACACTTTTCAAAGAAATTTGGTTTCATCATATTTTTAAATAAATCCTTTTGAAAATGAGGGAAGCCATTTTTTAAGAGATGAAGCACCCTTTGTAAAAATGATAGCATCATTCATGATACAATATCCTTTTTGCATATGATTTTAGTCATGTACGTTGACTTTTCAAAAAAATCGTGGTCCCAATCTACTACTTCCTGCTTCGTGCTCTAGTAACTTTCGCACACCTTGCTAAGGGAATTGGCTTCGTGCCTAAAGACTTCAAAGTTCGTGCCTCTCGAGCTTTGAAATGCAAGCCCGTGACTTGGAGGTTACTGGCGACAATGTCTGCTCATCGCCTCTTTCGACACGGCCTTAGTGCGATGAGTTGCAGAATGTCAAAATTTCGTAACTTTTGTTGATCATCGCACATGCTCTATCTGCATAAGTGTGATGGTCATTCCAATCTTTTTCTTTTTTAAATGATGGAGACTTGCACCGTTTCCACTTTACGTTTTTTTATTATTCAATTTTTAATTCTTCCAACAGCGCAATCACTCACTCGCCCAACATTCTTCACACCAGCAGCTTCGTCAAAGAACA
Source organism: Pinus tabuliformis (assembly GCA_031772625.1). Taxonomy (NCBI): domain Eukaryota; kingdom Viridiplantae; phylum Streptophyta; class Pinopsida; order Pinales; family Pinaceae; genus Pinus; species Pinus tabuliformis. Next base: position 906,927,649 of record CM062806.1, on the reverse strand, counting down.
GAGACTTCTTCCACAGATGCTCACTCACGTTTTCTACTTCTCTTTCAAGGAGTCTTACGCTGATTGAGCTTGATACCCTATTAAAGAATGAAAAATGTAGAGAAAAAATGTTTTTTTCATTACTCAATAGTAAAAATAGATTAGATATCTTTTATTATTTTTTTATTCATTTTTTAATTTTTCCAACAGCCCAATCACTTGCTCAACATTCTTCACACGAGCAGCTTCTTCAAACAACAGAGACCTCTTCCACATATGCTAACTCACTTTTTCTACTTCTCTTTCCAGGAGTCTTATGCTGATTGAGCTTGATACCATATTAAAGAATGAAAAATATAGAGAAAAAAATGCTTTTTTCATAAAATAGATTATATATAAGAGATCACAATAATAAATTACTGCAGTGAGACTGAATTAGAACTCAATCAATTAGACTAAACTCTAATTGATTGTGACACTTAGATGGAAAGTTATGACACCTAGCATGGGCTTGGAATTAGTTTCTCCAACAAATTCCATACCAAGTCATTGACCTATCCATGTCACCTATATTCCTTTCTCCTTGTGTATGTCATGATGATGTTAGGGTGATGTCACCCTACCACGTGGCATCCTCTGACACTGTCATGTGTAACCCAAAAATGGACCATCTAACCATCCCACTGGGATGATTCAACCTTCCACATGTCACACCACATTACAAATCTCCCACATCACCATCCGGCGGGCATCGATGTAGCCTTTCCTGGCCTATGTGGCACTTGTCACACTCAACCGTCACAAGGGGGTCCCACATGGGCTAGACTCTTTGTGTAAAATCAATATTTTATGTTATAGATTTGATGCCTAAAACATGATTTCACCATTAAAAATCCAATATTAAACCTTAATATTTAAATTTTAAATTTGAACGTTAATATTTAAACCCAATTTGAACACAACTATAAAAACAAGATAAGTCCCTCATTAAAAATAAATAAAAAATAAAAGATAATAAGACCAATATATGACTACAAATACGCTTCCTCAATAATTCAACAACTTCATAAAAACATTGCTAATTCAGTAATTTCAAAACAAACATTGCTACCAATACTCATCTTCATTATTGCACTCGAAACATTCATATGCACTATTCATTTTCCCATGGTTCCCTTACTATAACTAGCATCGACAAACATTTTCTATGATATTTATTATTTTTCATATAAAAATGATTTTCTTATAATAAAGAACTTCAATAAATCTCTTCTCTCATATTTAACATTTTTCATATAAAAATTAATTATAACTTTTAAACAAAATTTTCTATATTTTATATTTACAATATTATTTTACACATACTCTATATCATTATTCTCACTCACCTATTTTATCAATAATAATAATAATTTTATTTATAAAATTTCATCATATTATATATTTTATATTAATGAATTTTTAACATCTTATTATTTAATGTTTTTCTCTCACGTTATTCTTTTACTTCTTTGCATTTCTCATATTCTTTATAATTCTAGTCAATTATATTATAACTTTATTTTATCATTTTCATATACATATTTTAAGAGTATAAATGATTTTAGTTTATTTATGCTATTTTTATATTATTTATGTTTTAAAATGGTATAAATATTAATAATTTTAATTTCTATTATTTTTAAATAATTTTAAAATGTTAGGTAAGATTATGTAATGTAATGTTATGTTAAAATAATCAATATAAAATTAAAATTTAAAAGAAATAAATTAAAAATAATAATTATATATAAATTTGAATTAGTTATTTGATGAATTTATTATTAATGGTTTATAAATTTATGATATTGGTCCATGATATTTGTCATTATAAAATTTATTTAAAAACTTAAAATAAAATGCAAAAATACCAACTTAGATCCATAAACTTGATTTATAATTTTCCTATAAAATTAAAATAAATCTAAACTATTTTTTTTATACAAAATAACATAACAAAACTATTGTTATTCTCTTTACCAACTCAATTTGATGTTTGATATTTTGTTTACATCCACCATGTGATCATCGACCTTTATCACCATCGACGTTAAAATGCTAGTAAAGACCAAATGTATTACAAAGTTAAGAAATGCCTCTACCAAATCACCCAAATATGACACAAGATGGTCAAGAATCACTACATGACCTAACCACCCTATGTTACGTTTGTATCGATATAAAGGAAGTTGGTGAAAAAATGTCCATTGAAGTTGACAGTTCAACACCACGAGAAGTGATAATCTTAAGATGCAGCTGCAAACGACATGAATGAAACCTTCTATTGGATGAATGCAAGCAGGGAGTGAGTGGGAGTGGAGCTTTAATTTACTATTTCTTTAACCACATGGACAGTGACACACATCTTGCCACGTGGCAGCTACATCAACACGGCCCAAATTAAAAAATAAAAATAAAAAGCTTGTTCCAGGAACGTTCTATGAGCGACCAAAGGTAAAGGGCGAGCCTCCACATAGGTTTAAAGTTTGAGAAGCATCTTATGTCTAAGACCAATTGGAGAGCTCGCCTATCGACCTGGCGGCTTTGAATGCGGAAGAACATGCCGACACCAGTCTCAATTTGTTTATGGGCTTGCCTCTACTTTGGGCCCCGCTCAGCATTCGTGGAACCGTGGTTTCAAATACTGCTTCTGGCAGCGCACTGTAATTCCAGAAGTGTCTGAGGAGTAGAGATATGACAACGGAAAGTATGGATAAAGTATGGAAAACATGCACATGGTGTAATTAATGTACGCACAGTAATACATGAAAAACTTTTACGACACAAGCATTCCAATCTATGGCAGTGCCAGTGAATATATGCCACCATTTTATTTCAAATCCCATCATAGAACAAGGCCAAATTTGCCCTATACAAATGCTATGGTGCAATACTCGTTAGAAGATCTAACAAGGTGATGCTGGTATATTCACCAGCTAGTCTACCCTCTTCTGGAATGTTATTGATATTTATGTTTCAGACGGAAAGCTTACTCAAAATTTTGGATGTTACGGTTTCCTATATTCTACATAGAATTTTCAACAAAAGATTAAAGAAAAACTTAACATCATAATATGATATTATTTTTACACAATTGGATTATGTCGTAAGACTCGGTATTTATATGCAAGTTCAATGTTAATATATTAATTTAGATATTTTTAATTAAAGTGCAGCGATTTAAATGTTTGGATGAACAAAAAAATAGATTATTTAATTGTATGAGATTTATTTATCTACTTTTTATTATCAAATTAATAATTTAGAATTTAAATAAAATTTTAGAGATTTGATTTTTCTTAATGTTTTTTCAGAGTTAGAATTGAAAATAAATTTACATTAATTCTAGTTACTAAAGATTGTATCAAATTTTTAGATGACTATATATATATAATTAATTTAGAATTTAAATAAAATTTTAAAAATTTGATTTTTCTTAATGTTTCCCAGAGTTAAAATTAAAAATAAATTTACATTAATTTCAGTTACTAACTATTGTATCAAATTTTTAGATGACTATATATATAATAATTAATTTAATCGTTTGAAATTTACTAAGTATTATTTTTGATCTAAATACTATTATCCTAGTCACATGAAAAGTTACATGGCTTTTAGGTAAATAATAACAACATGACAAAATTCAATGATGAAAAAGGTGAATAGTAAAAAAGTAATTTGATGTATATGATTGATGATAAATAGATTACACAATGATATTGTCAATTTATATTTTTTAACTTTTCTTATAGTCACACTTACTAATTTTCCCATATTTTCTTGTAGATCATCTCAAAAAACAACGTCAAGTCAAAAGCTAGTGAAACCTTGAGATATTGTACTAATGGTCATACCCCACCTCTCTACCTCTCTTTCTTTTGAATAATGATAATTTTTTATGTAACATACTAATTGTCATACCCCACCTCTCTACCTCTCTTTCCTTTGAATATTGATAATTTCTTTTTGTAACATCAATCCCTCTGAATACTTGTACAAAAACTAACATTTAATGTATTATAGTGAGAGAAAGGTACTAAACGACTTAGTCATTAATGATTGGATGTTTAGTCATAAATTATTGGTTATACAACATGAGATATTGTACTAAAGGTCGTTGTTTGAAATATTGATAGTTGTTTTCTCTAACATCAATCCTTGTGAGTAACTTAAATATTGAAATCCATACCTTGAAATTGAGTTGGTCCATTGCAAAAAAGATAATATTAATGCACTATAGTAAGAACGTTGCACCAAACAACTTTGTTATGCAACCAGATCACAAAACAAAGTAAAAGATAGATCAACGATTTGAGAATTAGTCTCTTCGAGGAGGGAAACCTCCTTTATATTACAGAATTGAACAATTCTTAGATGATACAAATGACAAGACCTCCTTGGTATATATAAGAGTATAAGAGGTAATAATATAATCCGATTCTACAAAACAATAATAATGTAAGGGCACAACAATAACAATAGTAGGCTTCTATGGGGCACAACAATAACAATATGTGGGCTAGATAGGCGCATCAATTACAATAAAGGGGATAGACTAATAATAATTATAGGGCTAGGATGAGAGTGTCAAGTTATGGTTGCAAATGGAGTATCCATTTTTTTATTTCAAAGTATATTTGAACCAAACAATGATATCTAGGTTTTACTTTGCCCTTTAAATAATCATATGTCCTTAAGATTACTCCTTGAATTTCTAACTCCTTGGTTACAGTAAAATTGTCTATAATCTAATATTGGAATTATTTGTTACATAATGCAGAGCAACAATTAATGGAACATCTTATGACACTTAACTTAGAACCCTAAGTAACGTTTTCCATTGAATAAGGATATCCTTACTAACAAAAACCTAAGTCAAATGGGCCATAACGTTACTATAATTGGATTTTGTTGTTCTCTTATAGGGCCTACACCAGTCTTGAGAACACAAAGAAGTGAACTTTTCCATATTTTTTGTTTCCTTATATACTTAGGGATGAATCATATATGTTTTCTCGAAGACCTACGTTTTGAAATAGCACCTGATCATCATGTTTTGAAATAACACCCAGTATTCATCATATCCATTTTCCTACCTGTTTGGAAGTTCTTCCCTAATTGTATCATTTTATTCTAATATTATTATAATTGTATGAAGATGAATTTTCTTACACTCTCATTCTTCCTGTAAAAATACATATTTTCGTCACATTTGTCTTGTAATGCTATTGTTATAACTATCTTGAGAGGATTCATTATTCGTGTAATTGAGTTTTTTTTCTCGCCAAATTTTAGGCTACACCTTCGAGGATTTCAGATAGAAACTTCAGAAGAAATAACTTCAATTTATCATAACTTAAGTTTCTAATAATGAATTCCAAGAGTAAAATTGTTGTGAGAAGGTTTTAGGTATGCCTCATTAAATAATGACAATGAATCTTCTGTAATTTAGTGGTAACCTAGTAAAAATCCACTATTAAATTGACACCTCTATTTTTTTCTTATCAATTACTCTTATTTCTTAACCAAGGATTGGGTTTCTAGTGATGTATTCCCCCTTCCTCCACTATCCTCCTTCAACATGACGTTTATTTAAGGCTTATGCCATTATGCCCTTTCCTTGTCAATTGTTTTAGTACTTAATTACACAAATCGTCACATTAGTTTACACCTCACATAATAGTTTATGCATTTTCTTTTCTTTCACTGTGTTTTTCCCTTAGGCCTAGTTTTGAACCTACAACTTTGATACCATCTGCAACATACATCTTGTTAACACCAATTTGTTTTTAGGTTACTCAATAAAGGTGGAGTAATTACATCCTACTTTTCAGTCTATCTTCGAGTAATTACTTCAATGACTCTATCAACTACTCAACTTCCCTTTACATTTAATTTTAATATTTTTAATACATAATAAAAGTCATAATCTTACAAGGAAACTTATTTTTTTATAGTTGTAAATATTTCTTCAATAAAACTTTTTGTTTCCTAATGCAGCTCTTGGTACATCTTCTTACCTAGAAAAAATGCCACTTGGCATTGATTCACAAACTCTTGTAGCTAGGGGCTTTCAGCTATAATAAACAATCCATAATACCCCAAATTTTACATCTCTTCTTAACTTGCCAATTTCACAATATATAATTATTAAAATTTGTAATCCTTTGAATCATTTGATTACCTATCTTGACCTCTACTTCCTAGCACCTTTCAAACCATTTTTCATTGCTTTATGGAGGACATAGTTTGATTGGTTGGCCCCATGATGGTACCTATCATGACAAGCTGGAGGATGCATAATCTTGGTCCACGTGAGGTCACGTGACGCCTTTCACTGAGCTCCTTTCGAGGGTTGAGATAATGCTTATCAAATCTGGTGGAGGAGATAAATTAGGGTTTCTCCAAATTCATTTACCCTCATAAAGCCTGGTTCATGAGAGTCCATTTCACATTTCTGATTCTATCAGAGCGCCTCTCTGTAGTTTGGCGATGTGAAATTTCTTAGACTTAGTCTGACAATCTGCCTAAATTTCATTATCAATGAATGCATGTACTCTTGCTTATGTTGTCTCGAGCTAACATTATATTCCCCTTGCTCATTGTTTTCTTGTTATTTTCATTGTTAGTGATTACCAGAAAGGTAACTTACTTGTTTCCCATCACCTTCAAATATATTTTTTTCCAAAATGGAATTCACAAGTTCACTACTGATGCAGGAGCATCCAACTAGGGGCGCCATGACTGGGTGTTGGTCTCAGCCGAGGAGGAGAGGTCATCAACAATTAGAATTTCATTTGTGTTTGTTAATTAAAGACAACATTAGGAGTCTGTTTATGTTTTGGTTTCTGTCTGTTAAAGAGTAGTTAAGGATAATACAGTTAGGGACAGTACAGTTAGGTAGAAATAGTTGCAGACACTTGGTTGTCTGGTCTTTTGTGAAATTTAATTTTCTAGTTGTTTACTTTAGATAAAAAATAACAAAATAACCGGAAAGAAAATATTGTCATTGTATGTAACAGAACAAAAAGATCAAATAGCAAGATAGTTAATAACTGCATAACAGTTTGCTAACTATATTGCAAGGAATTATAAACAATTGTACACAACATGGACGGGGTTTGTTCTTTCCGAAACAGAGAATAATAATACAAAAAGAGACATTTTTCTTCACATTCTATTTTTCCTGAATCCATATGAATTGATACTTTATCTCCTATAATCTATTATTTTTCATCCAATGTAAAAACAGACAGATTGTCAAATTCCTTCATGAACAGAAGCGCGTTCCCAAATACAGAGTCAGGCAGAAGCATAAGTAAAGTCGAGACATAGACATACGAATTGAAGACAAGCACATAGACCTGTGCACGCTAAAGAAGCTACAGAGCTGCAAACCTATAGTAAAGCATTACCAAAAATACAGTTCCAGCATCAAGCATAAACAAGAGGTAACTCTGTATACGAATACACCAAATTTTTTTCATTAATGTTTCAAAAATAATATTATAGTCCACATCGTGGCATCAAACCCGTGAATACAAGTCTATAGCCAACAGTTACGAGGGCGTGAAAACCCTCTTCAGAAACAGAGCATAGGACGAGGGTTAGGGTTTCAAACCCTGAACAAAATTCTATACAGCCTACGGCCGAAGCCAGACTGTACAACCAATGAACCAAGAAAATGGATTTGTTTACAAATCGAATGCATTGCAAACGAACAGGTTGAGAAAGACAATAACACAAGCAGAAACCCTTCGATAGACAGAGTCAGCAAGGAAAGATCCTACCAGGTCTATCTGAAGAACGGGCTGAGGGTTTTGCTCATTGGAGACCAAGAACCTGCAAGAGAAACAAGACCAGGTGTTAGTACGAGGGTTTGAGAACTGAATAGCAACTGTGGAAATTAATAAAAAGAAAATGGGCCTGTAGAAGAACTCACCTTTTCGACGTCATAACTAAACTAGAAAAGCTACCATTGAACGCAGCCATTAATAAATCAGAGCCCTGCTAGCAAGGAGCCGACTTCGTTAGCACAAAGAAAAGTTGAAAACATAACTCATAGCAGACAAAGATAACTTACCTTGCCAGAAGAAGCAGTCGCAGATGGAAGGGTCACGTTGAGGCCGCACCCTGAGCACAAGCAAATGCACACCCATTAACAAATAATGTAAGCAAGCAAGTGGCAATGGAACTGTAATGCAAAGTCAAGGGCCAGAGAGCAACCAGAAAGACGTAGTAACAATGAGCACCCAAAAACATAAGAAAACCTCGCAAAGTTCGACCAGAGATTAGTGGAATTGAGCTAGCAAGGGCATGAACCAGTGGAAAAGCAATATCAATGTACAACTGAAACTTACCAATGAAATCCACAGTTAACATAGACAAAGATAGTTGCTGAATAGAACCATACCCTTACTGAGTTGCAGAGCTCACAAAACAATAGTGCAAGTGGAAAATGATTGGGAGAACCTAGCCCCAAGGGTTTAGCCAAACGCGGAACAAAAGCTCGAGGTCTGGACATTTGTCCTCTCGGTGTACCAAAACATTAAAAACAACAATAATTGTCCAACCTAAATATCCGCCCTAACACTGATTAGTGATATCATTACTCATAAATCATTGTAATCAACAGCTGCCTAATTAAAGTATGATTAGCAACTAATCGCAAGCCAAACATTTGTGATTAATTAACACTGGATGGACATTATTAAGGTTTGTACAATGTGTTGTGGGCTGGTCCCATCATAGTGGTATCAGAGCAGGTTTTGGAATTGGTTTGAGAAATGGAGGTAGGAAGACGAGGTCATGGAAGAGGTGTTTGAAGGATAGCAGAGGAGGGATTGAGAGAGGAGATCAGGATCCTTACTGCTCATTTGGAGGCAGTTGAAGTGGGGAGAAGAAGGGATCCAGAGATAGGAGATGATAGCGAAGAGGAAGCTATAGCGACAACAGATGGATTAGATGAAGAAGGACTGGAAATGAGACTATTGAGGTCAGTCTTAATGGCAAGCAGCAAACCCAAACCAGAACTCCCAAATTATGACGGCAGTTTGTCCATAGAGGTTCTGTTGGACTGGATCAACGAGCTGGATAAGTATTTCGAGTGTGAAGAGGTCAGTGAAGACCGTAGAGTTAAGTTTGCTGCGACAAAGTTGAAGGGACACACAACCCTTTGGTGGTACAATGTCCAAATAGAGAGAAGGAGATTGAACAAGTTGCTGATCAAGAAATGGTCTAGGATGGTGGCCAAATTGAAAGGAAGATTTCTGCCTAAGAATTACAAGATTGCACTACACAGGCAAGTGCAGAATCTGAAGCAGAAAGGGATGACAGTAAGGGAGTACACTGAATAGTTTTACCGAGTAAACTTAAGGGCCAGTTATATAGAGGACACCCCAGAGAAAATAGCTAGGTATGTAAATGGTTTAAGGTTAGAAATCTTATATGGAATTAGTATTCTTTCTATGAAAAATATTGCAGAAGCATATCAGAGTGCTATGAAAGCAGAAGAGAAAATTGCTAGAAAACAAAATGCCAGGAGAGGATAGGGAACCGACAGAGGAAGAGGACACGGAACCGGCAGAGGAAGAGGACAGTCTTGTGGCAGAGGGCGAACTGCTAGCAGTAATGAAGAAGGTAGTTCTAAAGCTTCTGAAACAACAAAAAGAGGTGAAAGCACGAGAGGTGGTAGGCCATATCAGCGCGGCAGGGGAAATGGCTGAGGCAGAGGAGCTGGTTATCAATGCTACAGGTGTCACAAGTGGGGACACAGATCATTTGAATGCCCTGAGGTAGAACAAGCTGGACATAGGGGTGCGTATGTCACACAACCAGAAGAAGTAGAGGCACCTCCCCAAGAATCGGAAAATGCTCCAGAAACAGGGGAAGCCCTAGTTTTGAACAAGGTGTTGCTAAAACCAGCCAAAGAAATAACTGAACAAACTTAGTGGAAAGCTTTGTTTCGGATGGTTTGTAAGTCACACGGTAAGTGTTGTAAGCTAATTATTGACAGTGGAAATATAGATAACTTGGTGGCCACAGAGATGGTGGAAAAGTTGGGGTTGAAGCGGTTGAAACACCCCACCCCTTACAAAGTTTCATAGCTGCAAAAAGGCCATGAGTTGCTGGTAGATGAGCAATGCGAAGTGGAGTTTCATATCAACAGATATAAGGATAAGGTCATTTGTGACATAATGCAGAAGGATGTATGTCACATACTACTAGGCAGGGCATGGCAGTATGATAGGAAGGTGGTACATGACAGAAAGACAAACTGTTACAAGTTTGTCAAGGATGGGATCAAGCCCACACTTGTGCCCATCAAGGAGGAAGAAACAACAGGGACAAGTGAGACAAGAGTATTGTTAATGAGTGGGAAACAGTTTCTGAAACAAGTTGAGGACAGCGAGGTGAGCTATGATGTTGTTAGAAGAGCAAAGATGGTGCTGCTACACACAGAGGTGTTAGATTTGCCCACAGAAATTCAACAAATGTTGCAGGAGTTTACCGATATAGTGGTGGATGACTTGCCAGATAAACTGCCCCCCAAAAGAAGCATAAGTCATCATATTGACTTTATACCTAGAGCAAGTTTTCCAAATAAAGCAGCATATCGGATGAGCCCCAAAGACAATGAGGATATTAGAAAGCAGGTGTAGGAACTGCTAGACAAAGGATTGATAAGGGAGAGTTTGAGCCCTTGCGCAGTTCCAACAGTTCTCTCTCCCAAGAAAGGAGGAGAATGGCAGATGTGCACAGACTCGAGGGCCATCAACAAGATCACCATCCGGTACAGATTTCCACTGCCATGGATGGACGACATGATGGATTGCCTAAGTGGGGCAGTGTATTTTTCTAAGATCGATTTAAAAATTGGGTACCATCAGATTCAAATTCGAGACGAGGATGAGTGGAAGACAACCTTCAAGACTAACGAGGCACTGTATGAGTGGCTGGTATGCCATTCGGACTGAGCAATGCACCCAGTACCTTTATGCGGTTAATGAATGAAATGCTGAAATAATAAGTCGGGAAGTTTGTGATAGTGTACCTAGACGACATATTAATTTTCAGCAAGACAAGGGAGGAACACTTTCGACATGCTTGAAAAGTGTTGGAAAAATTGCAGCAGAATAAATTGCTGATAAATCTAAAAAAGTGTACTTTTCTGCAAAAAGAGTTGATTTATTTGGGTTTCGTAATAGCAGAAAATGAGTTGAAGATGGATTTGGAGAAGATTGTAGTGATAGTTAATTGGCGATCCCCGAAAATCTTATTTGAGGTACGTAGTTTTCATGGGCTGGTGAGTTTTTATGGGAAATTTATAAGAAATTTTAGTGAAATTTGTGCACCTATGTTGGACACAATAAAAAAGGCCAGTCAGCCTTTCCGATGGACTGATGCAGCAGAGAGGAGTTTTCAACTACTAAAGAAGAAGATCATAGAGAGACCGATCCTGAGATTGCCAGATTTTAAAAAGCTTTTTCAAGTTTGCTGTGATGCAAGCGGTATGACTATTGGAACTGTACTTAGCCAGGAGGATAAACTTGTTGCATTTTTCAGCGAGAAGTTGAATGAAAGCAGGCATAAGTATTCATCCTATGACAAGGAGTTCTATGTTGTCGTCCAAGCACTTAAGCATTGGAGACACTATTTGCTGGGAAATGAATTTGTTTTGTTCTCGGATAATTCTGCACTGCAGTATGTGATGCAACAGCACAAGATGAATCACAAACATGTTAAGTGGGTGGAATATTTGCAGAGTTTCACCTTTGTGTTGAAACACATCAACGGGCAGGCCTACAAGGTGGTAGATGAATTGAGTAGGAGGGCCTTACCATTGCAGGAGAGTACTATACAAGTGCTGGGTTTTGAGCACTTGAAAGATTTATATCAGGCTGACACAGATTTTAAGGAGGCTTATAAGGCATGTCAGAACCCTTTGGTGAGAGATAATAGTCCATGGTTGGACTATAACTTGCAAGAGAAACCTCTGTTTAGAGGAGGACAACTATGTATTCCTGACTGCTCGATGAGAGAGAATATTATTCGGGAGAAGCACAGTGGAGGTGTAGCTAGACATTTCGGCATAGACAAGACACTTGAGCAGCTCAACCATTTTTAATTTTGGCCAAAAATGTGAAGGGATGTACAGCAATTCGTGACCAGATGTAAAGTGTGTTAGTTAGCAAAGGTCATAGTCAAAACACGGGACTTTATACACCATTACCTATTCCAAGTAGACCATGGAACTCAGTCAGCTTGGACTTTGTCTTGAGTCTACCAAGGACACAGTAGGGTTATGACTCGGTGATGGTAGTAGTGGACCGGTTCTTGAAGATGGTGCATTTCATCCCTTGTAGAAAAAAAAACGATGCAACTCACGTGACCCACTTTTTCTTTACATAGATTTTTAGGCTACATGGTTTGCTTAAGTCTATTCTCTCTGACATGGACGTGAAGTTCACAGGGCACTTTTGGCGCACCCTATGGAAGAAGATGGACACACAGTTGAGTTATAGCTTTGCTTATCACTCGCAGACCGACGAGAAAATAGAGGTGGTAAACAGAAGTCTGGGGAACCTGCTATGGAGCTTGATTGGTTAGAATTCACGGATGTGGGATTGAGTACTTACTGAGGCAGAGTTTGCTTAGATTGACTTGCCCAATCGCAGCACGGGTTGTAGTCATTTTTAGATCTTGTATGGCATGCACCCTCGTGGAGTGCACGAATTATGAGATCTGGGACAACAGGAGAGGTGAAGTGCAGATGGGGAAGATTTCGCTAACGCAATGAAAGATTTGCATGAGCAGGTGAAAATTAAATTGCAGGACAACAACCAAAAATATAAACAACAAGCAGATTTGAAACGGAGGGAAGTGCAGTTTAATGTGGGAGATGAAGTCCTCACGCATCTGCGCAAGGAACGCTTTCCTAGAGGTGCATACAACAAGCTGAAGTATAAGAAGATAGGTCCCTGCAAATTTATCTAGAAATTTTCAGCGGATACCTACGAAATACAACTGCCACCAGGGATAGGCATTTCACCCATATTTAATGTAGCAGACCTGCTTCCATACACTGCTGGTTCAGAGGAAGACAGTACCACATGGCTTACACAGAACACCTAAGATGGAAGTGAGACTTGGATGAGACAAATGCCTTACGTTCAACCTCTAGCGATTGAGAGGATCCTCGACACTTAGGACAGATACTCTGCGGAAGGAGTATCTGTAATACCTGGTCAAGTGGAAGAACCATCCTATTGAGGACAGTTCGTGGCTTCATGCCAGGCAGATAGAGCAGACGAGTCATTCGGTCGAGAAGCTCATGGACCAGAGTCATGAATTTTTCTTACCCCGAGAGCTTGATGCAGGAGCATCCAGCTAGGGGTGCCATTATTGGGTGTTGGTCTCAGCCGAGGAGGAGAGGTGATCAACAATTAGAATTTCATTTGTGTTTGTTAATTAAAGACGCATTAGGAGTCTGTTTATGTTTTGGTTTATGTCCGTTAAAGAGTAGTTAAGGATAATACAGTTAGGGACAGTACAGTTAGGTATAAGAAGTTGTAGACACTTGGTTGTCTGGTCTTTTGTGAAATTTAATTTTCTAGTTGTTTACTTTAGATAAAAAACAACAAAATAACCGGAAAGAAAATATTGTCATTGTATGTAACAGAATGAAAAGATCAAATAGCAAGATAGTTAATAACTACATAATAGTTTGCTAACTGTATTGCAAGGAATTATAAACAATTGTACATAGCATGGATAGGGTTTTTTCTTTATGAAACAGAGAATAATAATACAGATAGAGACATTTTTCTTCACATTCTATTTTTCCTGAATCCATCTAAATTGATACTTTATCTCCTATAATCTATTATTTTTCATGCAATGTAAAAACAGACAGATTGTCAAATTCCTTCCTGAACAGAAGCGCGTTCCCAAATACAGAGTCAGGCAGAAGCATAAGTAAAGTCGAGACATAGACATACGAATTGAAGACAAGCACATAGACCTGTGCACACTAAAGAAGCTACAGAGCCGCGAACCTACAGTAAAGCATTACCAACAATACAGTTCCAGCATCGAGCATAAACAAGAGGTAACTCTATATACAAATACACCAAATTTTTTCATTAATATTTCAAAAATATTATTACAGTCCACATCGTGGCATCAAACCCGTGAATACAAGTCTACAGCCAACAGTTACGAGGGCATGGAAACCCTCTTCAGAAACACAACATAGGACGAGGGTTAGGATTTCAAACCCTTAATAAAGTTCTATACAACCTACGGCTGAAGCCACACTATACAACCAACGGACCAAGAAACTGGATTTGTTTACAAATCAAATGCATTGCAAACGAACAGGCTGAGCAAGACAATAACACAAGAAGAAACCCTTCGACAGATAGAGTCAGCAAGGAAAGATCCTACTGGGTTTATCCAAAGAACGGGCCGAGGGTTACGCTCACTGGAGACCAAGATCCTGCAAGAGAAACAAGACCAGGTGTTAGTACGAGGGTTTGAGAACCAAATAACAAATGTGTAAATTAATAAAAATAAAACGGGCCTGTAGAAGAACTCACCTTTTTGACGGCATAACTAAACGAGAAAAGCTACCATTGAACGCGGCCAATACTAAATCAGAACCCTGCTAGCTAGGAGCTGAGTCTGTTAACACAAAGAAAAGTTGAAAACATAACTTGTAGTAGAGAAAGATAACTTACCTTCCTAGAAGAAGTAGTTGCAGATGGAAGGGTCCTGTTGAGGCCGTGTCCTGAGCACAAGCAAATGCATACCCATTAACAAATAATGTAAGCAAGCAAGTGGCAACGGAACTGTAATGTGAAGTCAAGGACCAGAGAGCAACCAGAAAAAGGCAGTAACAACGAGCACCCAAAAACATAAGAAAACCTCGCACAATTCGACTAGAGATTAGCGGAATTGAGCCAGCAAGGGCATGAACCAGTGGAAAAGAAATATCAATGCACAACTGGAACTTACCAACAAAATCCACAGTTAACGCAGACAGAGATAGTTGCTGAACAGAACCATACCCTTACTGAGTTGTAGAGCTCACAAAACAACAGCGCAAGTGAAAAATGACCGGGAGAACCTAGCCCCAAGGGTTTAGCCAAACGCGGAACAGAAGCTCGAGGTCTGGACACTTGTCCTCTCGGCGTACCAAAACATTAAAAACAACAATAAAGTTCCAACCTAAATATCTGCCCTAACATTGATTAGTGATATCATTACTCATAAATCGTTGTAATCAACAACGGCCTAATTAAAGTGTGATTAGCAACTAATCGTAAGCCAAACATTTGTCATTAATTAACACCAGACTAACATTATTAAGGTTTGTACAATATGTTGTGGGCTGGTCCCATCAACTACAAGGAAGCAAATGGCCTCTCCTGAGTTGCTAGGATTCTAATTTTCCACATGATATGACTTCCCACGAGAAATGAAACTATATTTCTACACTTTGAATCAACTATTAAGGAGGTAAAATATGGTTTTAATCCGTTCTCTATTTCAACTAGCCTCAATTCTATATGCCTTTTCTTTTCTAGTTTTAATCCACAAACCCGTTGCGATTTGTGGGTATTTCAGGGATTTTGGGGCTTTTTCTTCTTTGTATGTTTTAATTTTGAATCGAGGGTTCGTATGAGTTTTTCACATCTAAGAAACTTCTGTCTCATTACTCAGAAGGTTATTATGACATTCCCTTTGTTTTTTTTTGTTTCGATCAGGGTTTTATTAAAACACTTTCCTTTACCTACTCTTGTTTTTCCGCCGTAGAATAAAATTGTTGTGCTATTTTTCTTTATTTTGCGGTCTAACTCTTTCTTATTGTTTTTTTTTTTTTTTTTGTAGTTGTGAGGTGTGTAGCTTGGAGTAAGGGTGAAAAACAACTGTAGAGATGTATAATTTACTTAGACTCCCATTTATCCATTTCTGCCTTCACTATTTAAGTTTAGTTTTTTTTTTTTTAATGGAGTGTCAAGTTTTAACCCACCCTTCTAATTTTTTTCTTTCAGCTAAGACCTTTGACAAATATGTCGTTAATTTACACTGGTGGTTTGGTTTCATTTTTTCATTTAATTTCCAAGCAACTTCTGATAGCTCGCCTCAATGATTCCACAGGTGGCCACCTTGAACTATTCACCTATTTTTAGGATCCTCATGGCGTATGAAATTTAGTTGCAAATATTTCCTTCTATATTTCATGCTAGTTGATCCTGAAAGGATGAGATACCATCTCTTATAAATTAATCGCATGCTTTGTTGTAGAATGATTGACATATTTCTTGTTTAATTTTGTTTTAATAGTCTAATTTGGACTCTATTCCACACAAGGATATTCTAACCTTGATAGAGCACGCACTGAAGTTTGAATTCCATGGAATGTAGATCGTTCCGAAAAATGATTTCCTACCTATCCTGGGTATTATGGACAGGCATTTTCCTTGTTATGACTCTAACGGAATTTATATATAAAAATTTATGTTAACACCACATTTTTTGCTTTCTTTTTTTGGAAAAGGAAAGATTTCTCGAGTTGCAACTTGTGGTTGGTTCTCTAATGGTCTATATGATATAGTCCTGATATAGTTAACAAGTAAAAATAGTGTAAGTACTCGGATATTGTGAATCCTGACATGGAATGCATTTATTGATCTTCTGAAGTAAAAATTTTCATTGTCTCAGGTTTTTCTATGTTTATTCCATACCCACTTCATGTAACCATGTACATAAGAGCGTGTAGGTGAATACACCTAGTATTTCACACTACACTTAATCAAAATTTCAAACATAAATGTTCGTTAGAATTCCTTATGTGAGTATTATGAATATCGTGTGTCTTCTTCTTGTCAAAAATCCACGAACAACTTATTTCCTTTACCTAGGAGTTAGATGTATTGGTTAAAGTTGAACCCAGCCGACTATATATATTGCAATAAACTACTTATAATCCTACCTTTTATGTAATAATATTTTGAGTTAATTTCTATATAAATAAAATACTGATAGTCTATGGGGCAACCAGAAAATATCGTTTGCTCGATTGTATTATGGTTTGATAACAATTTTTTTTAATGAAAACATCTAAAGAGGCATATCTTAGGTAATAAGTAGCTTGTGCGAGCTTGCCTTTGTATCATTAGCTAGTTAAATATTCTTCTTATGAGATAATAATCCCCTATTCATTACTCTATCCCTAGCGTAATACTTCTAACTATTACAAGTCCATGCAGCGGAAACCTTTAAAACATCTTTTTTTTTAATTCAGTGTTAGTTTTTCTCTAACTCATATCGCGTTTTTCATTTTTTTCTCCATTGATGATTTCTTAGTAAGTAATTCCATCTTCCCCTCATCATCTAGTAATTAACAACTTTTTATGATAGGAATAGATGATTTATTATTACCCAAAAATCCTTTCTCGCTACCACGGTTACATGTCCCATACCTTAACAACTATTTTTAAATTTTTTTGTCTTACATTCATGCCTATAGAAGATCGTACAATGTTCACAATATTATATAAAGGATAAATAAATCAGGCATACCTAACTCTGGTATATACTAATGAAATAAATATTTGCATTAATTTTGTCTATTCTATCAAAACGAGTTATTAATAAGTCAAGTTCTTTAAGAATAATAAATAGATTTACATCCGAACGTAGTAGTTTCATGGAACATATTCAAGAATAAAGTAATCTCCACCCAACCATGAACTATCTCGGATGGTTCCTCCCAAGCCAATATTTTCTTGCCACTATTCTTCCTCTTTGATTCTCCTGCGGTTTATTTTATAGGCTTCTTCCCAATAGATTTTAGCAGTGTCCTGCTTCAAGGTATGCCAACATTTTTCCTAAGCCTTTTTGTTTTTGTTTTTTTTCGAAATTTTTATTTTTATTTTTATTTTTCTTTAAAGCATGTTTTTTCTCTCCCACGGTGCTTTATTCCACCCCACTTAGTATTTACCTTCAACTAATTCATTAACATAATCTTTCTCTACGATTATGTTAATTTAATTTTCTTTTATTTTTCTCCTAGGGATTTTTAGGAGGCGTTTAGGGAAGATCGATCATGTGGACTTGACCACCACAATTTTTTCTAAGTTGGCAAGAAGTATTTTGTACTCTAGTGTTATTTCCTAAATAATTCAAAGAAATTTATTTATTAACTCAATAATAATATAATTACATAATGACATAAGTCCATCATGGCTTCCGTCACCATTAAATCAAATAAGAGTTTAATGCATAAAAATAATAACGGTATAAAAACAGAGTCATAGGGGTGTTACACTATTCAAGGAGTTTCTCTAATCTCATACACTGACATTTCTAATAATTGATGTGACATAGAAATATCCCCAACAACCAAAATTTGTCCTTGTTAAATGGATATTTGGTCTAGTTAATTCAGATTTCATTTCTTTAGATTATTTAACTTGATTATTGATTGAATCCATGGAAAAGTTTACTAATCCATACTTGTCTTAAAATGTAAAATGCTTAGTGAATCTTACTAATTCTTAAGATGGAATCCATAAAATTATTTGTGACATTTTTATAAAAAGATTTAAAATTCTAAGGATTTTACATAGTTTATAGAAACATTTGGTGATTATTAGAGTAAAATAATTTTATCACATAGAATTTGGGTGAATAATTTTATTCAAAATGGAAATTGATGAATAGTTTTTTAGGAAAAAAACATGGAAAAGTATCCCATGGGTAGAATTTAGCCCCTAAAATTTTCCATATTGAAGTACAAAACATTGTAAAACACATATACAACATAGAAAAATTTAGGACCACTTCAAATTACTGATAATTTTAAATTATAAATGTATACAATTTTGTCTCATATAATATATAGTGTCATCTCCACATTTTGAGCATATTGTGTGTTATATTATTTCCATCTACTAATGCTCAATTTTTGTATTTGGACAACTATTCTTTTATTTCCATGCCAAAAAAATACATAAAAACATATATTTTATTACTTTCTATGTTTTATGTCGAATAATTTTTTGTTTTAGATTGCTCCTTTTATCATTTCTTAAATGAATGCATTATATCATTAGTGAAATCAATGAACTAATTAGGAAGTGCAATGGAAATACAAGCTAGGTATCTATAGGTATCTTCATTGAAGGATTGATAGTCCAAGATTCTTCCACCTTTACAAGAGAAATTTACAATTAAATGTCACCAACATATTCATTCTACTTATGCTACTTCTCTAGATAACACAAAAAAAAATATTTGGAAAAAAAAAATTCTCTCAAATTCAAGCATGTTCATATAATGATTGCAATGATTTCCTAAATGCTAATGCCTCTTAAATATTATGCGTATAAATTTTTTTCTTAGATATGCCATATGCTTTAAATTATAGTAATGTAATATATAATAAACACACTATGTACACTCAAAATTTATTTTCCATAATCTTCTACATAAATTGTCAAAGTATTTAATAGTGTAAATTTTATCAATTTCACTTAAGAATGTATATATTTTATTATTTAACCTAATTTATTTAAAAGTCACAACACACATGTAAATATATGTATTATCTAAAGTAATAATGTACATTTAGGGGAAATTATGACTAACAAAACCTAAGTTTTTGAACCCTATTAAGTACAATTTCTCATTGAATTATAACATAAGTAATATCAACTTTTTTTAATTATTCCATTTACAAAAGCTTGTTAAAATTTTAACTATAATATAGTCATGTATATGTTCATTTTAAAAAGCTTTTCACCATAATAATTGAGAGTGAATCCAAACCCATCACTTAGATAAATCTTAAAAATAATTTCCCTTATAATAATGGATAACAAACATGCCAAAACATCCAAATCATTTGAAACAACATGCATAAGTTTTCTTATATTATTTGAAAAGAAATGTGCCTAGAATGTTTGGAATCATTTGAAATAATAGAATTCGACATTTCTTCAAATCATTTTTTTTTTATGATAAATTAAATTTTCGCAATTTAATTTTTTGTCTCCCAATAAATGAATTTCACTCAAATTAGTTCGTTACTCAACACTAAAATCAATATTGGTATCAATGGTATAGCTAATGAACTATTAATTATATCCAATATATGTCATTAGAACTGACCTACAAGACTCATTATAGGTTTTTAGATTTTATTTTTCACATATTATTATTTTAAATTATTGCAATGAATTATTTACACAATGTCATCACTAAAAAAAAATGTACTAATTAACTTAGAGATCAATGGAAATGCATGTTATGCGGTTATAAGAATATTCACCAAAAGATTAATGGCCTAACCATATTACATTTTCACATGGGTCATTTGCACGTAAGTGTCATCAACTAAGGAGCTAGGTTGTCTCTCTTGCTCCCTCTACGGCTAAAGGCAATATTACCACTAAACCTTAAGATACCCTTCAACGCATTTTCCATGCATATATTAAATTTACAATTTTAATTATTAATGTCTATAATATTTTTTTCTCTCGAATACAACTCTCCACCTTAAACATAGTATTAAATAAAATGTTTCCACATATATTTATAGTACTTTCACCCTACTTAATGTAATTTCATAATATTCATTAATTTTTATAAGTAATATAGTGAATGTTCCTCTCAAATGACTCTCTCACCTTAAACATGGTATTAAATCAATTTTCCAGTTCCAATTCACTATTCAAAGAGCTTATCTAATCTCATATGCTCACATTTCTAATAATTTGTCTGCCTTAGAAATATCCCCAAAAACCAAACTTTCTACTTGTTGAATGGATATTTCATCTTGTTAATTCACAAAGTATTTAACTTGATTGTTGTTTGAAACCTTGGAAAAGTTTAGGATCCATACTTTTCATAAAGTGTAAAAATTTGAGTGAATTTTATTAACTATTAAAATAGAATCCACAAAATTATTGGTGACATTTTTATAAAATTATTCAAATTTATAAGGATTTTATATAGTTTTTAAGAAACTTTGGCGATTATTAGAGTAAAATAGTATTTTCATATAGAATTTGGGTGAATCATTTTAGTAAAACTAGAAATTAATGAATCATTTTTTGGAAAAATACAATGGAAAGGTAACCCATGGGTAAACATTTTCCCCTAAAATTTTCCATGATTGAAGTATGAAACATTGTGAAACACATACAACATAAAAACATTTATGGCCACTTCAAACCACTAATAATTTTAAATTATGTATACAATTTTGGCTTATATAATATATAGTGTCATCTCCACATTTTGACCATATTGTGTGTTATGTTATTTCCTTCTACTAATTCCCAATTTTTGTGTTTGGACAACTATTGTATTATTTCTATGTCAAACAAATAACTAAAAACATATATTTTATTATTTTCTCTATTTTATGGTGAATAATTTTTGGTTTTAGACTGATTATTTTATCATTTCTTAAAGTGGTGCATTATATCATTAGTGAAATCAATAAACTAATTAAGAAGTGTAATATAAATACAATCTAGGTATCCATAGATATCTTCGTTGAATGATTGATGGTTCAAGATTATTCCACCTTTACACGAGAAATTTACAATTAAATATCACCAACATGTTTATTCTAGTTATACTACTTCTCCAAATAACACAAAGACAAATATTTTGAAAAAACAAATTCTCTCAAATTCAGGCATGTTCATATAATGTTGGAAATGATTTCCTACATGATAATGTCTCTTAAATAGTTTGCGGATGGAATTTTTTCTTAGATACGACATATCCTTCGAATTATAGTAATATAATATATAATAAACACACATTATGTACCCTTTAAATTTACTTTCCATGGTCTTCTACATCAATCTTCAAAATATTTTATATTGTAAATTTTATCAATTTCATTTGTATATTTTATTATTTAACCTAATGATTTAAAAAAGTCATAATACACATTTAAAGATATGTATTACCTTTTGAACTAATAACTTTTAAAGGAACAATGTACATTTAAAGGGAATTATCATTAACAAACCTCAATATTTTAAATTCTATTTGTACAATTTCTCATTGAATTATAACTTAACTATCATCGAAATTTTTTAATATTCCCAATTTACAAAAACTTATTAAAATTATAACTATGCCATAGTAATGTATATATTTATTTTGAAACACTTTTCAACATAATAAATTGGGGTGACAAAAATACATAAATTGTCTTATATTATTAGAAAAAAGTGCCTAAAATGCTTTGAATCATCTGAAATAAAGAAATTTTACATTTCTTCAAATTTACATTTTTATGATAAGTTAATTGTTCTCTATTTTGTTTTCCAATAAATCAATTTCACTCAAATTAGTTCCTTATTTGAGCAAAATCTATATTTTTCGGTTTCTTATAACAACAAATTAATTGATTACTCCTATAATCTATGTATTATTTGGTTTCTAATCTATATATTATTTGGTTTCTTATAATAAATTATGAAGTTAATATCACTTAGATCATATTAATTTGATTATTAGGTCTTCACCAATTTGTTACTCCAAATAAATTAATGTCCTTCGTAAATTTATTGTCGTGTGCTAGATTAATTTTGATCACTTTAGATTATTGTTTTGTTATAAATTAATTAAATTAATTTCTCTTAGATTAGTTCATTCTTCTTATCATCTCTATGCTATTTCATCATCTCACATTTTCTTAAACCAATTTGATAATCCTCCAACCTCTATGTTATTAAGATTTCCTTAATTAAGTGCTTCTCTAAGGATTAGTTTCATTAAGATAAATTTAATACTCTTTCAGTTTCATGAAGATAAATTTATTACTCTTTCACATTTGGATATTGAATATTAACAATAGTTTCATAAATATTTAGGATAATGTATATAATTATTATATTAATTTTAGCTTAGGTTTAATATATAACTAATTTATAATATCGAATTAATTGAATTAATTTATTTTTTAATATATGATTACCATCAACCATGTTATGTTAAAACATGTATGTAACACTATTATAAAAAAGTATATCATAGTTGATATAAGTAGAATTAGTAAATATATTATAATTAATGGAAGTAGAATTAGCAAATATATCAAGCTATTTATAAAGTTTTTTTTGGTGAAGATTACAATATTTATATTTTGATATAATAATAAAACTAGCACAATCATATTAATAAATGTGATTCAGTCACATGGAAAATCATATTAGTAAATGTGGTTGATATATGTTGATAGACATTAATAGTATAGATTTAATATTAATATTAATAAATATATAATATAATAATAATATTAAAATAATAATTATAAAACCAAAGGATTATAAACCTGAGAGATTATAAACCCAAGGGATTAATATTATAAAACCAAAGGACTATAAACCCAAGGGAATAAAATTATAAATCGAAGGGATTAATAAACCCAACTGATTAATATAATAAAACCAAGGGATTAATAAACCCAAAGGATTAATATTATAAACCCAGGTAAATAATAAACCTAAGGGATTAGTATCATAAACCAAAGGGATTAATATTACAAACTCAAGAGATTATAAACCCAAGGGATTAATATTATAAACCCAAATGATTACTATTATAAAACAAATTGTTGATGGTGCTGGAAATATGTCAACCAAGGTTGTCTCCCCAGAAGTCCTAATTAGACCTCACATCATTTGGAATAGAAGCCCCATCCAGAGTATCAGCCTGGTTGACATATATTCTTATAGATTTGCCTTGGATTTAACTATCAGCGAGAGAGAGAAGTGTATATGTGCCTTTGTGAGAAACAAGTAAGTGTGTCTAGTGAATGTTCAATTGTAGGTGTATCCAGGTTCTTCTACAATAGAGGGAGTAAAGGTGAGTCTCTAAGAGGGAGGTAATAGTACCACCCAAGTAGAGGCGCACACAAGTGAAAATATAACTACATAACATCAAGAATAATAGTCCACATAGATGTGACGATTGTTACAACCATTACGACACATATCCAATTACATAAGCACTAAAATAATTGAAATAGTTAAACTACTTTTGTAGAGGTGAAAGAAAACACGATTCATAAATATTCACATAACGGTATTACTAATATTCACAATCCATGCACGAAAATGTGTTGACCATCAGGTTTCAAGTATTAAGTAAAATTCTCAATATACATGAATACAACGAGCATCACTAGCTCCAATAGTGGAACATTAGAGCCATGAATTGCTACCAAAAACTACTAACTTTGTCTCTCTAATGCCTTATGGGAGAAGACAAGGTGAAAAGTCCCTTGCTTGTATAATGAGAGTGTATATATAACAAATGGGGTGATCCTTCACCTCCCTTATGACTCTTGGACTACCCTCATGATTGTTTGACTTCTCATGAATTTTTGACTTCCTACATGACTTTCAAATTACATAGATGACTCTTGGACTTCCTCTTTACATTATATTTCTCCAATATTGAATTATATATTCGATAAAATGATGTGGCACGTGATGACTCATGACTTGACATGACATGACATTGATGACATGGACTGCATGATGACATGGCAATGTCAAGCCATTCTTTGATCCTGCTTGTTTTGTGTCTTCTTGAAACGATGGTGCATGTTCTTCTTCCTCCTCCTCCTTATGACTTGAAGATAAGGAGTCTTTAATGTGGTCTTGATATTTCATATTTTGTTATAGTCCAGTGTTCATTCATTTTCTTACCTGATGATCATCTTATCCCCTCAGGTCCTTAGGTATCTTCTAGCATGTCCCCCTTCTCCGTCTCCTTCTTCATCATCTTGCCATAACATGATAGAGTAACTGGATCTGCAATCCACTCATGACAATATGACATCAGTCTCATAAACCCCTAGTCTAAGATGATGCATTTTTATCCACTGACTAAGCTAAAATCAGTTTGTAGGTTTAGGGAGAGGCTCAGTGACTATGTAATTGCGCAGCTCAAGAAGTCACGGGTGAAGCTTGATCTTTGATATTATGCAATGTGCAGTTCAGGCTAGATTGGGGATGTAGATTGCGTAGTTTTGGGACTCAGTGAGCTGGGATGAGGGGTTTTACACTATTTCATCCAACTACATAGTTTGGGAGGTAGAGAAGACCTGGTGATTGCATAATTGTGCAACTAAGGAGCTTAGGGGTTGATCTTGAGCTCAGAGACAACACAATATGCAGTTGGGCCCAAGATGAAGGGTTGAATTGTGTAATTTTTCAAGCCAAGGTATGGCATGAGAATTGGAACTATGCAGTGCATAATTCTAGGATGTAGGAACTATGCATTGCGTAGTGTCAGAGGTAGGGTTGCAGCTTCAATGTTGGGACTATGCAATGCATAGTTCAGGAGGTTTGGATAAGGCTAAGTTGTTGGAATATTTATGGAATTTGGCTAAGTGTGGAATCGATGAAACTGATGTGAACAATGATATGAATTGACTATGATCACACACTTAGAGAAATTTATGACACAACAACATAGATCATCCAAGAAGAAGAAGAAGAAGAAAGAGAACGAGGGAAACTCACCAAAATGGAAGTACAAATGTAGCCAAAAGCGAGGGATTGTCAATAACAATGTGCACTAATGGTTGACATGAGTTGAACATTGCAAAAACCCTGTCTTGATGGATTATATTGTTCTTGTTCAAGCTTTCATAGAAGACTGCATTCATGAAATCATTTGAAAATTGAGCATGTGTGAGCAAGTGACTTCGATTGATTAAGAAGTGACCACAGAGTGAGTGATAGCAAGATCCATAGTAGGCTCTAAAATTCAAGTGTAGGTAAAACTTTTGGATGGTGTTTGTCATAGCGTAAACACTTCGTGACACATTGGTAGAACTACAACTTCTCTGCCTTGGTTAATTATTTTTTACAGTATTTGAGTTCTTCAGGGAGTATTGATTCATCATGCATATCACTTTGGTCCCCAACTTAACTCGTGAATAAACATGGTCCCCTTAGTGCCTTCCTTGTTGAACACAAACATAAGATCCACGATATCGTAATGTTTCAGATTGGAAAGGGTAGTATAACTCACCAGATTTAGATTTATAGAGTATAGTTTTTCATCTTTGGTGTTTCTCTGCTTCCAAAAGGCTTGGATAGTGCCCTGATGAGGACACTAGAGGAACACAAAAATTTCCCCACTACTAGTGATCTTGGATAGTACCGCAACAGTTTTGTTTGATTCACCTCTCTACATAGGAATTCTTTCTCTTCTTTCACCTTTACTTGTATATTTAAAGAGGATTATGCATAAGAACTTATTCGTTTTAATGGAGGAAGAGGGATCTTGCCTTATTAAGAATAGGAGAGGTTGTTGCTTGAGAGAATCATATAAATACCTCTAATTTAGGTTTACTCATTTAGAGTTTTCCCCTTTTCCTCATCTATTGATTGGATAAGAGTGAAAACACTGAAACATAAAGAACCAAGTGTGGCATAATGTTTCTAGAATAGACATAAGTATCATGGTTTATCCAAAACTCTCCTTACAGACGGAGAATATTTTCTATCGAAACTTCATCGGCCAAAAGGTGGGACAAACACATGGAAGAAGGACAGAGAGTTAGCTAAATGATCTAGTGTCACAAAGTCCTTTTCTATTTTTCTACATTACCTTTTAAGCAGAAATGGGACACCCTTCATGCAAATTCTCATTAATAGAGAAGAAAAGAAAAACACGACACAACTAGAGATAAAAACCAAACCACAAGTGAAAGGAGGCTAAACCAAACATGATGCAAGACATAAATAGAAAAACACAAGAAATATTAAGAAGAATAAGTGCAGGATGAGTGCAAGAGAGGGGAAACTAGAATGCAACTAATCCTACTCCTAACCTAAACAGTTAGAAGGTCATGGTCAACTGTAATGAAATTTCTAGTGAAGCTACCATTATTGCTCCTAACCTGCATATACAAATATGTGAGAAATTGAAACAAATACAAATTATTGTGCCACAAAAAAGATAAGAGCTTGAATAACTTGCACAACAAACAGAAGGTCTTTCTTGTCAGCAGAAAGATAGGACATAGCCACTACTTTTAACCAATTCACATTCTTACCTCTATGATGACCATTATAAGCAGAAAAACCATGAAATCTTCTTGTGAATGTACCTTCATCTGTTGCATCATTCTTAGAAAGTATGAGAAAAGTCTGAAACTTACTATTTGCGAAGATGCTTTCCAGGTAATATTACTCCAACCATTCAACGATTGGATCATAAAATTCATGATAGTTCTCTTCAAAACCCCGAGGCCTTTGAAATGATAAATTTTAAATTAGAGCCACAAGATTACGATGAGAATATTTCTAGGTAAAATAGATCTTATCAAATTCAAGAAGGGTGTTAAGATAGTGAGGACTTGACATAACCATCAGTCAATGCAGAAGTAACTCAACTATTTGACAAGTACCTAAATAATGGGATGTTAAACCATAGAGATTCAGGGGTGTAAAACAACTGTCATTGGATGTGTTGATGTGAAAACAGTAAGTTGAATGACAATCATCAAAGACAAAATCATGATTAGATGGGTTAATTAAAACATCAGATTCCCATTTTGTAATTAACAAAGATAAATCAACTTGAACAGCTTTGTCAATGCTCCAAACAATAGAACCAACTTCCTTGCATGTTGAATGTGAAAAAACATTTTCCTAAAACTAGTGACAAATTGTACAAGAATCATAATCATCGAAAGAATTTAAAAGGAATGCTAACACAACAAACACATGAGGCTAGTTAGGACATAGTGACTGGACAAGAATTTGAATCACAAAATAACTCATGTATTCATTATCACTCAAGAGGATTTCAGGTGCGATGAAGGGAAAAATTTGCAATATACATTCGCAAGAAAAACCAAGAGCTAAATAAGAAATGAATCTTATAAGCATGATTCCTTTAGCCAAAGATATCTTTTGAAAATATCAACTTCACAATTCCATGACTCTATGAGAGAAAAATATTCCAAACCTGAGTTAAGTTCAAGTGCCTTTCATGAAGATGAATCATGTTAAATAAAATCCTGAATCTACTTAGAAACCAAATCTCAAAATTTCGAAAGATTACATTCAAAATACCAAACATCTTTCAAAAATCAATTTTCATTGAGTGAAACCATGCAAAGAGAAGGATTATATGAGAGAAACCGGATCTAACATAGTTCGGGGAGCTTACCAGAGTCATGAGATCGTAATATAACCATCAACAGAAGTTAAAGTGCCTTGATTTCTTGACAAGTGCCAGAATTTTTAAGGATTGTAAAATCGAATCTTGAAGATTGAATCATATCATGCATGGTGTGAGGATGGTACTTCCTATGATATCATTGAGATCACTACTAACCGGATGGCAGGCATCTTTGTTACTAATTTAACCTGATTTTAGAACTTCAACAACCAGATTACTCAAATTGAAATATTCTTTTGGTCACAAATCTGGAGATGTATGAATCAGATAAATTTCATGAGCAAGTTGATTTGAAGAGTTGTCTTCACAAAAGAGAAGAGATAATGAGGGATGGAAAGAGTACTCAATTATTTGTTTGTTTTCATTTTCATCATGGACAATCTCCCCACGTTATGTCAATTGAGAAGATAACTCATCGGATGAAGAACCTGGAGAGCATGGAGTATCTCCTTCGTAGGTAGATGCATTGTAAATGATAAAGAACAAGGGATAGTGAGATGAAAATGAAGTTTTGATGAGAACATATTCTTTGATGTAAACAGATTCTAGATATAAATTAAAATCTCCATGAGAAACCGAAAGATCACTTGGTGCACTTGGGCATTCATCATCACATACATCAACAAAAATAGTCATTAGATTCATCATCACATACATCACATGACCAAGACCGCAGATCTAACAAATTGATTTCAATAGATTCACTACCAATATTAATAGATTCAATATCAAACAAGAATGAGGAAACAAAATATTCACATTGATGATTTTGAAAAATAGAAGAACGTTTGAATGAATCCTCACCTTCTTGCTCATCTACCTGTGTAATGTGACTGCCTTGAACCTAATCGCAATTTGGACCAGCAACATGAAAATCAAGAGAGTGTGAAAAACTAGGTGGGGGAGTATAATGTTTGAGAAGATAACGGTACAAAGAGTCATGGCATTTAGATGATGGAGGATGAAAAAAATGAAGATCGAGTATGAGGCTAGAGTTATGAATAGTGACATCATCTTTTGGAATGGAGGAGTTAGTCTTCACCATAGGCTTCATGAGCCATTAAAGGATTTCCTCCATTGAATTTGAATCATGAAAAGTGGAAGGAGGATGAGAATATGGATTAGGAATTGGACGTGTAGATTTCCCAACTTTATTATCATTGCGAGGAGGCACCCTCATCAGAACTGGGAAAGGAGGAGGACAAAGAACAAAAGAAGTAGTAGGTTCCTCATCTGAAATTCGAGGTGTCTCATGATTTATGAGAGTTGGGGAAGTGAAAACATCAGGGGTTTCATATTCACCATGTAACGAGGTATGAACCAAACACCGAAACTTTTGTTCCAAAAAATCCCAATTTGTATCTTCTTCAGGAAATTCAAAACAAAGGTGAAGGAATAAATTAGAGAAATCCTCAACTGATTCATTTTGATTCATTCTTAACTGATTAATTACCTTAATAACATCTTGGTAATCATACCTATAGAAGGCTTCATAAAGCTCCAAGATGAAGTGATGAAAAGAATGGATGGAAAGAGGTGGTAAGGTATGGCACCATCGATTAACATTATCTTCAATGGTGAGGAAGAAAAGAAAAAAAAATCTTCATCATCGATTTCATAAGATTCACAAAAATTTAGAAAATTAGAAATGTGCTCAGTTATGGATGCTCCATCCTTGCCATAAAACTTTAACTAATACAAGTGATAAATAGCTCACCAGGGATTGAAAATTGATAAATGGATAAATTAGAGAAAAAACCCAGGAGTAAGATTGGAGGATGATCCATTTTAGATAAGAGGTTCAAAACAGACTCAATGGGCATAACTTGTCATCTGGCCCTCCTTCTAGTACCATTTGTTGATGATGCTGGAAATTCGTCAACCAAAGGGGTCTCCCCAATGTGAAGTCCCAATTAGCACTCATACTGTTTGGAATAGGAGCCTTGTTCGAAGCATCGACCCAGTTTCCATATTTTCTTATATATTTTCCATGGCTTTAACTGTCGCCAAGAGAGAGAAGTGTATATTTTCCTTTGTGAGGATAAAGTAAGTGTGCCTAGTGAATCTTTGGTTGCAGGTGTATCTAGGTTCTTCTATTACAGAGGGATGAAGTTGAGTCTCTAAAAGAGCATTAATATTACCACCCAAGTAGAGGCACACACAAGTGAAAAGATAATCACCTAACATCAAGCAGAATAGTACACACAAATGCGACAATTGTTACAACGATTACAACACATATTCATTTAGACAAGAACTAAAATAACTAAAATAGTTCAACTACTTTAGTACAAGTGAAAGAAAACATGAATAATAAACATTCACAAAATAATCTTACAAATATTCACAATCTAAAGAAATGTTTCGACCATCACGCTTCAAGTATTAAGTAAAAGTCCCATGATACGTTAATACAATGAGCATCGCTAGCTCCAATAGTGGATCATTAGAGCCATGACTTGTTCCCCAAAAATACTAACTCTATCTCTCTAATGCCTTATGGGAGAAGCCAATGTGAAAAGTCCCTTGCTTGTATAAAGAGGGTGTATATATAAAAAATGGGGTGATCCTTCATCTCCCTTGTCACTCTTGGACTACCCTCATGATTCTTTGACTTCTCATGACTTTTTGACTTCCCACATGACTCTTCACATTACATAAATTAATCTTGGACTTCTACTTTACATTATATTTCTCCAATATTGAATTACATATTCCACAAAATGATGTGGCACATGATGACTCATGACATGACATGATATGACACTCATGACATGGACTACATGATGACATGGCAATGTCAAGCCATTCTTTGCTGATATTTTCTTTGTGTCTTCTTGAAAACATGATGGATGTTCTTCTTCTTCCTCCTCCTTACAACTTGAAGATAAGATGAGTCTTAAATGTGGTCTTGGTCTTCCATCTTGTGTTAGAGTCTGGTGTTCCTTCATTTTCTTGCCTGATGATTATCTTATCCCCTCAACTCCTTAGGTGTCTTCTAGCATGTACTCCTTCTGCATCTCCTTATTCATCATATTTCCATAACATGATAGAGTACCTGCATCTGCAATCCACTCATGACAAGACGACATCAGTGTGATAAACCCCTAGTATTAGATGGTGCATGTTGATCCACTGACAGAGTTGAAACCGGGTTGCACGCTGAGGGCGAGGCCTAGTTACTACAAAATTGTGAAACTGGGGTAGTCAGGGGTGAAGCTTGAACCATGAGACTGTGCAATGCACAATTCATGTAGGACTAGGCTGGTAGATTACACAATCTTGGGACAGTGAGTTGGGCTGAGGGGTTCTTCACTGTTTCACCCAACTGTGTAGTTCTGAGAGGTAGAACAGGATCAGTGATCACACAATTTTACAGCTTAGGAGATTAGTGTCTAAGCCTGAGTTCGGAGACAGTGCAACGTGTAGCTTGGGCTAGGTTGGTGGGCTGAATTACACAATTTTAGAAGCCAAGGTCAGGGCTTACCCACTGGAACTGCACAAGGCACAATTTTGGGATATAGGAACAATGCATTGTGCAGTGTCAAGGGGTAGGGTTGTATCTTATGGGCTGGAAATATGCAATGCACATTTAAGTAGGGTTGGATGAGGCCAAGTTGTTATAAAATTTCCAGAATTTGCCTAAGTGTGGCATCAGTGAAACTGATGTGAACAATTATATGACTAGATCATGATCACACACTTTGAAAACTTGATGACACAACAACATATATAATCTAAGACATGTGAAAAAAATATTTCCCTCAGTCCAACAACTTTGTGATGACTTACGATAAGTGTGACACTAGAGATACACTTAGCGACAACCGTGATGAGTGTGATAGTATTTAAAACTTTGGAATGAGTGTGATAAATATTTACATGGGTAGATAAATTCATTTACACAAAGATAACCCCTTGAAACCACCAAAACAATCTTATACACATTGTGGGATAGCTAACATGTGCAGAGACAACATTTACCATATGAAGAGAAAAGGGGGAACAACACTTGTGATACGCCAATGATAGTGAAAGCGACACATGCCACAATTAAGATAACATGAAAACGAAAATAATTAAAGTGAAGGAAAGGAAAATATACAGTAAAAAACATGGAAATGACACTCGCGAAAGTGAAGATATGAAAAACCTACAGTTTAGGAAAATCACTAAAATGGAAGTAACAATGTAGCCAAGAATGAGGGACTGTCAATAACAGTGCATACAGACTATCGATATGGGTTGAGAATGGAACAAAAAATTTCTTGACATACTATTTTGTGCTTGTTCAAGCTTGCGTAGAAGAATGTGTTCATGAAATCGTTGCAAATTGAGCATCTGTGAGAAAGTGACTTTAATCGATTGAGAGGTGACCATAGAACAACCGATTGCAAGATCCATACTAGGCTCCAAAATTCATGTTTAGGTAAAAAAATGGAGGTTGTTTGTTGCAACGACAACACTTGGTGACACATTGGTAGAACTCTAGCTTCTCTACCTTGGTCAATTCTTCTGTATAGGGTCTTAGTTCTTTAGGGAGTATTGATTCATCGCGCAGATCACTTTGGCCTCCCTACTTACCCCGTGAATAAACATGGTCCCCTTAGTGACTTCTTGGTTGAGAATAAACATAATATATGTGATATTTCAATGTTTCAAATTGAAAATAGCAGTATAGCTCACAAGCTTAAGATTTTCAGAGTACCTCGGCGGACTCACTACAGGAACACAAACATTGCTCCACTGCCAGTGAGCCTGGACAATACATCAATGGATTTGCTTGCATCACCTCTTTGTGCAAGAAGCCTTTCTCTTCTTTTTCCTTTATTTATATATTTAAAGATGACTATGCATAGGCACTTATTCATTTTATGGGTGCAAGAGGGATCCCAACTTATTGAGAGCAGGATAGGTTGTTCCTTCAGAGAAGCATATCGAGACCTCTCATTTAGGTTTGCTCATTCATATTTTTCCCCTTTTCCTCATCTAATGATTGGTTACGCATGAAAAAACTGAAACATAAAGAACCAAGTGTGGCATAAGGTTTCCAGAATAGGCACAAGTATCATGGTTTTAACAAAAATATCCTTACAAATATATCATATTTTATGTTAGAACTTCATCAACCGAAAGGTGGGACTAAAGCACTAAAGAAGAAAAGAGAGTTATCCAAATGTTGTAGTGTCACACAGTCCTTTTATATTTTGCCTCATTGCCTTTTAATATGAAGTGTGACACCCTTTAAGAAAATTCTCATTAACAGAACAAAAAATAAAAACACGATACAACCATAAAGGAAAACCAAAGCACAAGAAAAAGGAGGCTAAACCAAACAAGATGCATGACGTAAATAGAAAATCACTAGAAATATTAAGGAAAACAAGTGAAACATGAGCGAAAGAGAGGGGTAACCAGAATGCGGCTAATCCTACTCCTAACCTAAATAGTTAGAAGGTCAGGGTCAAGTGTAATGAAATTTCCATTGAAGTCATTGTTGCTTCTCCTAACCCGCATACACAAAGATGTGAGCAATTAAAATAAATACAAAATATTGTGCCACTGAAAAGATAAGATCTTGACTAACTTGCAAAAAGAAATAGGTGGTCTTTCTTACTAGCATAAACATAGGCCACAAGCACTACTTCTATCCAGTTCAAATTCTTACCTTTTTATGATTATTATAAGCAAAAAAACCATGAAAGGTTATTGTTAACACACCTACATATGTTTCATCCTTCTTAGAAAGCATGAGAAAAGAATGAAACTTACTATTTGCAACAGAGCTTGCCACATAAGATTGCGCCAACCATTCAGCAATTAGATAATAAAATTTGTGATAGTCCTATTGAAATACCCAAGACCTTTGAGAAGATGAATTTTCAATTAGAGGAATGGGATTATGATGAGAATATTGCAACAAGGTAAAATAGATCTCATCAAATTCAACAGGGGTTTTCAAAATAGTGAGGAAATGACATAGCCATCAGCGAATACCAATTCCCACCATTTCCCGGCTCAGAAGATGGGTGTTCTCAACACCCTAGCTACTCGGGCCCTTAGGATCTCTGATGAAAAAAGCTTTGAGAAAGAGAAATCCCACCTCCTTAATGTTTTTGTTGAGAATGGTTATAGCAAGTACCTGGGTCAGAAAGCTTTCCTCAAAGCTGCCAAAAATTCATTAACTAAAAGAGAACCGAAAGAGTGGGTCCCAGGTGTCCATCTTCCGTATGTTTAGGGGACCAATGATAAGATTTCTAGGATTCTTAAGAGGCATAATGTCCCCTCGACCTTTAGACCACTCAACACCATTCGTAAATCCCTCAGATCTGTGAAGGATCCTATCAACCCTAAGGACATGAAAGGGGTTTATATTATTCCCTGTTCCTGTGTGACACCCTATATTGGTGAGACTGGTCGCTACATTAATCAAAGGATTAGTGAGCATGCAGCTGACCTCAAGCATAGGAGAACCAAGTCTTCTGCTTTAGCTGAGCATGCAGAGAGTACCAAGCATCATGTTTGCATAGAGGAGGCGAGTGTTATCGCTAGGGTTTTGCAATTCCATCACCGAAAATTTAGGGAAGCCCTTGAGATTGAGAAAAGACCAAACAATCTCAATAGAGAAGACGGATGGAAGATAAGCAGTTGCTGGATCCCAGCCCTCTCTTCCTAGTTGAAGGAATATGGTTTTTTTTTTTTTTTTTTTAAAGTTAACTTGATAGTAATTTCTTGTTATATATATATATATATATATATATATATAATTTAATAATTTAATTATTTTTTATTTTTTATTTTTATTTATTTATTATTTTTATTTTTTTCCAACTTTTAAATAATTAATTTTATTTTATTATTATTATTATTATTATTATTATTGTAATCACTTATTTATTTATTTATTATTATTATTATTATTAATTTTTTATTTATTATTATTATTTTTTATTTTTTCAATATTAGTACCTTTTATAACCTTCTACTTTCTTAATTAATTTATATATATTAGTATTTATTTATTTATTTTTATTTATTTTATTTTATTTAATTAATTAATTAATTTATTTTTTAAAAATATTTAAGTTACCTCGTTCCAATATTTTTATTAATTCTAACTAACTTTTATCTTAACAACCTATGATTATAATTTTTAATTAAAAAATAAAATAAATAAATAAATAATAATAATAATAATAATAATAATAATAATAATAATAATAATAAATAAATTACCTTTTTAACTAACCATTAACACCAATTAAAATTATTTTATTTATTTATGTATTTTTATTGGTCACCTAATTTAACTAATTTCCATTAAATAATAATAATAATAATAATAAAATAAAAATAAAAATTTGACCTTGGTCCTAATGTCAAAATTAGCCGTTGGTCAAATTAGCCATTGGAGACTCTATTCAGACTATTTAACATGCTAAGCTGGATCTATTTCTTCAACTTGCCCCGACGATGAACCACACTAGTTGGTTCGAAACACGTTGACAAATGAAATTTTATGTGATTTCCGCTGAAGAATCTCTCATAAAAAAGAATGTAGAAGTACCTCAACCATTTGACAAGTACATGAATAATGCGATGTTAAACCATAAATATTTAAGGGTGTAAAACAACTATTATTGGATGTGATGATGGGAAAATAGTAATTTGAATGACAATCATCAGAGAAGGAATCATGATCAGATAGTCTAATTAAAGCATCAAATTCCTAGTTTGTAATTAAAAAGATAAGTCTATTTGAATAGCTCTGTGAATGCTCCAAACAATAGAACCAACTTCCTTGCATGGCGAATGTGACAAACCATTTTCCTATAACTGGTGACAAATTGTACAAGTGTCATAATCATCGAAAGACTTTAAGAGGAATGCCAACACAACAAACACATGATATGAGTCAGGACATAGTGAATGAAGAAGAATTTGATCTAGGCAATAACTCATGCATTCATTATTACTCAAGAGGATTTTAGGTGCGATGAAGGAAAAAAATCGCAAAATAACATTTGCAAGAAAAACCAGGAGCTGACCATTAAGAAATGAATCTGATAGGCATGATTCCTTCGGCCAAAGCGAGTCTTTTAAATGATCAACTTCACAATTCCATAACTCTATGAGAAAAACATATTCTAAACTCGGGTTAAGTGCAAGAGCCACACATGGATATGAATCATGTGAAATAAAATCTTGAATTCAATCAAAAATTGAGTCTCAAAATTTCAAAATATTAAATCCAAAATACCAAACATTTTTCATAAATAAATTCTCATCGAGTGAAATCATACAAAGAAAAGGATTATGAGAGAGAAACTAGATCTGACTTTGTTTGAGGGGCTTACCAGAGTTGTGAGATCCTAACATAACCATCAACTGAAGTTGGAGTTCCTCGACTTCCTAATAAGTCCCAGAATTTTCAAGGATTGTAAAATCACATCCTGAAGATTGAATCAGATCATGCATAGTGTGAGGATAGCTACTTCCTTTGATCTCATTGGGACCACTACTATCAAGATGTCATCCATAATTGTTACTGATTTGACTAGATTATACAACTTCAACAACCATATTGCTCAAATTGAAAGATTACTTTGGTCGCAAATGTGGAGATGTATGAATCAGAGAAATTTCATAAGCAAGCTAATTTTAAGAGTTGACTTCATGAAAGAGAAGAGATGATGAGGGATGGAAAGAGTAATCAATAATTTGATTGTTTTTATTTTCATCATGGATAATCTCACCTCCTTGTGTCAATTGAGAAGATAACTCATCGGATTAATAACTTGAAGAGCATGGAGTATCTTTGTCGCAAGAAGATGCATCACAAACCATAGAGTACAGGGGATAGTCAGATGAAGAGGAAGTTTTGATAAGAAAATATTTTTAACTGAATCAGATTCTAGACCTAGATTGAAATATTCATGAGAAACTGAAATATTAGTTGGTTAACTTCGGCATTCGTCATCGCATACATCAACAAAATTTTCATCATAAGAATGATTGTTTCCCAAGACTATCGGTCTAAACAAATTGAATTCATTAGATTCACTACCAAGATTAATAGTTTGAATATCAACCAAGAATGAGGAAACACCATCTTCATATGGAAGATTTTGAAAAAGAAAAATAAATTTTGAAATACTCATGTTCTTGCTCCTCCACATGTGTAAGGTGACTACCTTGAACTTGATCGCAATTTGGGCCAGCAACTTGAAAATCAAGAGAGTGTGAAAAACTAGCTGGTGGAGGAGATTGATCGAGCAGATCATGGTACAAAGAGTCATGGCATGTATATGATAGAGGATAACATAAATCCATATCAAATTTGAGAATAGAGTTATGAACAGTGATATAATCTTGCCGAATGGAGGTGATAGCCTTCACCAAAGGCTTCATGAGCCATTCTCAAATTTCCTCCAATTGAATCTAAATCATGACAAGCGGAAGGAGGATGAGAAGATGGATTAGGAATTTGATAAGCAGATTTTCCAACTTTATATCATTGCAAGGAGGCACCCTCATAAGAACTGGGAAAGGAGTTGGACAAAGAACAAATGAAGTAGTAGGTTCCTCCTCTAAAATTTGAGGCGTCTCATAATTTATGAGAGTAGGGAAGTGAAAACATTAGGGGATTCAGATTCATCGTTCACGGAAATATGAACCAAACGCTAAAAATTTTGTTTCAAGAAATCCCAATCTATATGTTCTTGAGGAAATTCATAACAAAGGTGTAGGAATTGATCAGAGGAATCCTCAACTGATTCATTTGGCTTCATTCTCAACTGATTAATTCTTTTAAGAACATCTTAGTAATTGTACATATCAAACACTTGATAAAGATCTTGGAGGAAGTGATGAAAAGAATGGATGGAAGTAGGCAGTAAGGTATGGAACCATCGATTAACATGACCTTCAAGGATGAGGAAGAAAAGCACGAAACAAAAATCTTCATCATCGATTTTGTAAGATTCACAAAATTTAAGAAAATAAGAAATGTGCTCGGTTATGGATGTTGCATCCTCACCATCAAAATTTAACTGAGACAAGCGATAAAGAGGCTAATTGAGGATTGAAAATTGACAAATGGATAAATTAGAGAAACACCCTTGAAGTAATAGTTGAGGATGAGCCATTTTAGATAAGAGGTTTAGAACATACTTAATGGGCACAACTTGTTATCTTTCTCTCCTTCAAGCACCGTTTGTAGACAATGGTGGGAATATTTGAATGAAGGGGATCTCCCCTATGTGAAGTCCCAATTAAATATCACATTGTTTGGAATAGGGGGCCATCCATAGTACAACCTGATTGTCATATGTTCTTATATATTTTCCTTGGTTTTAACTATAGGCAAGAGGGAGAAGCGTGTCTATTCCTTTGTGAGAAGTAAGTAAGTGTGACTAGTGAATGTTTGATTGCAAGTGTATCAAGGTTCTTCTACTGCAGAGGGAGGAAAGGTGTGTCTCTAAGATAAAGGTAATAGTACCACCCAAGTAGAGGCACACACAAGTGAAAATATAACCACCTAACATCAAGTAGAATAGTCAACATAGATGTGAAGATCATTACAACCATTACAACACATCCTAAACTAATTTAATACAAGTGAAAGCAAACATGAATCATAAATATTCACATAGAATTCTTACAAATATTCACAATCCATGCATGAAAAAGTGTTTTCCATTAGGCTTCAATTATTAAGTAAAGGTCCCACGATACATGAATACAATGAGCATCACTGGCTCAAATAGTGGAGCATTGGAGCCATGAATTTCTCCCCAAAAGTACTAACTTTGTCTATCTGATGCCTTATGGGAGAAGCAAGAGTGAAAAATACCTTTCTTGTATAATGAGCGTGCATATATAACAAATAGTGTGACACTTCACCTCCCTTGTGACTCTTGGACTATCCCCATGATTGTTTGACTTGTCATGACTTTTCGACTTCCTACATGACTTTTCACATTACATAGATGACTCTTGGACTTCCCATTTATAGTATATTTATCCAATATTGAATTATGTATTCCACAAAATGATTTGGGACATGATGACTCATGACATGACATGACATGACAATGATGACACAGACTGCATGATGACATGGCAATGTTAATCCATTATTTTCTTTTGTTTTCTTTATGTCTTCTTCAAAATATGTTGCATGTTCTTCTTCGTCCTCCTCATGATGTGAAGATAAGGAGTCTTCAATGTGGTATTGATCTTCCATCTTCTCTTATAGTCTGGTGTTCCTTCATTTTTTTTGCTAATGATCATATTATCCCCTCAACTCCTTAGGTGTCTTATAGCATTTCCTCCTTCACCATCTCCTTCTTCATCATCTTTCCATAACATGATAAAGTACCTGCATCTGCAATCCACTCATGACAAGATGACATTAGTCTGATAAACCCCTAGTCTAAGATGGTGCTTGTTGATCCATTGACTAAGATGAAACCGAGTTTTAGGCTCATGGAGAGGCTTTGTGACTATGCAATTGAGTAGCTTAAGAAGTCAAGGGTGAAGCTTGAGCCTTAAGAGTGCACAATGCACAGTTTAGGCTGGACTGGGCAATCATATTGCACAGCTTTGGGACTCGATAAGCTCAGCTGAGGGGTTTTGTACTTTTTCAGCCAACTGTGAGATCTGGGAGGCAGATAAGTCTAAGTGTTTGCAAAATTTCATAGATCAAGAGCTTATGGTATGATCTTGATCTTAGAGACTGCACAATGTGTTGTTGGGGTGAGGTTAGATGGGTAAATTGCACAATTTTGGAGGCCAAGGTCCGAGCATAAGAACTAAAACTGCGTAGTGCATAGTCTTGGGATTCAGGAACTTTCCACTGCATAATGTCAAGGGGAAGGGTTGCAAATTGAGGGTTGGAACTACACAATGCACAGTTAAGGAGGGCAGAATGAGGCTGAGTTGTTTGGAAATTTGTGGAATTTGGATAAGTGTGGGATCAATGAAACTGATGTGAACAGTGATATCACTTGACTATGATTGCACACTTAGAACACTTGATGACACAACAAAATATGTCATCCAGGACATGTGAAAAACATACTTCCCTCAGTGCAACAAATTTACGATGACTTACAATAAGTGCAACACTAAAGATACACTTTGAGATGACCATGACAACACTTGTGCTACATTTCTTAAAACTTTGGGAATGACTGCAATGAATGTTTACATTTTTATATCAACTAATTTACACAAATATAACCCATTCAAACCACAAAAATGAGCTTATACACATTGTGTGACAACTAACATGCGAAAATATGACATTTAATATATGAAGGTAAAAGAGGGAATGAAACTTGCGATACATGAACGATAGTGACAACGACACATGCCATAGTGAAGATAACATGAAAAAGAAAGTAATTAAAGTGAAAAAAGAAAAAGAGACAGTTGAAAACATGAAAACCACACCTGTGAAAGAGAAGGTGCAGAAAAGTGACAGTTTGGAAACCTCACCAAAATGGAAGTACATACATAGCCAAAAGTAAGGGACTTTCAGTAACAATGTGCATTAACTATCGACATGGGTTGAACATTTCACATACATTTTCTTGAAGGATTGTGCTATGATTGTTCGAGATTGTGTAGTAGAATGTGTTCATGAACTCATTGCAAACTAAGCATGTGTGAGAAAGTGGATTCGATTGATCAAGAAGTGACCACGAAATGACTAATCGCAAGATCCATGGTAGGCTCCAAAATTAAAGTGTAGTTAAACTTTGGAGGGTGTTCGTCAAAACGACAACACTTGGTGACGCACTCGTAGAACTCTAGCTTCTTTGCCTTGGTCAATTGTTTTGTACAACATCTTAGTTCTTCAAGAAGTATTGATTCACCATGTAGGTGACTTTGGCCCCCCACACTTACCCCATGAATAAACATGGTCCTCTTATTGCCTTCTTGGTTGAACAAAAACATAAGATCCATGATATCACAATGTTTAAAATTGGAAAGGTTAGTATAACTCACAAGCTTTAGATTTTTAAAATATATTTTGTCATCTCCAATGTTGCTCCTCTACGAGCAGGCCTACACAGTACCCGAGCAGAGTCACTACAGGAGCCAAAGAATTTCTCTACTGCCAGTGAGCCTGGATAGTACCCTCACCAAGTTGCTTGCTTCACCTTATGCCTAGGAAGCCTTTTTATTCTTTCACCTTTATTTATATATTTAAAGAGGACTCTGCATAGACACTTATTCATTTAATGGACTAAAGAGAGATCCAAACTTATTTAGAGCAAGAGATGTTTGTATTTCAAAGAAGCATATAAAGACCTTTGA
The DNA here is from genome assembly GCA_031772625.1 of Pinus tabuliformis. Classification (NCBI taxonomy): domain Eukaryota; kingdom Viridiplantae; phylum Streptophyta; class Pinopsida; order Pinales; family Pinaceae; genus Pinus; species Pinus tabuliformis. The sequence goes on along the minus strand of CM062806.1, from coordinate 906,886,054 downwards.
TTTAGGTTTTCTCGTTTATATTTTTCCCCTTTTCCTCATCTAATTATTGGATAAGTATAAAAACACCAAAACATAAAGAACCAAGTGTGGCATAAGGTTTCCAAAATAGACACAAGTATTATGGTTTGACCAAAACTCTCCTTACAGATGGATTTTACCTCGTAACTTCATCGAAGAAAAGGTGGGACCAAAATATGAAATAAGGACAGAGAGTTAGCCAAAGATTGTAGTGTCACAAAGTCCTTTTCTATTTGTCCACATTTCCTTTTGAACCAAAATGGGACATCCTTCATGCAATTTCTCATTAATAGAACAGAAACAAAAAACATGACACGAAGAGAAAGAAAAAGAAAAGCAAAAGAAAAAGGAGGCTAAGAAAAACATGATGCAAGAAGGAAATAGAAAAACACAAGAAATATTAAGGAGAACAAGTGTAGGATGAAGGCAAGAGAGGGGAAACTAGAATGCAACTAATCCTATTCCTAACCTAAACATTTATAATGGCAAGGTCAAGTGTAATGAAATTTCCAATGCAGCCACTGTTGTTGGTCCTGACCTAAATATATAAATATGTGATCAATTAAATCAAGGAAAAACTATTGTGCCACAAAAAAGATAAGAGATTGAATAACTTACACGACAAATAGAAGGTCTTGCATACAAGTAGAAAGATAGGCCGTAGACACTACTTCTAACTAATTCATGTTCTTACATTTTTTATGACCATTATAACAAGACAAACCATGAAAGGTTCTTGTGAATGCGCCTTCATTTGTGTCATCCTTCTTACTAAGCATGAGAAAATATGGAAACGTACGATTGGAGACAGAGCTTTCCAGGTAATATTGCTCCAACCATTCAACAATTGGATCATAAAAATTTGTGACAATCCTCCTTAAAACCCTGAGACCTTTGAGAAGAATAATTTTCAATTTAAAGGCACAGGATTACGATGAGAATCTTGCAAGGGTAAATGTATGTGATCATATCCAACATGGGTGTCAAGATAGTGAGGACTTGACATAACCATCAATGAATGCGAAAGTACCTCAACTATTTGACAAGTACCTGAATAATGCGATGTTAAACCATAAATATTGAAGGGTGTAAAACAACTTTCATTGGATGTGTTGATGGGAAAATAATAAGTTGAATGATAGTTATCAGAGATGGAATCATGATCATATGGGTTGATTAAAGCATCAGATTCCCAGTATGTAATTAACAAAGATAAATCAATTTGAACATCTTTGCGAGCTCTTCGAACAATCAAACCAACTTCCTCACATGTCGAATGTGACAAAACATTTTCCTTTAAATGGTGACAAACTGTAAAATTATCTTAATCATCGAAATAATTTAAAATGAATGTCAGCACAAAAAGCACATGACACTGGTTAGGACATAGTGAATGAATAACAAATTGATTTTCACAATAACTCATGTAGTCATTATCACTCAAGAGGGTTTCAAGAGCAATGAAGGGAAAAATTTTCAATATAACATTCGCAAGAAAAACCAGCAGTTGAATATTAAGGAATGAATCTGATAGGCATGATTCCTTCAACCAAAGATAGTGCTTGAAATGATAAAATTCACAATTCCATGACTCTATGAGAGAAACATATTCCAAACCCGAGTTAATTACGAAAGACTTACATGGATATCAATCACGTGAAATAAATTCTTTAATCCGATCATAAACAAAATCTAGAAGGTTTGAAAGATTACATCTGAAATACAAAACATATTTCAAAAAGAAATTTACATTGAGTGAAACCATGAAAAGAGAACAATTATGCGAGAGAAACGAGATATGACTTAGCTCAGGGAGCTTACCAAAGTCACAAGATCCTGACATAACAATCAATAGGAGTTAAAGTGCCTCGACTTCCTGACAAGTCCCAAAATTTTCAAGGATTCTAAAATCACATCCTCAAGATTGAATCATATCATGCATGGTTTGAGGACAGTTTCTTCCTCTGATCTTAATGAGACCACTAATAACTCGACGACAACAATCGATGTTATTTATTTGACTAGATTGTACAACTTCAACAACTAGATTACTCAAATTGAAATATTTTTTTTTTTCACAAATACGGAGATGTATAAATCAGAGAAATTTCATGAGAAAGCTAATTTCAAGAGTTGTCTTCATGAAGGAGAAGAGATGACGAGGGATGGAAAGAGTACTCAATGATTTAATTGTTCTCATTTTCATCATGGATAATATCACCACCTTGTCTCAATTGTGAAGATAAATCATCGGATGAAGATCTTAAAAAGCATGGAATATCTCCATCCCAAGTAGATGCATCGCAAAAGGTAGAGCACAAGTGATAGTGACATGAAGAGGTAGTTTTGATAAGAACATCTTCTTTGAACAAATCAGATTCTAGATCTAAATTAAAATATACATGAGAAACCAAAAGATTGATTGGTGCTTTGCACATTCATTATCATATAAATCAATTGAATTGTCATCATCAGAATGATTGTTTCCCAAGAATACAGATCTAAATAAATTGATTTCATTAGATGCACTATCAAGATTAACAGATTCGATATCATCCAAGAATGAGGAAACACCATCTTCACATGGAGGATTTTTAAAAGGAAAAGAAATATTAAAATAATCCTCATCTTCTTTCTCCTCTACTTGTGTAATGTGACTACATAGAACTTGATCACAATTTGGACTAGCATCGTGAAAATCAGGAGAGTGTGAAAAATTAGCCAGTGGAGCAGATTAATCGAGTGGATGATGGTACAAAGAGTCATGGCATGTAGATGATAAAGGATAACATAAATACACATAATATTTGAGACTAGAGTTATGAATAGTGACATCATGTTACGAAATAGAGGAGTTGGTCTTCACCATAGGCTTCATGAGCCATTCTCGAATTTTCCCCATTAAATATGAATCATGAAAAGAAGGAGGATGAGAATATGGATTAGGAATTTCATGTCCATATTTCCCACATTTATTACCATCGTGAGGAGGCACCCTCATCAGAACTACGAAAGGAGGAGGACAAAGAATAAAAGTAGTAGTAGGTTCCTCCTCTGAAATTTGAGGTGTCTCATGATTTACGAGAGTTTGGGAATTGAAAACGTCAGGGGGTTCAGATTCACCATGCAAGGAGATATGAAACAAACACTAAAAATTTTGTTTTAAGAAATCCCAATCCATATCTTCTTTAGGAAATTCACAACAAAGGTGAAGGAATCAATCATAGAAATCCTCAACCGATTCATTTAGATTCATTCATAACTGATTAATTCTTTTAAGAATGTCTCAGTAATCATACCTATCGAAGGCTTGATAAAGCTCCTAGAGGAAGCGATGTAAATAATGGATAGGAGAAGGTGGGTAGGTACGACACCATCGATTAACACGACTTTCAAGGGTGAGGAGTTAAAGAGCATAAGAAAAATCTTCATCATCGATTTCGTAAGATTCACAAAATTTAAGAAAATCAGAAATGTGCTTGGTTATGGATGTTCCATTGTCAACATCAAACTTTAACAGACAAAAGTGATAAAGAGGCTCATTGAGGATTGAAAATTTACAAATGGATAAATTAGAGAAACACCCGGGAGTAATGTTTGAGGATGATCCGTTTTAGATAAGAGGTTCAAAATAGACTCAACAGGAACAACTTGTCATCTGGGCCTCCTTTTAACGCCATTTATTGATGGTGATGGAAATTTGTCAACCAAGTGGGTCTCCTTAATTAAAGTCCAAATTATACCTCACATCATTTGGAATAGTATCTCCTTCTGTAGTATCGACTCGGTTGCCATATTTTCTTATGGATTTTCCTTGGCTTTAACTGTCAGCAAGAGGGATAAGCGTATATGTGCCTTTGTGAGAAGCAAGTAAGTGTGCTTGGGGAATGTTTGGTTGAAAGTATATCTAGGGTCTTCTACTTCCGAGGGAGGAAAGGTAAGTCTCTAAGAGAGAGTTAATAGTACCACCCAAGTAGAGGTGGACAAAAGTGAAAACATAATTTCCTGACATCAAGCAAAATAGTCCACATAGATGTGACAATTTTTACAACCATTACAACACATCATCAATCAGATAAGAACTAAAATAACTAAAATAGTTCAACTACTTTATTACAAGTGAAAGAAAACATGAGTAATAAATATTCACAAAATATTCTTACAAACATTCACAATCCATGCATGAAAACATGCCAGCCATCAGGCTTCAAGTATTAAGTAAAAGTGCCAAGGTACATGAATACAACGAGCATCACTATCTCCAACAGTGGATCATTGAAGCCGCGAATTGCACCCCAAAACTACTAACTATGTCTCTCTGATGCTTTATGGGAGAAGCCAAGGTGAAACATCCCTTGCTTGTATAATGAGGGTGTATATATAAAAAATGGGGTGATTGTTTACTGCCCTTGTGACTCTTGGACTACCCTCATGGTTGTTTGACTTCTCATGACTTTTTGACTTCCTACATGACTTTTCACATTACATGGATTAATCTTGGACTTCCACTTTCATTATATTTATCCAATATTTAATTACATATTCCACAAAATGATGTGCCACATGATGGCTCATGACATGGCAATACACGACACTAATGACATGGAAATGTCAAGAGATTATTTGTCGTTGCTTTCTTTAAGTCTTATTGAAATGATGGTGCATGTTCTTCTTCTTCCTCCTCCTTATGACTTCAAGATAAGGACTCTTCAATGTGGTATTCATCTTCCATCTTCTGTTATAGTCCAGTGTTCCTTCATTTTCTTGCCTGATGATCATATTATCCCCTCATATCCTTATGTGTCTTCTAGCATGTATTCCTTCTACATCTCCTTATTGATAATCTTTCCATATCATGATAGAGTGCTTGCATCTGAAATACACTCATGAAAACATGACATAAGTTTGATAAACCCCTAGTCTAAGATGGTGCATGTTGATCCACTCACTGAGCTGAAACTGAATTGTGGGAGGAGGGAGAGCCTTAGGGACTGCATTATTTCACAACTCAGGAAGTGAGGGGTGAAGTTTGAGACTTAAGACTGTGTAATGCGCAGTTTAGGCTAGACTGGGCAGACAGATTGCACATATTTCAGACTAAGAGAGATGGACTGAGGGCTCTTACTATTTCAATGAACTTTATAGTTCTGGGAGGTAGAGAAGACCTAGGGATTGCACAATTGTGCAACTCAAGAACTAAAGGGTTAATCTTGAGATTAGAGACTGTGCAATGCACAGTTTGGGCCAGGATAGAGAGCTGAATTGCTCAATTTTGGATACAAAGCTCTGGGCTCAAGCAATAGAACTGGGTAGTGCATAGTTCTGGGATGCAAGAACTACACATTGTGCAATTTCGAGAGGAAGGGTTTCATCTTCAGGGTTGTAACTGTGCAATACACAGTTAAGGAGGATTGGATGAGGCTAAGTTGCTATGAAATTTATGGAATATGTCTAAGTCTAGGGTTAATGAAACTCATGTGAACAGTTATATGACTTGAATATGATAACACACTTAGAACACTTGATGACACAACAACATAGATCATCCAAGACATGTGAACAACATACTTCCCTGAGTGAAACGACTTACAACAAGTGTGACACTAAAGATATAGTTTGCGACGACCGTGATGACACTTGTGCGACATTGATTAAAACTTTGGGAATGAGTGCGACATATTTTTACATGGTTACATCAACTCATTTACAGAAAAATAAACCCTTGAAACCACCAAAACAAGCATATACATATTATGCAAAAGCTAACATGTCAAAATACGACATTTACTATGAAGAGAAAGGGAGAATGACACTTGCGATACATGAATGACAATGAAAGAAACACATGGCACAGTGAATATAAAATGAAAAAGAATGTACTTAAAGTGAAAGAAAGCAAAACCAACAGTAAAAAACATGAAAATGACACTCGCAAAAGAGAAGGTGCGCAAAGTGGTAGTTTGGAAAATTCACCAAAATGGAACTACAAACATAGCCAAAAGTGAGTGACTTTCAATAATAGTGCACACTGACTATTGAGATGGGTTGAACATTACACAAACACTTTTTTAATAGATTGTGTTGTGCTTTTTCAAGCTTGTGTAGAATAATGTGTTCATGAACTCGTTGCAAACTTAGCATGTGTGAGGAAGTGACTTTGATTGATAAAAAAGCGACCACAGAATGACTGATAACAAGATCCATAGTAGGCTAAAAAATTCAAGGGTAGATACAATTTTGGAGGGTTTTGTCGCAACAACAACATTTGGGGACAGACTGATAAAGCTCCAGCTTCTCTCCCTTGGTCAATTCTTCTATAAAAGGTCTTAGTTCTTTAGGGAGTATTGATTCATCATGCAGATCATTTTGGCCTGCCCACTTACCCCGTGAATAAACATGGTCCCCTTAGTGCCTTCTAGGTTGAAAAAAAAATAAGATCCGCGATATTGTAATCTTTCGAATTGGAAAGAGTAGTATTACTCACGAACTTTATACTTTTCAAAGTATAGTTTTTCATCTCTGGTGTTTCTCCATGGCTAGCAGGCTTGGATAGTACCCCAGTGGAGTCACTACAAGAACAAAAACATTGCTCCACTTCCAACAAGCCTGGATAGTACACTAACCAAATTTCTTGCTTCACCTCGTTGTGCGGGAATACTTTCTCTTATTTTCTCTCTATTAATATATTTAAATAGGACTATGCATAGGCACTTATTCATTTTATGGGCGGAAGAGGGATCCTAACTTATTGAGAGTATGGGAAGTTGTTCCTTGGGAGAAGCATATAAAGACCTATGATTTAGGTTTTCTCAAATATAATTTTCCCCTTTTCCTCATGGACTAATTGGGTAAGCATGAAAACAATGAAAAATAAAGAACCAAGTTCACATAAGGTTTCCAGAATATGCACAAGTTTCATGGTTTGACCAAAACTCTCCTTACGGATGAATATTATTTTCTGTTAGAACTTAATTGACCAAAAGGTGGGACCAAAGCATGGAATAAGGACAAAGAATTAGCTAAATTTTGCAGTGTCACAAAGTCCTTTTCTATTTTTCCACATATCCTTTTGAGCGGAAATGTGACACCCTTCATTAAAATTCTCATTAGCAGAAAATAAAAGAAAAACAGAACACAACCATAAAGAAAAAACAAATCACAAGAAACATTATGCTAAATCATATACAATGCAAGACAAAAGTAGAGAAACACAAGAATGATTAAGGAGAAAAAGTGGAGGATGAGTGCAAGAGAGGGGAAACTAAAATGCAACTAATCCTACTCCTAACCTAAATAGTTAGAAGTTCAAGGTCAAGTGTAATGAAATTTCTAGTGAAGCCATCATTGTTGCTCCTCGCCAGCATACACAAAGATGCGAACAATTAAAAAAAATACAAAAATTGTGCCACTGAAAAGATAAGAGCTTGAATAATTTACACAACAAATAGAAGGTCTTCCTTATCAGTAGAAAGATAGGTTATAGCCACTACTTCTAACGAGTTCACATTCTTACCTTTGTTATGACCATTATACGTACACAAACCATGAAAGCTTCTTGTTAATGCACCTGTATCTATGTCATCCTTCTTAGCAAGCATGAGAAAATAATGAAACTTACTATTTGTGACAGAGCTTTCCAGGTAACATTGCGCCAACCATTCAGTGGTTGGATAATAAAATTTATGACAGTCTTCCTGAAAACCCTGAGACCTTTGAGAAGATGAATTTTCAATTAGAGGAACGAGATTATGATCACAATATTGCAACAAAAAATAAATCTGATCAGATTCAACAGGGGTGTAAAGAGTGTGAGGACATGACATAACCATCGGCAAATGCAGCAATACCTATCCTATTTGACAAGTACCTAAATATTGTGATTTTAAACAATAAATATTGAAGGGTGTAAAACAATTGTCATTGGATGTGCTGATGGGAAAACAGTTAGTTGAATGATAGCCATGATCATATTCGTAGTTTGTAATTAACAAAGATAAAATTTAAATAGCTTTTCCAATTCTCTGAATGATAGAACCAACTTCCTCGCATGCCGAATGTGACAAACCATTTTCCTGTAACTAGTGAAAAATTGTACAAGCATCGTAATAATTGAAGAATTTAAAAGGAATGCCAACAAAAAAAACACATGAGATGATTTAGGACATAGTGAATGGAGAATAATTTGATTCACGAAATAAATTGTGCATTCATTATCACTCAAGAGGATTTTAGGTGCAATGAAGGGAAAAATTTGCAATATAACATTTTTAATAAAAAACAGGAGCTGACTATTAACAAATGAATCTGATAGGCATGATTCCTTCAGTCAAAGATAGTCTTTGAAATGATCAAATTCACAATTCCATTACTCTAAGAGAGAAACATATTCCAAACCCAAGTTAAGTACAAGATCCTTGCATGGAGATGAATCATGTGAAATAAAATCTTGAATCTGATCAGAAACCAAATCTTTAAAGTTAGAAACATTTCATCTGAAATACCAAAACTAGTTCAAAAGGACATTTACATCGAGTGAAACCATGATAATAGAAGAATTATGCAAGAGAAAACATATATGACTTAGCTCGGGGGGCTTACTAGAGTCATGTGATCCTCACATAACCATAAACAAGGGTTGAATTTCCTCGACTTCCTCACAAGTCCAAAAATTTTCAAGGATTGTAAAATTGCATCCTAAAGATTGGATTAGATCATGCATGGTGTGATGATAGTTTCTTCCTCCGATATTAATGGGACCACTACTAACCAGATGGGCACCATCTTTGTTACTGATATGAAAAGATTCTATAACTTCAATGACCTAATTACTGAAATTAAAATATTCTTGTGGTTGCAAATCACAAGGACACACCCTCATCGGAACTAGAAAATGAGGAGGACAAAGAAAAAAATAAGTAGTAGGTTCCTCCTCTGAAAGTTGAGGTGTCTCATGATTTACGAGATTTGGGGTAGTGAAAACATCAAGGGGTTCATATTCATCACGCAAGCATATATGAACCAAACACTGAAACTTTTGTTTCAAGATATCCCAATCTATATCTTTTTCAGGAAATTTGCAACAAAGGTGAAGGAATCAATCAGAGAAATCCTCAACTTATTCATGTCGCTTCACCTTTAGCTAATTAATTATTTTAAGAACATCTCGGTAATCTTATCTATCGAAGGCTTGATAAAGATCTTGGAGGAAGTAATGAAAAGAATGGATGTGTAACACCCTGATCCGACATCTACACAAGTAACCGACCAATCAGGGTAAACATGTGATGAGAGGCTAATATGTTCAGATTCAACGTCCTGTGTGACCTTAAGGAAATGTAATCAATGGAATCACAACATATAGACCTTCCACATTAGCTGAATCACCCTTGAGAACCATCCCAACACTTCAGGTAAATAGTCCTTGGGCCCCACTGATGTTTTTGACCACTTAACCTCTGGACGCTCTCATGCTATATGCCTTCCAGCATCCAGGAGGCTGTGGACACTCTCATGCCAATGTCAAGGGCCTATTGTTCCATTTTTATGCCAGTGTGCCTATGTTTTTAGCCACTTTTTCAAGCCCAGAGCCCAGGTCACTCCCCAAAATTGAATGACATCTCCAAAATAGTAAAATAATAGGGAAAAAATGATGCGAAAGAAAATATTTGAGAAAGCTCTTAACTGGACCCCTACTAGGCATGACAATCATTTCATCAAACATATGACAAATATGTAATCTACAGGTGTAAATAACAAATTTAAGCGTAGGGATATCTTACTTATTTGAGAATTTCTAAGAACCATTGTTCCCTCATATCATTCGACGCATTATCATCTATTAGGTCATAGATACATTGTCCATTCTTTTACAAGTGAAAACATGAGGAGAGCCATAAATAACCACTGTCACAAAACAAATATATAACCAACATATTAGTAGATGAAATACCAATGATATCAAAGCCATATAATTCACATATAAAAAATTATAATACTCATAGAGTCTCATTAATGATGCAAAATCCAAACTAGAGATGGGACTACCACATTCCACCTAACCATAAAATGGCTGAGCGAAATCTCTCTTCAACCATTCACTCCCATGGCATATTCCAAGAATGAATGTGGGACTCAAACCAAAAGAACCAACCAGGGCATCGTGAGGCTAAACCACCTCACCCTCATCAATAGAAACCAAACTTTACCATAATCCATCCTGGATCACTAGGCCAACACAATACACATGTCATAATAGGATTTACCATGATCTCCACCTGATCGCTAGGAAACAAAAGCATGGATTCCACCAGACTTCTCCACCTACACCGTGAAGAATTTTCTTGTCTCCTTGTCTCTCAGGCTTTACCACAGTTGAAACCGGGATCACTAGGCCCTAAAACGAGCCCCCTCTCTAGGATTTATCGCATATACCAAACCCAATATTACTAGGCCCAACGAAGAGAAAACCACCTCTTGGATTAATTGTATATCCTGCCATTCATCAGCAAGGATTCCTAGCTCCACCGAGGCAACACAATCTTAGCTTTAACGCAACCCACAGTCTGGCTCAGGGGTCACTAGGCCAATGGCTTTACTGTGATCCATCATCTGGTTCAAGGACCACTAGGCCATGTGCTCTATCATTTAGAGATCTACCTCACTTAGCTTTGAATCCATATACCATTCAAACTCAACCAAAACATGAGAACCCCATCATACAATGGCTATCCGAAAACGGCAAGGATAGGCTAAAAACACTATTACACCTAGCAAAACCCATGCCATAATATTAAAAGAACCACATGCAATACCATACATGCGAAATATAGCAAGGAAAATACACATGCAAATCGATACCTACAAAGAATCATGTTGTAGCTGCTTGATCCTCCCTTTCCCTGCTTGATCTTTTCTTCCTCTTGCCTTCTTTGAATTTCTTGATCCAATGCCAAAATGCTCCAAGAAAACTCTAAGTGTCCAAGAGTGAGAGAGACATAATAATTAGAGAGCTCAAAAATTAAAATAGCAAAAGGTTACCAACTAATCCTTAGAAGCCCTTTTATTAATGAGGCCTCTATTTTCTTCATTTTCCATTATATTCCTTCACTTTCCTCCTCACATGCAACTTGTGACTTTTCACCTCCATTTTTCTCCTATTGCCATTATTTTCATAAATAAATGTGCCACAAATTCCACTTTTCCTTTCCAAATCCTTAGCCATTGCCTTTTCCAATTTCCTTCACCATAATAAATCGATGAACACCCACACTATGATGTCTTTCCCAAAATTCAGCTTGGAATAAGTGTCCCATCAACCGTGGTTATTATTTTTTCCTTTATTAACTTTTATTACAAGGAATCTTCACCAGGTGTTGGGAATGGGATCCCCCAAGGACAGTTTGTAGACAGGGACTAATGGTAGATCTCGCAAAGATCGCGGTGATACTTAACTTGGAAGCGCCGAGGAGTGTGAAACAGTTACACACAACCTTAGGACATTATTGGGTATTACAGGAAGTTTATCGAGGGCTATGCCCAGATCACTACGCCTATGGAGAAGCTATTGAAAAAGGATGTTACGTTCTGTTGGAATGAGGACTCTAAGAAAATATTAGATGTATTGAAGGAAAAGATGGTCACTATGACGATTTTAGTCTTCCCAAATTGGAAGAAGGAGTTTCATGTACATGTTGACACTTCATGTATAGCGCTAGGAATAGTGCTGACACAAGCTGGCGGAGGAGAATTGGATCATCCTATAGTGTTCGCAAGGAGAAGGTTATCCAAGGCTGAGAAGAACTATTCCACCATCGAGCGCGAGGGGTTAGCCATGGTATACACGCTCCAAAAGTTTAGACACTATTTCTGGGTGGACATTTTAAGATGTACATGGATCATTACACGTTGAAATACTTGGTCAATAACCCTGTGTTGGGGGGGAGAATCTGCAGGTGGTTGTTATTATTCCAGGATTATGATTTTGAAGTCATTGTGAAGCCTAGACAACTAAACACAGGACCATACCATCTATCGTGCATCGAAACAGGGGAAGAGCCCACCAATTTGGAGGATGGATTGCCTGACACGTAGCTGTTTGCTGTGTGCATCACAAATGATCATTTTGAAGATATCATACACTTCCTAACGATAGGAACTGCCCTGGAAGATACACCATCTAGTAGAAGGAGTTAGTGGTGCGTGCAACAGACTTTTCTATCATTGCTGGGCATCTATACAAAATGGGGTCTGTTGAAATATTGCAATGATATGTACCATAGTTTTAAAGGAGCAGTATCCTAATGGATGCTCATGGGGGCGCCGCAGGAGGTCATTATGCAGGAACAACGATCACGCAGAAGATTCTACGCGCAGGGTTGTGGTGGCCAACCCTCCATCAAGATTCAAAAGCTTATTGCAAGGCGTGCGACGTGTGTCAAAGGACGGGTAGGCCATCATAGAGGGATGAGCTACCTCTGAATCCATAGATGACGTTACAACCCTTTGAGAAATGGGTGATAGATTTTGTGGGGCCCATTCAACCCCAAGGTAAGAAGATGGGAGCACGGTACATTATCATCACGACGAATTATTTGACTTGATGGGCAGAGGCACAACCAGTGAAGGATTGCATAGGCGCGACTGCTACAAAGTTCCTCTTTGAGTATGTACTAACGCGATTTGGGTGTCAAAAGATTTTGATGAGTGATCACAATATGCACTTTTTGAATGAGACGATCAACACGCTAATGGAGGAATTTCAAGTATATCACCAAAAGAGCACACCTTATCAGTTGCAGGCTAACGGGACAGTGGAAGCATTCAATAAGGTGCTGGAAAACCCATTGAACAAGGTTTTTTTAATGCTCAGTGAAGTGATTGAGACCTACGCATACCCACAGTACTATGGGCCAATCGGACGACATGCAGGAAGTTGACTAGACAGACACCCTTTAGGCTTGTATATGGCACTAAAGCAGTGATGCCCATGGAATACATTGTGCCTAGTCTTTGCATAGCAACACTCATGGGTATGATGGATCACAGAGCCCTCGAAGAGAGGCTCGCGCAGCTGGCTAATCTTGAGGAAGAGAGATTTCTAGCTGGATTTCACCAACAGGTCCAAAAGTAGCGAGAAAAAGCATGGCATGATCGGCACATTAAATTGTGCACGTTTAAGATAAATGACCTAGTTTTGTTATATGATAACAAGTTTGATAAATTTCCAAGGAAATTCAGAATGCACTGGTTAGGGCCATATGTCATTAAGGAGGTTACTGACAGTGGAGCAGTTCAGTTGGTTAAATTAAATGGAGATCCCTTCCCAGGAAAGGTGAATGGCAGTCGATTGAAGCCATACACCAGTGGTTCGGCCATGTGACTATATGAGGGTAGCATAGTATTAGCACTCCAGGTAGCTGAAAGGAGGTGCGAGACTATAAACTAAACTTCTCGGGTTAGGGAGCTGTGCGATTGGAGGATTGTGCGAAGCAAGGAAGTGTCATAGGGTTCGCGAGGATGCGAAGGGAGCTGCGCTACCCAGGGAGAAATCCAGACAGGTCTATAGGAGCTGCAAACCTGCGCATCACAAGCTAGCATGATGTCCACCAGCCTTGATATTGGCACTTCAGAAGTTGCTGAGATGCTACGCGCGAAGGTCTCCAGCATGATAGTGCTGCCCAATGGAGCATTGACCATAGAGAATGAAGCTAACAGGCCCACTGTTAGCGCCCTTAAGGGAGTGGGGTTGAATTTGGTAGCACTCCCTGGTGAGGTGCTCCACCTATTGCAGGATGGAGTGATCGTAGAGCTGAGAGCCCGCTAATACTGCACCCTACAGGTGATCAGTGAGTAGAGGATTAATAACGAACAAATGGCCCTATAGAGAGACTTTTCCTTCACTGTCGTGACTTAGGTAACCAACCAGAACAAGCATATAATTCAAGTTGTGGAGGAGGCATGCCGAATGGTCCCAGAGTTGGCCACTCTGAAGGAGGAACCGAGTGAGGTGCGCGTCCAGAAGTTGGCTATAAGGGTGCGCGACACTGACATAGAGATGACTAGGGTTCAGTATGAGTTGAACCTACAGATCACTAAACTACAGTTGAAGGCCTAGCCTTCAACACCACTAGAATTAAAGGAGCAACGTACAACTGTTGTCACAGAAGCAATAGTGGCAGTCGATAGTGTAGTAGCAGAGTGCACACAACTTTTTGAACACTCATTCGAGGTCCTGATGAGCTTGCAGGAGGACCCTAATGTACAACAGTTGGAGACAGAAGCGCAAGAACTGTAGCAACACTATGACAAGGTCAAAGGCACAATGCAAACCATTGCATTCACACAGAGACTTCCAAAGTTGTAGGAGGCCAAGCAGTTGAAAGAATAGGTAGATGCAGTGTAGCACAAGGAGGCAGTGTTGAAGGCACGACTGGAAAAATGGTTGGATGAGGCTTATGCGGTTGCAACCTCTATTGAAGGAAAGCTTGCAACTCTATAAAAAACTTAGCAAAAGCTCTAGGCTAACAATTTAGGAGCACTGACAGAGAAGATGGTTGAAGAAGTGAAGCAGGTAGCCACACGGTGCACTGCCGAGGTTGCAGTCATACAAGTTGAGCTGGGAGGTCTTTGTGCTAAGATCTCCATGCTCGCAGAGTGACTCGAGGGCAAGTCACGATGTTTTTGTTGGGGGCCTGTTGGGAATGGGATCCCCCAAGGACAGTTTTGGGGTTAAAAGCCCATGTTTTGAGTCAAGTTTTGTAATAAAGTTGTAAAGTTTCCACATTTTGTGCTCGCGGAGCGCGAAGGTGTCATAAGTCATAAAGGGTTGTCCGCCCTTATTTTGTAAAGTGTAAAGTCAGTTGTAAAGATCTACCCATGGTTCGCGAACCATGGGATTGTATAAAAAGAGCTAATTAAGTAAGCTTTAAGTAGTCATAAGTTTTTGGGAGTAGAATAAAAGGCTTGGAGTCTTGGCAGAGAAGTCTAATTTTCGGGTCTTAGTGTAGGTAGAGGCTCTGCAGCTGAATGTGCAGAGGCCTAGGGTAGAAGTCCGTAGCTGAGTGCGTGGACCCCTGTAGCTGTGTGCACAGGGCTGATAGAGTCTGTAATAATATGAAGATATCAATAAAGAGAAGTATTCCGCAATTCCTATGTATTTACTTCCTGTTAATGCATCTTGTCATATTGTGTATGGATTTCATTTATAATGCTTATGTGAGGTGTGAATGTATGTAATTATGTTGGTTAGTTGAACGCATGTAAGAATATCAGTTTACGTGGCACTAATTGTGATTGTTTAGTAAGATAAGTAAAACACTGAAGATCACTTGGGAACCTATAACAGTCTGTTGTCATAGCAACATGAAAGTACTTGGACCACAGGCTAGGGCTATGCAAAGGTCAATCATACTCCTTTGCAGAGGTACCGAAGGGTGGAGTAAAGGGCTAGACTGATAGAGATTGAGAGCTTAGCGACCTGCATGAAAGTAGGATCAGAGGTTATAAACCGACATCACAACCATCTCAGGGTGCGAAAACTTGGTTCCAGCATCCCCCCATACTGCTTCAGGTGAGACTTCGGTCCACGTTCCATGGGCTGATGCCAAAAGGGCCAGTAGTGTAAGGATTTGTTTGCCTAACTAATGTTGAACCTGGGTCAAGCCCCACGCAGCCAACACCATGTTTCTTACAGAACCCTACCCCTTGGGGGACAGCATCCTCGATGTTTAATCACACCTATAGCTCATCAAAACCACTGAAAATCAAACATAGTTCCCATGGATACTTATAGCATAGCTCGATGTAGTATTTACAATGATCACCCTGCTAAAAAGAAAACCAACATGACATCATAAGAACATGACAACTATAATGAGATGACACCCATACCACTTATTGCAGCGCTATAACATAGCCCATGGAGGTATTGACATCCATATACGTATGTACATATACCAAAATATCATCAAACATATACCAAAACACCATAACAAAACTGCTTTGCCTCAATCGGTAAAAAAAGAAGGATACATACCCCGCATATGATTCACCATCTCCCATGTAGCTTCAATGGGTCCAAAGTGCTTCCACCTCACTTTAACATCCTTGATTTCTTGGTTCCGGATCATCACCACCTTTTTTATGCAATATACACTTAGGCTCCGACTAGAATTCTCCATTTGGTGCCACCTGAAATACATACCTTTCAATCACATTATCAACATCTTTAACATACTTCTTAAGCAATGGCACAAGGAAAAAAATCATGGATTTTCATTTTCGAAGGCAGTGCAAGTCGATAGGCTACTCACCCAATCCTCTAAACAATATTGAAGGATCCACAAAGCCATGGTGCCATCTGGACACACGATCCAATCTGTAAGGAGCTATTCTTTGGTTTGATCCACAAGTACACATATTCCCCAACCTGGAACTCTTTGAATGACGTGGTCCAATCTACACAGCTCTTCTCCCTATCCTGTTTTTCCTTCAAATTCTTTTTGATTACCTGCTCATGTTCCATGTCCGCCAACATGTCCGTCCAATCAACACCCTATTAAATGGATCACTCCAAGTAATGGTAGTATTGCAACTCTGCTCATACAATGCCTCAAATGGAGTCATCTTCAAATATTCCTAATACCCACTTTTATAAGCAAACTCTACCAGTGGAAGATACTCTTCTCACTTTCACTTCTAATGCATCACATACATCCTGAACATGTCTTCCAATACCATGTTAACCCACTCTATCTGTCCATCTGCCAGTGAATGAAAAGTTGTGTTGAAGGCTAACTGTGTGCCCAAACCTACAAATAACTCCTTCCAGAACTTGGAATTAAATTTTTCATCCCTATCTGACACAATATTCTTTGGAACACCATGAAATTTGACCACGTATATGATGAATACTTGTGCTTTCTTTGGAACACCATGAAATTTGAGCACATATCTGATGAATAGTTGTGCTACATCACTAGCTAAGAATGTAGACTTCACTGGAATGAAATGTGCAACCTTTGTCAACCTGTCCATAATAACCATGATGGAATCATGTTGTGTCACTCTTTTAGAAATCCTATGATAATGTCCATGGAAATGACGTCCCATTTCCACTCTGGAGTCACAATCAGTTGTAGCGTTCCACCTGGATGTCTAGACTCTACCTTCTCACATTGATAATCAAAACACCAAGCCACAATCTCTACTACATCCCTCTTCAAATTTGACCAATAATAAAATTTACTCACCGCAGTCATTGTATTATGATAACTTGGGTGACATGAATATGGTTTGGCATGAAACTCTCTCAAGATCACATTCTTGAGCTCACTATTGTCTGACACATATATGTTGTTTCTGAATCTATCCAATCTGTCTGTCGTAAGACATAGTCCACATCCTGTGCACCTGCACGCATACCTATATCTGCACCATTACCTGTAGTTGTGGTTGTTCCTGTACTTGTACCTATACCTATACCTGTACCTGTACTATCACGTATGCCTATACATGTACTATCACCTATACCTATACCTATACTATCACCTATAAGTATACATGTACTACCACCTATACCTATACCAGTACTCCACTGCAACCTATGCATAATCTCCATATACTTGACATCCTGCTGAACTACTTGTAAGATCATATCTTGTAAGTCTATCCCATAGGAGCTCATAGCTGCTAAGTGATTTACCTATATCTACCTGCTTAGATAATCTACCATCTTGTTTTCGTTTCCTTTGATGCACTTGATCTCGAAGTCAAACTCACTAATCATGGCCAACCATATAGCTTGCCTGGCATTGAGATTCGATTAGTCAAACAAATACCTCAACCCAATGTGCTAACTCATCAATACAAACGTCCTGCCAAGAAGACAGTGCCTCCACCTATTCAATGAATGTATGATCACTTCTAACTCAAGATCATGTGTCGGGTCGTTCTACTCGTGCTCATTTAGTTTTTGTGACTCATAGCATACCACATATCCATCTTGCATAAGGACTCCACCAAGTTCTCTCTTGCAAGCATCTGTACATACTACAAATTCCTTGTCTAGATCTACAATATTTAACATTGGTGCATGTGTCAACAACTTCTTAAGGTGCCCAAAACTTGCTTTTCACTCCTCTACACATTCAAACTTCTTACATTTCCTCTGCAATGATGTGATATGATAAGAAATATATGAGAAGTTCCTGATGAACCTCCTATAACAGCCTCTTAACCCCATGGAGGATCTCACCTCATCTACATTTATGGGAGCTACCCACTCCATGATGGCCCTCATCTTTTCTAGATCTACTGCAATTCCCTCCTTGGAGACAACATGCCCTAAGTAGTGTACCTATGTCTGAAAGAAACTACAGTTGCTAATCTTAGCATACAACTGATTTTCTCTTAATAATATCAACATTGATGCTAAATGCTTGACATGCTCTTCCGCATTTTTAGAATATCCCAATATGTCATCAATGAACACAACAAAAAACATATCCAAATACAAATGTAACATGCTATTCATCAAGCACATAAATGTAGCTAGAGAATTAGTCAAACTAAATGGAATTACAACAAACTCATATTGCCCATACTTGGTCAGGAAAGTTTTCTTGTACATGTCCTCCTCTTTGATGCATACCTGACGATATCCAGATCTAATATCAATCTTTGAAAACACTGTTGCTTCCTTCAATTGATCGAACAAGTCAAAAATCCTTGGAAATGCTTACCTATTCTTAATTGTCACTTTGTTCATCTCCCAATAGTCACTTTGTTCTTGAAAATATGGTCCATGTTCTTCTTGCTCTTCCTCCTTATGACATGAATATAAGGAGTCTTCAATGTGGTATTGATTTCCATCTTCTTTTATAGTCGGGTGTTCCATCATTTTTTTGGTAATTATCATCTTATCCCCTTAGCTACTTAGGTGTCTTATAGCATGTCCTCCTTCACCGTCTCCTTCTTCAACATCTTGTCATAACATGATAGAGTACCTGCATCTGCAATCCACTCATGACAAGATGGCATTAGTCTGATAAACCCCTTGTCTAATATGGTGCTTGTTGATCCATTTATTAAGATGAAACTTGGTTACAGGCTAAAGGAGAGGCTTTGTGACTATGCAATTGATCAACTTAGGTAGTCAAGGGTGAAGCTTTAGCCTTAAGAGTGTGCAATGCACAGTTTAGGTTGGATTGGGAAAGCATATTGCATAGTTTTGGGACTCAGTAAGCTTGGTTGAGGGGATTTGCACTATTTCAACCAACTGAGAGATCTGGGAGGCAGATAATACTGAGTGTTTGCGCAATTCTATAGATGAATAGCTCTTGGGATGAGCTTGATCTTAGAGACTACAAAATGTGTTGTTGGGGTGAGGTTAGAGGGGTGAATTATGCAATTTTGGAGGCCATGGTCTGAGTGTAAGAACTAGAACTATGTAGTTCATAGTCCTAGGATGCAAGAACCATGCACTCCATAACGTCAATAGGAACGGTTGCAAATTGAGTTTTGAAAAGACACAATGCATAGTTAAGGAGGGCCAGATAAGCCTAAGTTGTTTGGCAATTTGCAGAATTTGGCTAAGTGTGGCATCAATGAAACTAATGTGAATAGTGATATCAATTAACTATGATCACACACTTAGAACACTTGATGACACAACAAAATATGTCATCTAGGAAACATGAAAAACATACTTCCCCCAGTGCAAAAAATTTGCAATGACTTACGATAAGTGCAACACTAAAGATACACTTTGAGATGACCATGACGACACTTGTTCTACAATGCTTAAAACTTTGGGAATGAGTGCGATGAATGTTTATATTTTTAGATGAACTCATTTACACAAATATAACCCATTGAAACCACCAAAATGTGATTATACACATTGTGTGACAACTAACATGCAAAAATATGACATTTACTATATGAAGGTAAAAGGGGGAATGAAACTTGCGATACACGTATGACAATGAAAGCGACACATGCCATAGTGAAGATAACATGAAAAAGAAATTAATTAAAGTGAGAAAAAGAAAAAATGATAGTTGAAAACATGAAAACCACAACCGTGAAAGTGACACATGCCATAGTGAAGATAACATGAAAAAGAAATTAATTAAAGTGAGAAAAAGAAAAAACGATAGTTGAAAACATGAAAACCACACCCGTGAAAGCGAAGGTGTGGAAAAGCGACAATTTGGAAATCTCACCAAAATGGAAGTACAAACATAGCCAAAAGTGAGGAACTTTCAGTAACAGTGTGCACTAACTGTTAACATGGGTTGAACATTACACATACCTTGTCTTGAAGGATTGTGATATGATTGTTCAAGCTTGTGTAGTAGAATGTGTTCATTAACTTGTTACAAACTAAGCATGTGTGAGAAAGTGACTTCGATCGATCAAGAAGTGACCATGGAATGAGTGATTGCAAGATCCACAGTAGGCTCCAAAATTAAAGTGTAGGTAAAACTTTGGAGGGTTTAATCGCAACGAAAACACTTGGTGACACGCTCATAGAACTCCAACTTCTCTACTTTGGTCAATTGTTTTGTACAACGTCTTAATTCTTCAAGAAGTATTGATTCATCATGTAGATGACTTTGGCCCCGCCCTCTTACCCCATGAATAAACATGGTCCCCTTCATGCTTTCTTGGTTGAACACAAACATAAGATCCACAATATTACAATGTTTCAAATTGGGAAGGGTAGTATAGCTCATGAGCTTTAGATTTTTAGAATATATTTTTTCATCTCCGGTGTTGCTCCACAACCAACACGCCTAGACAATACCCGAGCAGAGTCACTACAGGATCACAAGCATTGCTCCACTACCAGTGAGCATGGATAGTACCCTAACCGAGTCACTTGATTCACCATCTTCTTAGGAAGCATTTTTCTTCTTTCACCTTTATTTATATATTTAAAGAGGACGGTGCATAGGAACTTATTCATTTCATGCACTAAATATGGATCCCAACTTATTGAGAGCAAGAGATGTTTTTATTTCAAAGAAGCATATAAAGACCTATGATTTAGGTTTTTTCATTTATATTTTTCCCCTTTTCCTCATCTAATTATTGGATAAGTATGAAAACACCGAAACATAAAGAACCAAGTGTGGCATAAGATTTCCAAAATAGACACAAGTATCATGGTTTGACCAAAACTCTCCTTACAGATGGATTTTCCCTTGTAACTTCATCGATGAAAAGGTGGGACCAAAACATGAAATAAGGACAAAGAGTTAGGCAAATGTTGTAGTGTCACAAAGTCCGTTTCTATTTTTCCATGTTTCCTTTTGAACCGAAAAGGGACACCCTTCATGCAAATTCTCATTAATAGAACAAAAAATAAAAACATGACACAACTAGAAAAAAAACAAAGCAGAAGCAAAAGGAGGCTAAACAAAACACGATGCAAGACATAAATAGAAAAACACAAGAAATATTAAGGAGAACAAGTACAGGATGAGTGCAAGAGAGGGGAGACTAGAATGTAACTAATCCTACTCCTATCCTAAATAGTTATAATGTCAGGGTCAAGTGTAATGAAATTTCCAGTCAAGCCAGAGTTGTTGCGCCTGACCACCATACATAAATATGTGATCAATTAAAACAAGGACAAAATATTGTGCCATAGAAAAGATAAGAGATTGAATAAAATGCACAACAAATAGAAGGTCTTTCCTATAAGCATAAAGATAGGGCATAACCACTACTTCTAACTAGTTCACATTTTTACATTTTCAATGACCATCATAATAATGCCAACCATGAAGGGTTCTTGTGAATGCACCTTCATTCGTGTCATCCTTCTTAGCAAGCATGAGAAAATACAAAAACTTACAATTTGTGACGGAGCTTTCCAGGTAATATTTCTCCAACCATTCAGTGATTAGATCATTAAATTCATGACAATCCTCTTGAAAACCCTGAGACCTTTGAGAAGAAGAATTTTCAATTAGAGACACATGATTATGATGAGAATATTGCGAGGGAAAATATATGTGATCAGATTCAACATGGGTGTCAAGATAGTGAGGACTTGACATAACCATTAGTGAATGTGAAATCACCTCAACTATTTGACAAGTACCCGAATAATGCAATGTTAAACCATAAATATTGAAGGGTGTAAAACAACTTTCATTGGATGTGCAAATGGGAAAATAATAAGTTGAATGATATTCATCAAAGATAGAATCATGATCAGATGGGTTGATTAAAGCATCAAATTCCCAGTATGTACTTAGCAAAGATAAATCAATTTGAATATCTCCGCGAGTGCTCTGAAAAAAGAGAACCAAATTCCTTGCATGTCGAATGTGAGAAACCATTTTCCTTTAACTAGTGACAAACTGTACAAGTATATTAATGATCGAAAGAATTTAAAATGAATGTGAGCACACAAAACACATGATACCAGTTAGGACATAGTGAATGAATAAGAAATCAATTCGCACAATAACTCGTGTAGTCATTATCACTCAAGAGGATTTCAAGTGCAATGAAGGGAAAAATTTGCAATATAACATTCGCAAGAAAAACTAGTAGTTGACTATTAAGAAATGAATCTGATAGGCATGATTCCTTCAGCCAAAGATAGTGTTTGAAATTATAAAATTCACAATTCCGTGACTCTATGAGAGAAACATATTCCAAACCTAAGTTAGGTACGAGAGCCTTGCATGGATATCAATCATGTGAAATAAAATCTTTAATCCGATTAGAAACAAAATCTCTAAAGTTTGAAAGATTACATCTGAAATACCAAACATATTTCAAAAAGAAATTTACGTCAAGTGAAACCATGAACAGATAAGCATTATGCTTGAGAAATGAGATATGACCTAGTTCGAGGAGCTTACGAAAGTCACAAGATCCTGACATAACCATCAATAGGAGTTAAAGTGCTTGAAATTATTGACAAGTCCCATAATTTTCAAGGATTCTAAAATTTTATCCTCATGATTGAATCATATCATGCATGGTGTGAGGTTAGTTTCTTCCTATGATCTCAATGAGACCACTCATAACCAGATGGAAACAATCTATGTCATTTATTTGACTAGATTCTACAACTTCAACAACTAGATTACTCAAATTGAAATATCATTTTGGTATCAAATATGGAGAGGTATAAATTAGAGAAATTTCATGAGAAAGTTGATTTCAAGAGTTGTCTTCATGAAAGAGAAGAGATGACAAGGGATTGAAAGAGTATTCAATGATTTGGTTGTTCTCATTTTCATCATGGATAATCTCACTACCTTGTCTAAATTGGGAAGATAACTCATTAGATGAAGAGCTTGAGGAGCATGGAGTATCTCCATCCCAAGAAGATGCATCGCAAATTGTAGAGAACAAGTAATAGAGAGATGAAGAGGAAGTTTCGATAAGCACATCTTCTTTGAATGAATAAGAGTCTAGATCTAAATTAAAATATTCACGAGAAACCAAAAGATTAACTGGTTCTTTTCACATTCATCATCACATACATCAACTGAATCATCATCATTAGAATGATTGTTTCCCAAGACTACATATCTAAACAAATTGATTTCATTTGATTCACTATCGAGATTAACAGATTCAATATTAGCCAAGAATGAGGAAACACCATCCTCCCATGAACGATTTTGAAAAAGAAAAGAAAGATTAAGAAAATCCTCACCCTCTTTCTCCTCTACCTATGTGTTGTGACTACCTAAAACCTGATCGCAATTTGGACCGGCAACTTGAAAATAAAGAGAGTGTGAAAAACTAGCTGGTGGAGTAGATTACTCGATCGGATGATGGTATAAAGAGCCATGGCATGTAGATGATAAAGGATAACATAAATACACATGATATTCGAGAATAGAGTTATGAATAGTGACAACATCTTGCGAAATAAAGGAGTTAGTCTTCACTATAGGCTTCATGAGCCATTCTTGGATTTCCCTCATTAAATATGAATCATGAAAAGCAAAAGGAGGATGAGAAAATGGATTACGAATTTGATGTCCATATTTCCCACATTTATTATAATCACGAGGAGGCACCCTCATCAAAACTAGGAAAGGAGGAGGACAAAGAATAAAGGTAGTGGTAGGTTCCTCCTCTGAAATTCGAGGTGTCTGATGATTTATGAGAGTTTTGGAAGTGAAAACATCAGGGGGTTCATATTCATCATGCAAGGAGATATGAAACAAGCATTGAAACTTTTGTGTTAAGAAATCTCAATCCGTATCTTCTTCAAGAAATTCACAACAAAGGTGAAGGAATCATTTAGAGAAATCCTCAACCGATTCATTTAAATTC
Source organism: Pinus tabuliformis (assembly GCA_031772625.1). Lineage (NCBI taxonomy): Eukaryota > Viridiplantae > Streptophyta > Pinopsida > Pinales > Pinaceae > Pinus > Pinus tabuliformis. The sequence goes on along the minus strand of CM062806.1, from coordinate 906,861,715 downwards.
GGTGATAACTGATTAATTCTTTTGAGAATGTCTTAGTAATCATACCTATTGAAGGCTTGATAAAGCTCCTAGAGTAAGTGATGAAAAGAATGTTTGGAAGCAGGTGGGTAGGTACGATGCCATTAATTAACATGACCTTCAAGGGTAAGGAGTTAAAGAGCACAAGAAAAATCTTCATCATCGATTACATAAGATTCAAAAGATTTAAGAAAATCATAAATGTGCTCGGTTATGGATGTTCCATCCCCACCATAAAAATTTAATTGAGACAAGTGATAAAGAGGCTCATTGAGGGTTGAAAATTTACAAATGGATAAATTTGAGAAACACCCCACGAGTAATGTTTGAGGATGATCCATTTTAGAGAAGAGGTTCAAAATATACTCAACAGGCACAACTTGTCATCTTTCCCTCATTCTAATGTCATTTGTTGACAGTGCTGGAAATTTGTCAACGAAGGGGGTATCCCCGATGTGAAGTCCAAATTAGACCTCACATCGTTTGGAATAGTATCTCCATCTGTAGTATCGGCTTGTTCGCCATATTTTCGTATGGATTTTTCTTGGCTTTAACTGTCGGCAAGAGAGATAAGCATATATGTGCCTTTCTCAAAAGCAAGTAAGTTTTCCTAGTGAATGTCCAGTTGCAGGTGTATCCAGGGCCTTCTACTTCGGAGGGAGGAAAGGTAAGTCTCTAAGACAGAGTTAATAGTACCACTAAAGTAGAGGTGAACAAAAGTGAAAAGATAGTTGCCTAACATCAAGCACAATAGTCCACATAGATGCGACAATTTTTACAACCATTAAAACACATCATCAATTAGATAAGCACTAAAATAACCGAAATAGTTCAACTACCTTATTGCATGTGAAAGAAAACATGAATAATAAATATTCACAAAATAGTCTTACAAACATTCACAATCCATGCATGAAAACATGCCAGCCATCAGGCTTCAGGTATTAAGTAAAATTCCCATGGTACATGAATACAACGAACATCACTATCTCCAATAGTGGATCATTGTAGTCATGACTTGCTCCCCAAAACTAATAACTATGTCTCTTTGATGCTTTATGGGAGAATCCAAGGTGAAAAGTCCCTTTCTTGTATAATGAGGGTGTATATATAACAAATGGGGTGATCGTTCACCTCCCTCATGATCCTTGGACTACCCTCATGACTGTTTGAGTTCTCATGACTTTTTGAATTCCTACATGACTTTTCACATTACATAGATTACTCTTGGAATTCAACTTTAATTATATTTCTCCAATATTTAATTACATACTCCATAAAATGATGTGGCACATGATGGCTCATGACATGACATTACACGACACTAATGACATGAAAATGTCAAGACATTTTTTTTTTTTCTGCCTTTTTTAAGTATTCTTGAAAATATGGTGCATGTTCTTCTTCTTCCTCCTCTTTATGACCTTAGGATAAGGACTCTTCAATGTGGTATTGATCTTCCATATTCTATTATAGTCTGGTGTTTCTTTGTTTTCTTGCCTAATGATCATATTAACCCCTCAAATCCTTATGTGTCTTCTATCATGTACTCCTTCTACATATCCTTATTTAGCATCTTTCAATAGCATGATAGAGTGCTTGCATCTGCAATCCACTCATGACTAGATGACATACGTTCGATAAGCTCCTCGTCGAATATGGTGCATGTTGATTCACTCATTGAGCTGAAACTGGGTTGCGGGTGGACAGAGAGGCTTAGTGACTACGCAATTTCATATCTCAAGAAGTAAGGGGTGAATCTTAAGCCTTAAGACTTTCTAATGTGTAGTTTAGGCTAGACCGGGCAGACATATTGCACAGATTTGGGACTCAGAGAGCTGGACTGAGGGGTCTAACTATTTCAACCAATTGCATAGTTCTCAGAGGCAGAGAAGACCTAGGGATTACATAATTGTGTAGCTCAAGAGTTCAAGGCTTAAGCTTGAGATCAGAGACTGTGCAATGCATAGTTGGGGCCAGGCTGGAGGCTTGAATTGCGTAATTTTGGATACCAAGGTTTGGGATTAAGCACTAGAATTGGGTAGTGCATAGTTCCAAGATGTAAGAAATACACATTGTGCAGTTTCAAGGGGCAGGGTTACAACTTGATGGTTTTAATTGCACAATGCATAGTTAAGGAGGGCTGGATGAGGCTAAGTTGCTATGAAATTTACGGAATTTGTCTAAGTGTGGGATTAATGAAACTGATGTGAACAGTGATATGACTTGACTATGATAACACACTTAGAAAAATTGAGGGCACAATGACATAGATCATCCAAGACATGTGAACAACATACTTCCCTGAGTGCAATGACTTAGGAAAAGTTCGTCACTAAAGATACACTTTGTGATGACCATGACGACACTTATGCGACGATTGTGACAACACTTGTGCGACATTTCTTAAAACTTTGGGAATGAGTGTGACAGATTTTCAAATGGTTAGATCAACTCATTTACAAAAATATAAACCCTTGAAACAACTAAAACAAGCATATACAGATTATGTGATAGCTAACATGCGAAAATATGACATTTATTATATGAAGTGAAAGGGGAATGACACTTGCGATACACAAACGAAAATGAAATAAACACATGGCACAATGAGTATAACATGAAAAATACAGTATTTAAAGTGAATGAAAGCAAAACCAATAGTCAAAAACATGAAAATGACACTCGCAAAAGCGAAGGTGCGTAAAAGTGGCAATTTGGAAAACTCACCAAAATGTAAGTACAAATGTAGCCATAAGTGATGGACTTTCAATAATATTGCATACTAACTATTGAGATGGGTTTAACATTACACAAACACTTTTTTAACAGACTATGTTGTGCTTTTTCAAGCTTGCATAGAATAATGCGTTCATGAACTCGTTGCAAACTTAGCATGTGTGAGGAAGTGACTTTGATTGATAAAAAAGTGACAAAAGAATGAATGATAACAAGATCCATAGTAGGCTCAAAAATTCAAGTGTAGATACAATTTTGGAGGGTTTTGTCGTAACAAAAACATTTGGCGCACACTGGTAGAACTCTAGCTTCTCTTCCTCGGACAATTCTTCTATACAGGGTCTTAGTTCTTCATGGAGTATTGATTCATCGTGCATATCACTTTGGTCTCCCCACTTACCCCATGAATAAACATGGTCCCCTTAGTGCCTTCTTGGTTGAACACAAAAATAAGATATGTGATATTGTAATGTTTTGAATTGGAAAGAGTAGTATAGCTCATGAACTTTAGATTTTTCAAAGTATAGTTTTTCATCTCCGGTGTTTCTCCACTGCTAGCAAGCCTGGACAGTAACCTAGTGGATTCACTATAGGAACACAAACATTTCTCCACTTCCAGCAAGCCTGGATAGTACCCCAACAAAGTTTCTTGCTTCACCTCTCTACACAGGTATCCTTTCTCTTATTTTGTCTTTATTTATATATTTAAATAGGAATATGCATTGGAACTTATTCATTTATGGGCGAAAGAGGGATCCTAACTTATTGAGAGTAGGAGAGGTTGTTCCTTCAGAGAAGCGTAGAAAGACCTATGATTTAGGTTTTCTCGTTTATATTTTTTACCTTTTCCACATCTACTGATTGGATAAGCATGAAAACAATGAAACATAAAGAACGAAGTTGGCATAAGGTCTCCAGAATATGCACAAATATCATGGTTTGACCAAAACTCTCCTTACAGATGGATCTTATTATCTACCAGAACTTCATCAACCAAAAGGTGGGACCAAAGCATGGAATAAGCACAGAGAATTAGTCAAATTTTGTAGTGTCACAAAGTCCTTTTCTATTTTTCAACATTTCCTTTTGAGCTAAAATGGGATAGCCTTCATGAAAAATTCTTATTAGTAGAAAATTAAAGAAAAACTCAACAAAACCATAAAGAAAAACCAAATCACAAGCAAAAGGAGTTTAAATAAAAGAAAATGCAAGAAAAAAGTAGAAAAACAAAGAATGATTAAGGAGAAAAAGTGCAGGATGACTGCAAGTGAGGGGAAACTAAAATCCCACTAATCCTACTCCTAAACTAAAAAGTTAGAAGTTCAGGGTCAAGTGTAATGAAATCTCTAGTGAAGCCATCTTTGTTGCTCCTCACCAACATATACAAAGATGCAAAAAATTAAAACAAATACAAAAATTGTGCCACTGAAAAATATAATAGCTTGAATAACTTACACAACAAATAGAAGGTCTTGCTTATGAGCAAAAAGATATGCTATAGCCACTGCTTCTAATGAGTTCACATTGTTACCTTTTTTACGACCATTATAAGTAGACAAACCATGAAAGCTTCTTGTTAATGCACCAGCATATATGTCATGTTTCTTAGCAAGCATGAGAAAATAATGAAACTTACTATTTGTGACGGACCTTGCTAGGTAACATTGCGTCAACCATTCAATGACTGGATCATAAAATTCATGACAGTCCTCTTGAAAACCCCAAGACCTTTGAGAAGATGAATTTTCAATTAGAGGAACGAGATTATGATGACAATATTGAAACGAAAAATAGATCTGATCAGATTCAGCAGGGGTGTCAAGAGTGTGAGGACATGACATAACCATCAGTGAATGCAAGAATACCTCAACTATTTGACAAGTGCCTGAATATTATGATTTTAAACCATAAATATTAAAGGGTCTAAAACAATTGTCATTGGATGTGTTGATGGGAAAATAGTAAGCTAAATGAGAGTCATGATCGTATTCACGGTTTGTAATTACCAAAGATAAATCAATTTGAATAGCTCTATCAACACTCTAAACAATAGAACTAACTTCCTCGCATGCCGAATGTGACAAACCATTTTACTGTAACCGGTGAAAATTTCCACAAGCATCGTAATAATTGAAAGAATTTAAAAGGAATGCCAGGAAAACAAACACATGTGATGAGTCAGGACATAGTGAATGGAGAATAACTTGATTCATGCAATAAATCTTACATTCATTATCACTCAAGAGGATTTTAGGTGCGATGAAAGGAAAATTTTGCAGTATAACATTTTTAAGAAAAATGAGGAGCTGACTATTAAGAAATGAATCTGATATGCATGAATCCTTCAATCAAAGATAGTCTTTGAAATGATCAAATTCACAATTCCATTACTCTAAGAGAGAAACATATTCCAAACCTGAGTTAAGTACAAGAGCCTTGCATGGAGATGAATCATGTGAAATAAAATCTTGAATCCGATCAGAAACCAAATCTTGAAAGTTAGAAAGATTTCATCTGAAATACCAAAATCCTTTCAAAAAGAAATTTACATCGAGTGAAACCATTCTAAGAGAAGAATTATTGAAGAGAAACCATATTTGACTTAGTTCCGGGGGCTTACTAGAGTTTCTTGATCTTGACATAACCATCAACAAAAGTTGAAGTTCCTCGATTTCCTCACAAGTCCCAAAATTTTCAAGGATTGTAAAATCGCATCCTGAAGATTGAATCAGATCATGCATGGTGTGAGGATAGTTTCTTCCTCTGATATTAATGGGACCACTACAAACCATATAGCCACCATCTTTGTTATTGATTTGACCAGATTCTATAATTTAAACAATCTAATTACTCAAATTGAAATATTCTTCGGTTCCAAATCACAAGGACACGCCCTCATTGGAACTAGAAAAGTAGGAGGACAAAGAAAAAAAAGTAGTAGGCTCGTCCTCTGAAATTTGAGGTGTCTCATGATTTATGAGATTTTGGGAAGTGAAAACATTAAGGGGTTTAGATTCATCATGTAAGAAGATATGAACCAAACGTTGAAACTTTTTTTTCAAGATATCCCAATCTATATCTTTTCCAAAAAATTCAAAACAAAGGTGAAGGCGTCAATCAAAGAAATCCTCAACTGATTCATTTGGCTTCATTCTTAACTGATTAATTCTCTTAATATCATCTCGGTAATCGTACCTATCGAAGGATTGATAAATCTCTTGGATGAAGTAATGAAAAGAATGGATGTGTAACTCCCTGCTCCCACATCTACCCAAGTAATCGACTAATCGGGGTAAACATTCAACCTCCTATGTGACCATAAGGAAATGAAATCAATGGAAACACAACATACAAACCTTCCACATTATCTAGATGACCCTTGAGAACCATCCCAATGCTTCAGGTAACTAGCCCCTGCGTCCCACTGATGTTTTTGACCACTTAACCTTTGGATGTTCTCATGCTATATGTCTGCCAGCGTCCAGGAGGCTATGGATGCTCTCAGGATATAGGCATGCCAATGTCGAGGGACTATTTTTTCCAGTGTTGTGCCAACGTTCCTAAGTTTTCAACCACTTTTTCAAGCCCATAGCCCACGTCACTTCCTAGAATTGAATGACATCTCTAGAAGAGTAAAATAAAAGGGAAAAAATGATATAAAAGAAAATAGTTGAGCAAGCCCTTAACTAGATCCCTACTAGCCATGATAGTCATTTCATCAAACATATCGCAAATATGTAATCTATGGGTCTAAATAACAAATTTATGCGTAGGGATCTCATACTTATTTGAGAATTGTTAGGAACCATTGTTCCCCCTTACCATTTGTTGCATTATCATCTATTAGGTCCTAGATACATTGTCCATTATTTTACAAGTAAAAACATGATGAGATCCATAAGTAACCACTGTCAAAAAACACATATATAACCAACATATTAGCAGACGAAATACCAATGAAATCAGAGCCATATAATCCACATATAAATCTATATAATACTCATAGAAATACAAGGATAAATAACCTCTCATTAATGATGCAAAATCCAAACCAGGGATGGGACTACCATGTTCCACCTGACCATAGAATGGATAAGCCAAATCTCTCTTCATCCATTCACCCCTGTGCCATATTCCAAGCATGCATGTGGGACTCAAACCAAAATAACCAACGAGGGCATCCTGAGGCTAAACAACCTCAACCTCATCAATAGAAACCAGAAATTACCATAATCCATCCCCGATCACTAGGCCAACACAATAAACATGTCATAATAGGATTTACCATGATCTCCACCTGATCACTAGGACAAACAAGCATGAATTCCACCAAATTTCTCCACCTACAACGTGAATAATTTTCTTGTCTCGTAGTCTCTCAGGCTTTACCATAGTCGAAACCTTGATCATGTTGATGGTGTTGGACCTGCCAACATTCAGAGGATCACCCTAGTATGAAGTCCCAGTTAGACCTCACACTGTTTGGTGTGGGATTCTCATCCGGTACAATGGCCTAGTTGCCATTGTCTTAAGGATTTGCCTCAACTCTTGCTTGTCATCACAAGAGAGTGGTCTGCTTTGTCTTTGAAAAGTGAGGTTCATGTTCCTGGTGATTGTAAGTGTCACTTGTGTCAATGGTTCTTTCATTGTAGAGGGAGGGGGTGGGAGTGAGTCCCAAGTTGGTTGGGATGAAGTCCCAACTAGGCTAGGAACACACAACACAACAAGATGTGCACAACTTCCAGAGGAGAAATCCACACGGATGTGGCAGTCACAACACACGAGGTAAGATAACATGTACATCACTCAATGAATGAGCCTGAATGAATGCAATGGTTTTTACAACAAGTTTCATGTAAAAGGTCTGTCTGGTGTCCATGAGAGTAGTATACATGGGTGAGACAACGTTAAAAGCATATACAACACATTTCCATTAATAGATTATGTATTACAAGTAGTGAAATAGTTCATATGTAGAACACAGGTTAAAGCAACATGCATCACAAGTGTTAAATATTAGTATTACAACAATTACAATACATGTGTGAAAACGTGATGGCCTGTTGGCAGGCTTCTGAATTAAGTGAAAGTTCCAAGACACATTGTTACACCATACATCACTAACCCTGAGTGCGGGGCGTTGGAGCCACTACTTACTCCTCAAAGAAAATATTATAGACTCTCTTGGCTATGTGGGAGGAGCTGAGGTGAGAAGTCTTTTCATTTACAAATGAGGGGGATATTTATAGTCAAAGGTGAAACCGACCCTTGTGGTTGTCCGACTACCCAGATGACTATTTGACTTCCATGACTTTTTTACTTTACATGACTCTATATACAACAAGTGTGTCTCTTGGACTTCCATGTTACATTACATTGATTGACAACAATAGCCTGTGATGCAAGAAAGTGTTCCCTCTGCAAACAGAGGCAACCCCTCTAGCCCTAGAGTGGGTCTAGTTACAAACAAGGACAGATCAACAATAGCTTTCCTTAAACAGTCATAGTTGGAGGCCTACCTCAACTGGTGGTCGATGGAGTTCCATTGCGCTGCTCCAGCTTCTGCTTCTCCTAATAAGTAATCAACCTGAAAAATGCAAAGGAAATACAACAAAGCACATAACCAGAACAACAATGATCTATTTACTCACAAAGTCAAGAAGTCATGAGCTATCAAGTACATTACATACAAGACATAGGAAAACATCATTGATTGCATTAATAATGAAATAAGAGTAAGCTTACAACCAAAGTCTTGACGTCACAAGCCTTCTCAGAAGGGTCCAGCCAACATGTTCCTCAAGCATTCACTCTTTGAAGATGGATCTCCCAACATACAAGTCTCTCTCACTCACAAGTTTTACACAAGATTAAGGGCACTTCACAACCTTCCACAAGCTATCAACAATCCCACACTTGTCACACTCACACCAGCTATCTAGCAAACTCACAAACACTAACAGCACTGCTCCACTAGCCAACTATCAGCAACCATTCCAAAAACTAGCAGCACATAGCAATGGTGAGAGTTTAAATAGGAGAAGGAGTCTCCATGAAAGGTGGAAGAGTGAGCTTATCTCCAAGGAAGGTAGCACAAATGATGGAATAGCCACGCCAGAGAAAGGAGGGCGACATAAACTATGCCAACAACCAGGTCTAGAGTCATCTGGAAGGTCGACTGTTGGAACAAATTCGCCCAATCTGGATCATCGCGGGCACATAACTGGTCTTCCGCGCTGACATCACTATTGAATAATGTAGCTAGTCAGGTCATCGCTGAAGATTACAAGCGACAGTCATGCTGGCACATAAAATTGGACCATCGCAGGAATCAGGTGTACTTCCACGATGGCAGCACTTCTGGACTGTTTAGGAGCGCCCTTCAGCGCGTTTATTTGGCCAACAGACATGATGAGGCAGAAACCTTTGGAAAAGTGGGTCATTTGGCAACATCAGAGAGCATTTGTCTAATATGAGCATGTATGACTTGGACACATGACACAGTAGGAAGACTGGGATGAAGACAGTGACAAATTACTGTGTAACAGATGCCCCCTAAAGTATGAAGCCCGAGAGAGAGGGAGGGGTGAAATGATTTATGAAACTGACTGAGCTGTAACACCATCGAGAAGAACCTGCATGCAAGTATGACTGATATCTCTGATAATGAAGTACATGTAGTCTAGGCATGGGCGCAGCCATCCAAAAGACATACGAAATAGGTCTGTGGTATGAACACAGCCATCCAGATGATGAGACCATGATGATGATAAAGGTATGGTCGTAGACATCCATGAAGACTCAAGTATGGTCGCAACCATCCATCAATGAGTCATGTAATCATAAACCAATCCACACAGTGTGAACATGTGTAACCTGAGTTCGGGGTCTTGAACCCATCCGATCATAGTACAAATTCTAACATGCAAATAGACGTGTTGAGGTCGAGCATGATAGAAAGTCGCTTGATTACCGGTCAATGATGAAAACCGTTAACAAGCACGAGAGAAACCACCAATAATGCCAATGGTTGTCAAGGTACTAACTAGCACAATCCACGAAGTGTGAAGAAGGAGTTGAAGTCGAACACTCGCGGAATCACCCAATCGAATACCAATAATGAAATTCGACCGTCAGGTGCAAAGAACTTGCCATTGAGGCATGCAAGCTCTAAGGTACCAAAGGGGATCTCTAGATCAATCTCCTGGATAATGAGCTGATGTCGACAGGAGACGACCCGTCGCAGGAGGGCCATAATGTTTCCCCCATCAACGACACGAGATAAGGAACAAGTGGCAGATGGCGAAACAGAGTATCAGAGGAGAAGACGAGGGTGTAAACTGCAGAAGGATTATACTCTTGAACATGTCGGCGACACGACTCCGAAGGGTGGTAGCATTTAGGCACCAAGGGATCAGAGGCTCGATGGAGACAGCATGAATCAGATGGAATGAGGCTAAATGACAACCCAAACCCGCAGAAGGCCAAATGACGATGTATGGATGTCCCAACCCGACAAAAAGCAAAAGTGTCGATGTTCAAGAGTGACTAGCTGCCATAGACAATCAATGATAAACCTGTTGTTGAGTCCAACCTAGTAATAGTTTAACGAGCCCTAGGAAGGAGAAGCTCGAGTCTCGTCATGGTGACGAGTCCAATGTCGTCAGGGTTTAACGAGTCTGACATAGGTAAAATTTGGAGTCTTTTTCATGTTTAGAGAGTTTGAAAAAGACACGGAAAAGAAAACTCCAAGGGGGTCCTTTTTCATAAATTTGTGTCTCTTGAGCGCCAAAAGTATAAAACAATACTCGAAAGAACCACTCGAGCATTACGATCGAGGAGTACTTTTCGTAACTAGTGACTTGGCCCGAAAAGTAGAAAAGCGGTCGGAATCATGTCATTTCGTAACTGATAACGAGCTTGAAACGAAAAGGCCCGACAATCTTTTCGTTTTTACACGATCGGAAAAGAGCTTAAAGGCAACCACCCCTTATTTCTTGCTAACAAGTCAAGAGGGAAAACTTGGCAATCTTTTCGTTTTTCGAGTTGGAAAAGAGCTAAAAGTAGACCTCCATTTTTATTTTCGTTAATGAGTCAAAAAGGGAAAAATACTCGGCAATCTTTTCATCTTTTACGAGTCAGAAAAGAGCTTAAAGGAGACTCATCCTAGAGGAACGAGTGGTATAAAGGGTAGCAACTGGTTCCGGCAATGGTGGAACTGCTCAAAACATGTAATGGTCAAGAGGCTGGCTAATAAAACCACTCATCACTACGGTTCCTCAGGAAAGGAAAAACAACCAAGTGAAAGCATATGATTGGCCAAAGAGATGGTGGTGATGGAATGAAACAACCAAGGCTCATCTAGCAGAATTTAGTGGATAAAAACGACAATCATGAGATGTAAATTGGGTATGGGTTCATTTTTACACAAGCTTGAACCATGGAGAACTCTGCTTGGATTCGGTTTCATGTTTACACAAGCTTGAAACGAAAAACTATGATTGTTATAAGTTTGCATGCCTCCAGCATAATGATGCAAATCGAGGTACATGCCCCCCAAGCTTCATTGCATTTAACGAGGTGGATGGAATGAAGGTTCACGTTCGAGATCATGGAAAGATTCGACTTGGATTTTACGAGATCGTAATCAAAGACTCGATTTGGACAGGGAGTGGTTGCATTTTTTAATGAGGTTGACACAATGAAAAAGAACTATCCTCATAACCCTTGTTTCATTTTTTAACAAGGTTGACATAAGATCAAGAACTTTCCTCAAGACTCCTTGTTTCATTTTTAAACGAGGTTGACACAGGAACAAACTATCCTCGTGACACCTTGTTTCATTTTTTAACGAGGTTGACATAAGATCAAAACTATCGAGAATCCTTGTTTCATTTTTAAACGAGGTTGACACAGGAACAAACTATCCTCGTGACACCTTGTTTCATTTTTTAACGAGGTTGACACAAGATCAAAACTATCCTCGGACTCTGTTCATGGGCCATACGAGAACATGGCTCCCAAGAGGTCTTCGCGGGATGGAAGAAACGCACTCTGGGAGGAATACATGTCATGATGCACCAATGATAGATCGGGTTCCAATGCCCCCAGTACATGATGTACCAAACCATCTGCATGATCATCAACAGAGGCGGAGATGGAACGGGTAGCCACATAATTGACCTATGGCAAGGAAGGCACTGCTTGCAAGCAAGAACCGAGAGGGGACGACGACTGTATAGGAGGCATCGAGGGACTAAAGAACGATAATTGATCTATGGTCACCACTCTTCCATCGTGTGGAAAACAAACCACATGGAAAATTGAAGAGACGAGGGCCCCCATGGCATAAACATAGTCACAGCCAAGGAGAAGACTGAAATCTAAAGCACCTTGGACAACCATGACGTCTATATAGACAGTTTTTCCCCCCAAAGTAACAGGAAGCTTCGAGAGGATCCCTAAAGGTTGACTGGTTCCTCCGTCAAATGCCAACAGATTCTGCGTGACTAGCACAAGTTGTGGGGAGCCCAAAGCTTGCCAAGTAGTTGAAGGCATAAGACTGATAGATGCACCCTCATCCAAGATAGTGCCAGGTACTGCCTTATCATAGGCATGTACTGTAATCTGGAAAGGCATATAGGATGGAAGGCGGAATGTAGTCAAATGACTCCAGTCAAAGGAAACAACTGAACTACTTGGTGGGGGAATCGTATGATTGCCCCCTTGCTCTACAGGAACCGAAGAAGGACTCTCGTGATAAACGGGGATAGGAGGGTCATTCTCAGACTCAGGAGAATCTGACGAGATGAGAAGAACATGAGCATGACACTCTTCCGAAATAGAGTGATCAACAGGTGGTGAACCCAAGTCGACACTCTCTTCGACCAATGGTTGGTCTGGAACAGGCGTAGCACAGCCAGGTTTGAAAAGAGGAGGACGGACAAGAGAAGAATCTAAGTCAATCTCTTGGTCGACGGAGAGAGGGTCTAAAGAGAGCCTCTAATAACCAATGGGAAGTTGGGTGGAAGAAGTTGTAAGACTTTCCAAAACAGCGGAAGCTTTATCCATGAGCGGACAAAGGTGAAGGGGATGGTTGCCTTCACATAGCCTACCGAGGAATCGAATTTTCCCTTTCTTCTTACCGTTGACAGTTGATAGGGTAGCATCACCATGAGCTTCAGAGGATGATGAGGGATGAGCCGGACTATGAGACCATACTTCTAAGATCCTAGGAATGCCAAGAAAATCATGAAGAATATGGTCACCCTTGCACAATTTACAAGGAAACTTAACCTTCTGTGAAGGAGCAGAAGGGGGTTCGACTTGAGATTTACTTGAAGTAGTAACTGCACAGGTGGCCTTGCATTTATCGGACTTCTTCTTCTTCTTCTTCTTCTTAGTCTCCTGGTTACTAGATGTGAAACTTTCACCAAGCGAAGGAGGAGAGCAGGAGGAAGAAACAGGGGAGGAAGGCGTAGGCTCAACCTTGGAATCAACATGTCATGGTTCGGATGAAGGAGATGGTGGAACAGGAGTCATGACACTTAGGACCACCGAGGTTGAAAACAACCAAATGGGTAAACCGATGGTAAACCCAGGCAAGGACAGAGTTTCCATATACGGAGCACTGGCATTTCCAAAAGAAGGAAATGGACTAGGATTCCCATCTAGGGAAAGACCTTGGCCGGTAGACTCGGGGACTGTTGCCATCAGGAACAAGCCTGAAAACACTCGAACTGTAATGAAGAACTCTAACTGTTACCAAGAATATTCCATGGGCAGTAAATTTTATGACGCAGGAACAAAACTTGACCTTTTCATGTTTCAAGAGTCGAGAAAAGGACGAAAAGGTGACTCTATCTCTTTCGAGGTTTAATGAGCCTGAAAGGACGAGTGCTTAGATGGACCTTTTCTTTTAAGGAGTCCAAAAAGGAATGAAAGTGACTACTCTAGAGAACTAGGGAAAAGGTTTACCAAACAAATCCGTAAAACTACATATACACCTTGGCAGTCATATGAAAACCAAGGACTTTCCGTACGACAGTCAATCTTCCTAAATGATGTGTTCGGTGCGTTACGGTTTGCAAGGCAGCAGACATGGCTTCCTAGGGATAAAGGATGATAACCTAGTGGGGTTTCCCAGCATATACTCGATGGTACATGGGAGCACAATTCCGTGCTAGACCACTATTGAGTCACAAAAGGAGGAATCACCCAACCTTGAGTGCAAACAATAGCAACTAGGTTTAACGACGCCGGAGCATGTCTCTAGCCTAGACCTCTAAATAGTGTGCATTATGTTCCAATGCGTTGTTAGATTTATTCAGGTCATTTTAAAGTTGATCTTGAATTATGTTTCAGTTTCCAAGCCTTACCGTATGTATACAACAAATCCTAAGATGCAGCTAGAATGAATGAAAAATCATTTTTCTTCAATGAACACCTACCTACAGGAGGGTAGAGAGATCATTCCCAAACCAAGACAAGCGAATGCAAACACTAAGAAACACAATGCATCAATACACTAATCTCACGATGCATCGATACTACTAATGAAAGATTTAAAATTTGCTTTCCAATTTCTCAAACACGAAAATTCGTAATGCAAATGTACTTTCACTTTCGTATGCTAAATGAATGCAAACTTTTGCTTTTCTTTCGTAAACAAGCAAGTGTGAATTGATCGATCCAAACAATTGTGATCTATGCTTGGTAGTGAATAAATCGAATCAACATAAAAAATTGGTTCAATAATCAACACTAAAAATCAACCAGAAACAAGCATTGAAAAAGCCTCAAGCAAATCAATAAGACGGTTGTGGATTAACCTTGAATAGACAAGTAACCCAAGCAAACGGTTTCTCGACGAAACTTCTAAAGGGCTAGGTCACATGGTCTAAAAAACAAAAGACTCACTGAAATGAAATCAAAGAGACAGTACCCTAACCAAAAGCAATTAAAACAAGCTAATGAGAGACAAGAAACAACAGGGGATAGACAAGATTGATGAATTCAGGAGGTAAAGTCATAAAAACAACTTTACAGGAATCATCGCAAGTGTTACACTGACAACTAGAGATGTCATCGCTAAATGAGATACCATCGCTAGTGATGGATAGACAACTAGAGATGTCATCGCTAAATGAGATACCATCGCCGGTGATGGACAGACAACTAGAGATGTCAGCGCAAGTTTTACATTGACAACTCGAGATGATCACAGAAATACACCTATTTTCCATGATGATGCAATTTCAAGAGTCGTCACGGGAATTAAGCTAGCAACCCAAGATCATCGTGGGTAAAAAGCTACAAAGTTGCGATGACATTGCGACTGTTAGGATTTTTTCTGCGATGATGTTCAAAAACAGTGACAAATGGACAAAAACTCCTGAACCAAAACTAGTCAACCCTTCAATCAGATAGAGGTATTTCCCAGATCAACCTAGGAAAATCAAAAGACTGATAATTAATCCCCAAAACTTCAAAGATACCAAAACAAAAAATCAAGACAAGAGTAAACAAGAAAAGAACAAAGGCCAAATGTCCCCAGCAGAGTCGCCAATTTGTGATGCAGGAAATTGTTCCCTCTACAGACAGAGGCAACCCCTCTAGCCCTAGAGTGGGTCTAGTCACAAACAAGGACAGATCAACAATATCTTTCCTTAAACAATCATAGTTGGAGGCCTACCTCAATCGGCGGAAGCTGGAGCAATGCAACGGAACTCCATCGACCACCGGTTGAGGTAGGCCTCCAACTATGACTGTTTAAGGAAAGCTATTGTTGATCTGTCCTTGTTTGTGACTAGACCCACTCTAGGGCTAGAGGGGTTGCATCTGTCCACAGAGGGAACACTTTCCTGCATCACAAAGCCCATAGTAGAGATTTGGGGGACATGACTCGACATGATAGTGTTGGTACATTCGTGATTTTGTTGGAGTGTATGTCGAGCTACAGTGTTGCTGGGTGTTGGATGCCTTCATGGTGTATCACAGATTCACCTTTGCATGGCAAATTGCATGGAGTCTTCGATGGTCTTTGGTTCTCTTGATGAAGCTTTAGCATGTTGTTGCTTGCTTGCATGTTGGGAGGCTTGACAGGATCATCTATTCGCGAAGGTGCATGTTTGTCTGTTCGTGACCACATCTTTTCGCATGGATCGTTCGCTAGTTTGTTGATCAAACCGTCCTTCAGCATGTGCTCCCTTCGTTCATCCCATTCGTCATCCCGCCATGTTTGTTGGTGTGCCTGTACTTGCAGTCACTCACGATGCAACGACATCAAATCCAAGACCTCCTATTCTACCATAACACATGATCAATTCAGATGCTAGCTGATTGGGAGAGGAAGCAAGGTTGCGAAGCGAGATGATGGCTTTGGGCACTGCTGATGAAAACTGTGCAAGAGTCATTGAGTGATGGAGATTGGCAATCCAAGTTAACAATGTTTGTCTGTGAGGTCTGGTTGGGCTAGAAGGTGAAATTGCGCAAATTTTGGTTGGGACAGTGCGGGCTACAAGCAGGGTTAGCAGGAAAAGATTGTGCAGTTTTTGGGAGGAACTAACCACGAGCTTGGAAGCCAAAAGTGCATAATTCCCAGAGGGAACTGGAAGTTGGCTGCTTGGCTCACTGGCAACCGAAACTACACAATTTCGAGAGGGAACTGGCAGTTGGTTACTGGGGTCACTGGCAGCAGAGAATACACAATTCCTGGAGGGAACTGGCAGTCTGCTACTAGGAGCTGCTGGCAGGGGAAACTGCATTGAGGCTGGGAGGTCGGCTTGCTCATCATCTCCATGTAATTCTGAGCTAAGTAGACTCTTGGGTAGTTGAAGGCCTACTCATGAAAACTACTCAATTTTTGAGATGAGCAGTCGATCGACTATTGGGATGACTGATTGGGAAAATTGCGTAATTTTCTGAGGGAGATAGGGATGAGCACTTGGTGTCTGTATAGCCTATCTGTTCAATTTCCTAAGTCAGCTGAGTGAGTAAGGTTAGTGGCCTCTCCACAATTTTTTAGGGGAGTCAATCCTGGGGTGATCGCCAGGTCTGATTGTCCGAGTGGCCACCATGAAAGTGGATTGAATTGCTTGCGGGCAGCATAGCTTGAAAAGACTTTCTTGGTACTTCTATTTTGTTTTGGTTGATAGTCAATTGATTCAATGGTGGGAAGATGGTCTGGCTATCAGAGGGGAGTCTGGTCATCAGAACTGTAGCAAACATGACTAAGTGTGTGAACGATCGAAAGATGCATAGGTGATCATGTAAACACTCACCCACACGACTCGATGATGAAACGACTCAAACTATCCAAACACACATGTTCAACATGACTGATCGATAGTGCAAGTGTCAAGCGCAACACTTGTGATTGACCATTCATTGATTGAGATGATGCTTGCACAACAGTGAATTGACAGATGCTTTCACAGTGAACACAACAAGCACATATGAAGCGAAGAGTTTGAGCATAACCAGAACATGGTTACAAGCATGATTTAGAAACCAGCATGCAAAAACTTGAATGAAATGAACAAGCAGGGCGGATGCAAGGACTCACACGAGCTCATGGAGTGAACCCAAGTGTGTATAATCCTCAAGAGAAGCTCTCAAGGGAGGCTCCGAAATTGGGTGCAGGACAAAATTTTGGAGGGTGGTCGTAGCCGCTACAACACTTGGCGACACACTAGTAGAAATTCAGCTTCTTTGTTTTGGTTCATTGCTAACATAGGGCCTTGGTCTTTTGGGGATTATTGAATCACTGTGTGGGTTACTTCAGCTTCCCCACTCACCCCATGGATATACATGGTTTACCCTTTGCCAACACAGAAAAAAACAATCAAAAGTTCAGCTTGATCTCAGTGTTTCAAATTCAGGAAGGGTAGTTTAGCTCGCGATTTGAAGATTTTCAGAGTATAAGTTTTCATCTCTGGTGTTGCTCCACTGCCAGCAGGCCTGAAAATTACCCCCACAAATTCATGCAGGAACACACACATTGGTCCACTGTCAGTGAGCCTGGTCAGTACCCCAGTGGAGTTGCATGCTCCACCTCTCTGCATAGGAAGCCTTTCTCTTCTTATGCCTTTGTATTTTTTAAGAGTACTGTGCATAGGAACTTATTTATTTTTGGGGTGGAAGAGGGATCCAGACTTATTGAGAGCAGAAGAGGTCGTTCCTTTAGAGAAGCATGTAAGATCTCTGACACAGGTTTGCTTGTTTAGATTTTTCCCTTCTCTCTTTCTATGAGTTGGATGAGCTTGAACACGCATAGTAGAAGGTTGAGTACAGGCATGGGGCTTCCTAGTGTGGACACACGTTCATGGTTGGACCAAAAATTCCCTTACAGACGATTCATATTTTCCATCAAAACTTCATCGGTCGAAGATTATAACCAAGCACAGAGAAGATGGGCACAAGACTGGCCAAGTGTTGTAGTGTCACAAGTCTCTTCAAATTTTAGCCACATACTCTATTCAAAAGCCAGAATGTAATAGTTGGTAGCACTTATTTCTGGAAACAAAAATATTAATATATCAAACAAAGAAAATGAACGTGAGTAAAAATAGTAAGAAGAATCAAACAAAGAAAAAACAAAGATAATAAGCAAAGAAAAAAAGATGAAAACAACAAGTACCAAGAAAACTATGTACATGGCACGGCGTGGCCCGACCTACTGAAAATAATGCGTGGGGTCTTGGCGGATGGCAGGAAGGTTATCAATCCTCTAGTCAAGTGATTGCAAACAATATGTGTGTGGACCAAGCATCTCATAGAATAGTGCAAGTCCATCAGGCTATGCTACCGGAACCTAGTGGCATTCTAAAAGACCTTCAAGTGAAGACAACACCACTGTTGCAGGTACTGTGTGCAACATGGGCTCGAACGATGGCACGGGATAGTTGTTTTTATTCCGGGAAGGGTTCAAGTTTCTGAAGTCAATGCATAAGTGGATTTTCCCAGATTTCTTATGTGTGGAATTTAAACTAGAGAACCGAGTATGATGACGAAATTTGCAAGTAATCCAATCATCCAAAATGTTAGTCACTTTTTCCTATATAAGGAGTGAAAACAACATAAATGTGTTACCTGGTATTTGATGCAATAGCTTTTCTCTTCCTTTACCTAGGATCCCGTGCTGGATTTCCTGCATGTAGTGTGTACTCAGGTCATCACCTACCCGTGTAGACCCGTCCCCATACTGTTTGGTCAAGCGGTCAAAGATTTATCACTGCTGCGGTGTGTAGCTTGTACTGATACAGGCCATCTCTGGATCATGATAGGTTTCCAAGTTGCTCTATTCATTCGTAGTGTTGGTCATTTGTATGTTTAGCACGAGTGATTCATACTCAGCAATGTTATCTGTGCACTCGAATATCAAGCATCTTGAAATCATGCATTGTCTATCGTTTTGGATGACTGAGTTGCACTAGGTCCTCGAGCCAAAATATGTTTTTGATTCATCAAGACTCATGGCCCATAGCTTATATGTACTTGGACTATTTGGCATGCTAGTACTACTGCTACTGCTGCTACTAGTGGTAAAAGAAACTGTAAAGTTTCATTACCATCAGTTGGGCAAGGAAGGAGTCCCAACTACGCGTTTGATGAGGTTGGAGTTGGTCGTGCAGGATAACACTCCAATGTTGTTTCCAGGAGGCAGTTGTCAAACATGAGTTCTGGGAAGGCCAACAATTCATCGTCACCATTAAGGGGAGTGACTTTGTGTTTCATATACCTCTCGGATAAAACCCAAATTTGGTGGCATTTTCCCTTATATGGAAGCCACATGTGAGACTAGCCAATAGAAAAATATCCATCTAGCTTGCTGGACAAGTCTCTACTGAGTGGGAGACCATATGCTTCTAGTATGTCCACAACAACTATGTTGATGCATTGGTGGACTTTACTATCATGAGATAGTCAGATGATCATGTCTCGTAGTTAACCAATGGCTGGTACCGATGTTTGATCAAGTTAGATGATTCTTGTGTATGTTTCACTTCATTGTGCATTGATGTTCTTAGAAATGGAGAGCGGCATGACATTGTCACACTATAATCAATCAAGCAGTGGTGAAAATTGTAGTTAAAAACTTCAAATGAGAGTTGGAATGGAGGGAAACCTGAGTTTGCTTCTTCCATATGGAGTGTATTGAGCACAGTGGATAGTGATTCAGGAGGTGTTCTTGCTCCCTTGTTGGTGGAGGTTGCGTTGTCCATTGCTGTCTGTCCCATTGCACGTAGTATGATATCTCACTAAATCTGGACCTTAGCTAACTCAAACAAATTGATGTTCACTCAAGTTTTATTCATATCTTCAACAATTTTGTAGTCTAGAGGTGGTAGACTTACCGAGGTATCCGGGGTGGAACAGATGTTCATGTTGTCTGGCGGGGTGTTTTGCAACTTGCTGCTCATGGATGTAGTCTTCTCCATCGCTGTCTTCTTGGACTTTCTTTGTGTTTTCTGCCTTGGGGTGGCCAGTCGATCGACCTTATTTATCAGTAGTCTCACCTTCTCTTGCATTTCCCCAAGTGTAGCGGGAGTCCCTTTACTCCTAAGATTGTAACGATCATTTTTCTTTTGGGGCTGCTTCTCGGTGTTCGTCTTTGACATTACTTGCAAGCATTGATATGCATTCACCACATGCCAAAAACTTGATGTTTCATCAGGTGCAGCCTCTTCATCATTGTCAGTAACTTCTGGCTGCTCCTGCATCTTGTTTTTCACATCAAGTGTATGACTGCAGACAGAGCTAATGACTTGCATCCAATCTAAATAAGAGTTCTTTGGGTGATAATCTTCGTGGAAGGAACAAAACTTAGGATCTGCGCACCATTTGAGTTGGAACACAAGATTTTGCACATTTTTTGAAGCGAACCGGTTGTTGCTTTATGAGCCGGTTGATGAACTACTTGCATGTCTCTGTCTGGGCAGATGACTATTTACAAATGTGTCTGTTTTCCATTTCTTGAGCTTGGACACTTCTGTGGTCATGTTCTTGACAACGCGAGTGAGGGTCTCAATATCAGTTGCTTCTTTATTTGTACCCTTTCTCGTTGTTTCTTGGGGCTTCCTTCCTGCTCGCATCCTTGGAGTCCTTCGTTGATTCGTCATCCTTGATGACTCTGATTGCACGCAAGTCCTTTTCAATAGAAATAGCCTCTTTGCAACTTTCCAAGAGTGTTGGTTTCACAGCTCGCTTGACGAACTGCGCAATGCTGGTTGGCAGTGCAGACGTGTAATAGTCAACAGTGATGGAGTCGTGAGGTTTAGTGTCTGCTGCAAACTTGTTCAAAATACGTGTAAACCTCTTATTGAAGTATTTCACTTTCTCTTTTCCCTCCATCTTGAGGTTTCCCAGTTATTTGAGTAGCATGGTTGGGTTCTTGTCATCAGTAAACTTTTCAAGGAACATACGTTTGAAAGCACCCCAGTTTTGTATCGAGTTGGGTGGAAGGCTATGATACCAAGCAGCTGTGCAGCCGTCCAAGGTACATGGGAACAATATACATGCTACATCATCATAACATACCTCAAGGGTTTGTAGCTATAGGTATAATTTCTCTAAGTGGTCTTCTGCCTTCACCATACTGTCAGGGTTGAACTTGATGTTCATTCTCTTCACTCGCTTCGGTATCTTGTACAAAATAGTCGAGAGAGCCAATGGTCACTTAGTCATCCATTCAAGATTTGGGTCTGCCATCTCTTCTTCTTATTTGTCCTCTTCCTCCGGAATTTGATGGTTCTGACTCAGAGTCAATTGGTTTGTCTCCTCCTCCACCACCTCCACTTCCTTCCCCTCCACCTCCTATACCCAAGTTCGATCCCAGGATCATAAGAGTGCCTTGTTCGCCTTACCGGAAGATTGGAGGTTCCACTTCGTCTTCAATAGCTTCTTCTAGAACTTCAAGCGTTGCAAGGACTGATTCTTCCACTGATCATACAACAACTCCTTTAGGAGTGGCTTTTGGCTTCCTATATGCGTGTGGAAGATGTTGTATGCCTGGGATCATTCTGACTGCTTTTGCGAATTGGTGAGTGATGGGGTGGATGGAGCGAAGGTGTTGATATGAAATATCTTGTTCAATTCTGTGAGATGAGGAATAACCAATTGCAGAGTCACGTGTAGGTGAGAGGGAGTGCGAGTTGCTACGTTGACTAGATGATTGATGAATGTGTGTGAGGGAAATTTCAGTCATGTACAACTAGTTTCCCTCCTTCTAGCACCATAAATGTTGACGGTGTTGGACCTGCCAACATTCAGGGGATCACCCTGGTATGAAGTGCCAATTAGACCTCACACTATTTGGTTTGGGAGTCCCATCTAGTATGATGGCTCGGTTACCATTGTCTTAAGGATTTTCCTCAACTCTTGCTTGTCATCGCAAGAGAGTGGACTGCTTTGTCTTTGAGAAGTGAGGTTCGCATTCTTGGTGAGTGTAAGTGTCAATTGTGTCAATGGTTCTTTCACTATAGAGGGAGAGGGTGGAAGTGAGTCCCAAGTTGGTTGGGATGAAGTCCCAACTCAGCTAGGGACACACAACAAAATAGGAGATTCATAGCTTCAGGAGGAGCAGTCCACACAAATGCCGCAATCACAACACACGTGGTAAGATAACACCTACAAAACTCAACGTATGAGTCCAAACAAATGCAACGGTTGTTACAACAAGATTCATGTGAAAGGTCTATCTAGTGTCTGGGAGAGTAGTCTACACAGGCAAGACAGTGTTAATAGCATATACAACACATTTCCATTAATACATTATGTCTTACAACAAAAGAAATAGTTCAGATGTAGAACACAGGTTAAAGCAACATGCATCATAAGTGTTAAAGATTAGTCTTACAACAGTTACAATACATGTGTGAAAAAGTGTTGGCCTATTGTCAGGATTCTGAATTAAGCGAAAGTCCCAAGACACATCGTTACACCATACATCACTAACCCCAAGTGCGGGGCATTGGAGCCACTACTTACTCCTCAAAGAAAACATTACAGACTCTCTTGGCTATGTGTGAGGAACTGAGGTGAAAAGTCCTTTCATGTACAAATGGGGGAGGTATTAATAGCCAAAGGTGAAACTGGCCCTTGTGGTTATTCGAATGCCCTCATGACTGTTTGGCTTCCATGACTCTCCGACTTTACATGACTCTTTGTACAACAAGTGGGTCTCTTGGACTTCCACATTACATTACATTCATTGAAAACATAGCCCATAGTAGAGATGTGGGCAACATGACTCATGACATGACTCAACATGACAATGTTGGTACACTCATGCATGTTGAGCTACAGTGCATGTTGAGCTACAGTGCTACTGGGTGATGGATGCCTTCGTGGTGTATCACAACTTCTCCTCCACATGGCAAAGTGTGTGGAATCTTCAATGGTATTTGGTTCAATTGATGAAGCTTTAGCATGTTGTTCCTTGCTTGCATGTTGGGAGGCTTGAAAGGCTCATCTGCTCATGAAGGTGCATGTTCGTTCATTCGTGAGCACATCTCTTCCCATGCATAGTTTGATCGTCTATTGGTGAAACTGTCCTTCTAGATGTGGTCCCTTTGTTCATCCGATTAGTCGTCACACCATGTTTGTTGGTGTACCTATACCTGCAGTCACTCATGACAAGACGACATCAAATCCAAAACCTCCTAGTCTACTATAACACATGATCATTTTGGATGCAGGTGACTAGGAGAGGAAGCAAGGTTGTGAAGCAGGATGATGGCTTTGGACAGTGCTGATGAAAATTGCGCAAGAGTCATTGAATGATGGAGATGGGTGATCCAAGTTGATAGTGAATATCTACGAGGTTTGAATCGATTGGAAGGAAAAATTGTGCAAATTTTGGGAGGAATAGTCCGGGATGCAAGCAGGGTCAGTAGGTAGAGATTGCACAGTTTTTGGGACGAACTGCCCGGGATCCTGGCAGCGCAAACTATGCAATTTCAAGATGGAATTGGTAGTCAAAACTACACAATTCCTAGAGGGAACTTGCAGTTGGGTGCTTGGGTCATTGGTAGCAGAAACTGCGCAATTCCTAGAGGGAACTGGCAGTCTCCTACTAGGAGCTACTGGCAGGGGAAACTGCACTGAGTCCGAGAGGCCATCCTTTTGATCATCTCTTTGCAATTTCTAAGTTGAGTGGGCTGCTTGGTAGTGGAAGGCCTGCTTATGAAAATTGTGCACTTTCTAAGATGAGCAGTCAGTCGAATGTCGGGACGACTGACTGGGAAAATTGCATAATTTTCTGAGGGAGACAGGGACAGGCACTTGGTGTGTGTCCAGCCTATCTGCAAAATTTCCTCAGTTAGCTGATTGAGTAAGGTTAGTGGCCTCTACACAATATTTGGGGGGAGTTAGTCCCGGGATGACCACCGGGTCTAACTGTCTGGGTGGCCAGCATGAAAGTGGATTGAATTGCTTGTGGGCAGCACAACTTGAAAAGACTTGCTTGGTACTTTTGTGTTGTTCTAGTTGATAGTCGATGACGAGGGGATGGTCTGGCTCTCAGAGGGGATTCTGGTCATCAGAACTTCAAGAAACATGACTAAGTGTGTGAATGATTGAAATATGCATAGGTGATCATGCAAGCACTCACTCATATGGCTCGACGACGAAACAACTCAAACCATCCAAACACCTATATTCAACATGACTGATCGACGGTACAAGTGACAAGCACAACACTCATGATTGACCGTTCATTGATTGAGACAATGCTTGCATGACAGTGAATGTGACTCCATGTGTGATTGCAACAGTTTATTTCATAGCGAACACGACAAGCACATACGAAGCGAAGAGTTTGAGCATAACCAGGACATTGTCACAAGCATGACTTAGACACCAGCATGCAGAAACTTGAATGAAATGAATAAGCAAGGTGGATGCGAGGAATCACATGAGCTCACAGAGTGAACCCAAGTGTTTGCAGTCATCAAGAGAAACTCTCAAGGGAGGCTCCGAAATTGGGTGTAGGCTAGAATTTTGGAGGGTGGTTGTAGCCACTACAACAGATTACTAGGCCCTAAATTGAGCCCCCTCCCTAGGATTTATCGCATATCCCAAACCCAATATTACTAGGCCCAATTGAGAGCAAAATACCTCTTAGCTTTACCATATATCCTTCCATTCATAGGCAAGGATTACTAGGCCCACCGAGGCAAAACAATCCTAGCTTTAATGCAACCCGCAATCTGGCTCAGGGGTCACTAGGCCAATGGATTTACTGCGATCCACAATCTACTTCATGGAACAGTCATCTGCTCTATCATTCATATATATACCTCACTTAGCTTCGAATCCATCTGGAAATCCATCTCAACCAAAACATGAGAACTACATCACACCATGGCTAACCAGAAACGACAATGCTAGGCTGAAAACACTATTACACGTGGGAAAACCCATGCCATAATAGCAAAAGAACCACATGTAATACCATGCATGCCTAATATAGCAAGGGTAATACACATGAAAATCAATACCTACAAAGAATCATGTTGTAGCTCTTGATCCTCCCTTTCCCTGCTTAATCTTTGCTTCCCCTTACCTTCTTTTCCTTTCTTGATCCAATGCCAAAATGCTCCAAGAAAACTCTAAGTGTTCAAGAGTGAGAGAGAGAGAGAATAATGAGAGAGCTCCAAAGCTAAACAAACAAAAGGTTACCAACTCATCCTTAGAAGCCCTTTTATTAATGAGGCCTATATTTTCTTCATTTTCTATTATTTTCCTTCATTCTCCTCCTCACATGCAACTTGTGACCTTTCATCTCCCTTTTCTCCTAATTTCCATTATTTCATAAACAAATGTGCCAAAAATGCCAATTTTCCTTTCCAAATACTTAGCCATTTCGTTTTCCAATTTCCTTAGCCATAATAAACCAATGAACACCCACACTAGGATGTCTTGCCCAACATTTAGCTTGGAATAAGTCACCCATCAACCATGGTTATTGCTTTTGCCTTTATTAACTTTTATTACAAGTAATCTTCACCAGGGCTGTTATAGAACCCTCCCCCTTTAGGGACACTGTCCTCGGTGTTTAACCACACCTATAGCTCATCAAAACCACTGAAAAATAAACACAGTTCCCATGGAGATTTATAACATGGATCAATGCAGTATTTACAATGATCACCCTGCTGAAAAGAAAACCAACAGGACAACATAACAACATGACAACTATAATGACATGACACCCATACCGCTTATTGGATCTTTATAACATAGCCTATGGATCTATTGACATCCATATACATATTTACATATACAAAAATATCATCAAACATCTACCAAAACTACTTTGCCTCAACCGACAAACAAAGAAGGATACATACCTTGCATATGATTCGCCATCTCCCGTGTAGCTTCAATGGGTCCAAAGTGCTTCCACCACACTTTAACATTCTGGATTGCTCGGTTTCAGATCATGACTACCTTTTTTATGCAATATACACTTAGGCTCCGTTTAGAATTCCCCATCTGGTTCCACCTGTAATATAGACCTTTCAATCACATGATCAACATCTTTAATATACTTCTTAAGCAATGACACAAGAAAAAAATCATGGAATTTCATTGTCGGAGGAAATGCAAGTCGATAGGATACTCACCCAATCCTCTCAACAATACTAAAGGGTCCACAAAGCTATGGCGCAACTTGGCACATGATCCAATCCATAAGGACCTCTTCTTTGTTTTGACCCACAAGTACACCTATTCCCCAACCTGGAACTCTTTGAACAACAAGGTCCAATCTGTATAGCTCTTCTGCCTATCCCGTGTTGCCTTAAAATTCTTCTTGATTACCTGCAGCTCATGTTCCATGTCTGCCAACATGTTTGGTCCAATCAACACCCTGTTAACTAGATCACTCCAACTGATGGGAGTATTGTAGATCTTCCCATACAATGCCTCAAACGAAGTCATCTTCAAATATTCCTGATACTTATTTTTATAAGCGAACTCTACCAGTGGAAGATACTCTTTTCACTTTCACTACTAATGCATCACATACATCCTCAACATGTACTCTAATATCATGTTGACCCTCTCTGTCTGTGCATATGTCTGCAGATGATAAGTTGTGTTGAAGGACAACTGTGTGCCCAAACTTACAAATAACTCCTTCCAGAACTTGGAAGTAAATTTTTCATCCCTTTCTGACACAATATTCTTTGGAACGCCATGAAATTTGACCACATCTCTGATGAATACCTATGCTACATTGCTAGCTAAGAATGTAGACTACACTGGAATGGAATGTGAAACATTTGTCAACCTGTCCACAATAACCATGATGGAATCATGTTGACTCACTATCTTCAGAAATCCTGTGATAAAGTCCATGGAAATGACTTCCCATTTCCACTCTGGAATCACAATCAGTTGTAGAGTTCCACTTGGATGTTTACACTCTGCCTTCCCACATTGGCAATCAAAACAACAAGCCACAACCTCTGCTACACCCCTCTTGAAATTTGACCAATAATAAAATTTCTTCACTACAGTCAATGTCTTCTGATAACATGGGTGACCTGAATATGGTTTGGCATGAAACTCTCTCAAGAACACCTTACTGAGCTCACTACTATCTGAAACATATATGTTGTTTCTGAATCTACCCAATCTATTTGTGGTGAGACAATAATCCACATTCTGTGCACTTGCACCCAAACCTATACCTATACCATTACCTCTAGTTGTACTTGTACCTATACCTATACCTATACCTGTACTATCACCTCTACCTATACGTGTACTATCACATGTACCTGTACTATCACATATACCTATACATGTACTATCACCTACACCTCTACATGTACTACCACCTGTACCTATACGAGTACTCCGCTGCAACCTATGCATAATCTCCATATACCTGACATCTTGTTGAACTGCCTGTAAGATCATATCTTGTAAGTCTATGCCATAGGAGCTCATAACTGTTAAGCAATTTACCTGTATCTACCCACTGAGAGAATCTACCATCCTATTCTCTTTTCCTTTGATGCACCTGATGTCAAAGTCAAACTCACTAATCGTGGCTAGCCATATAGCTTGCCTGGCATTCATATTCGGTTGGTCAAATAAATACCTCAACCCAATGTCATAACTCATCAATAAAAACCTCCTGCCAAGAAGATAGTGCCTCCACATCTTCAATGAATCTATGATCACTGATAACTCAAGATCATGTGTCAGGTAGTTCTTCTCATGCTCATTTATTTTTTGTGACTCATAGCATACCCCCTGTCCATCCTGCATAAGGACTCCACCAAGTACTCTCTTACAAAAATCTGTATATACTACAAACTCCTTGTCTAGATATACAATATTTAATGCTGGTGCATGTGTTAGCAACTTCTTAAGGGGCTCAAAACTTGCCTCACACTCCTCTATCCATTCAAACTTCTTTCATTTCCTCTGCAATGATGTGATAGGATAAGAAATATGTGAGAAGTTCTTGATGAACCTCCTACAATAGCTTGTCAACCCCATGAAGGATCTCACCTCATCTACATTTATGGAATCTACCCACTCGATGATGGCATTTATCTTTTCTAGATCTACTACAATTCGCTCCTTGGAGATAGCATGCCCCAGGTAGTGTACCTATGTCTGAAAGAAACTACAGTTTTTAAGCTTACCATACAATTTATGTTCTCTCAAGAATCTCAACACTGTTGCTAAATTCTTGACATGCTCTTACTCATTTTTAGAATATACCAATATGTCATCAATGAACACAATAATAAACTTATCCAAATACAGATGCAACACACTATTCATCAAGCACATAAATGTAGCTGGAGGATTAGTCAAACCGAATGGAACTACAACAAACCCATAATGCCCATACTTGGTTAGGAAAGTTATCTTGTAAATGTCCTCCTCTTTGATGCATACCTGATAATATCTAGATCTCAAATCAATAATTGAAAACACTACTGCTACCATTAATTGATCAAACAAGTCATCAATCCTTGGAAATGGATACCTATCCTTAATAGTCACATTTTTTATCTCCATGTTGTCACTTTTTTCTTGAAAACATGGTGCACGTTCTTCTTGTTCCTCCTGCTTATGACGTGAAGGTAAGGAGTCTTCAATGTGGTATTAATCTTCCATTTTCTCTTATAGTATGATGTTCCTTCATTTTTTTTGCTAATCATCATCTTATTCCCTCAGCTCCTTAGGTGTCTTATAGCATGTCCTCCTTCACCATCTCCTTCTTCATCATCTTTCCATAACATGATAGAGTACCTGCATCTACAATCCACTCATGGAAAGATGACATTAATTTGATAAAACCCTAGTCTTAGATGGTGCATGTTGATCCATTGACTAAGATGAAATGAGGTTTCAGGCTCATGGAGAGGCTTTGTGACTATGAAATTGAGAATCTTAGGGAGTCAAGGGTGAAGCTTGAGCCTTAAGATTGCGTAATGCACAATTTAGGCTGGACTAGGCAAGAATATTGCATAGTTTTGGGACTTAGTATGCTCAGTTGAGGGGTTTTGCACTGTTTCAACGAACTGCAAGATCTGGGAGGTAGATAAGACCAAGTTTTTCCACAATTGCATAGATCAAGAGCTCATGGGGTCAGATTGATCTTAGAGACTACACAATGTGTTATTGGGGAGAGGTTAGAGGGGTGAATTGGGCAATTTTGGAGGCCAAGATCTGAGCATAAGCACTAGAACTGCATATTGCATAGTCCTGGGATGTAGGAACTATGCACTGCATAATGTCAAGGGGAAGGGTTTCAACATGATGGTTGGAACTACACAATGCAAAGTTAAGGAGGGCTAGATGAGGCTAGGTTGTTTGGAAATTTGGAGAATTTGGCTAAGTTTGGGATCACTGATACTGATGTGAACAGTGATATCACTTGACTGTGATCACACACTTAGAACACTTGACGAAAAAACAACATATGTCATCCAAGACACATGAAAAACATACTTCCCTCAGTGCAACAAATTTGCGATGACTTACGATAAGTGAAACACTAAAGATACACTTTGAGATGAACCTGAATACAATTGTGTTACAATGATTAAAACATTGGGAATGAGTGGGATGAATGTTTACATTTTTATATCAACACATTTACACAAATATAACCCATTTAAACCACCAAAATGAGCTTATACACATTGTGTGACAACTAACATGCGAAAATAGGACATTTACTATATAAAGGTAAAAGGGGAACGACAACTTGTGATACATGAACGACAGTGAAAGCGACACATGCCACAGTGAAGATAACATGAAAATAAGTTAATTAAAGTGAAAAAAAGAAAAAGCGACAGTTGAAAACATGAAAACCACACCCGTGAAAGAGAAGGTGTGGAAAAGCGATAGTTTGGAAAACTCACCAAAATGGAAGTACAAACATAGCCAAATGTGAGGGACTTTCAACAATAGTACGCACTAACTATCGACATGGGTTGATTGTTCAAACTTGTGTAGTATAATGCTTTCATGAACTCGTTGCAAACTAAGCATGCGTGAGCAAGTGACTTTGATCGATCAAGAAGTGACCACATAATGACTGATGTGAAGATCCACAGTAGGCTCCAAAATTAAAGTGTAGGAAAAACTTTGGAGGGTGTTCATCGCAACGACAACACTTGGTGACACACTCTTAGAACTCCAGCTTCTCTGCCTTGGTCAATTGTTTTGTACAACTTCTTAGTTCTTCAAGAAGTATTGATTCATCATCTAGATGACTTTGCACTCACCCCCCCCGCCTCCCCCCACAACTTACCCCATGAATAAAAATGGTCCCCTTAGTGCCTTCTTGGTTGAACGCAAACATAAGATCCATAATATCGCCATGTTTCAAATTGGAAAGTGTAGTATAGCTCACGATATTTAGAATTTTAGAATATATTTTTTCATCTCCGGTGTTGCTCCATGACCAACAGGCCTAGGCAATGCCCAAGCGGAGTCACTACAGGAGCACAAACATTCCTCCACTGCCAGCGAGCCTGGATAGGACCCTGATTGAGTTTCTTGGTTCACCTTCTACATAGGAAGCCTTTTTCTTCTTTCACCTTTATTTATATATTTAAAGAGGACTATGCATAGGAACTTATTCATTTTATGGACTAAAGAGGGATCCCAACTTATTGAGAGAAAGAGATGATTTTATTTCAGAGAAGCATATAAAGACCTCTAATTTAGGTTTTCTCATTTATATTTTTCCCATTTTCCTCATCCAATTATTGGATAAGCATGAAAACACCGAAACATAAAGAACCAAGTGTGGAATAAGGTTTCTAGAATAGACACAAGTATCATGGTTTGTCCAAAACTTTCCTTACAGATGGATTTTCCCTTGTAACTTCATTGACCAAAAGGTGGGACCAAAACATGAAATAAGGACAGAGAGTTAGGAAAATGTTGCAGTGTCACAAAGTCGTTTTCTATTTTTCCACATTTCCTTTTGAACCGAAATGGGACACCCTTCGTGCAAATTCTCATTAATAGAACGAAAAAGAAAAGCATGACACAACTAGAAAGAAATACGAAAGCAAGAACAAAACGAGGCTAAACAAAACATGTTGCAAGACAGAAATAGAGAAACACAAGAAATATTAAGGAGAACAAGTGCAGCATGAGTGCAAGAGAGGGGAAACTATAATGTAGCTAATCCCACTGCTAACCTAAATAGTTATAATACCAAGTTCAAGTGTAATGCAATTTCCAATGAAGCCACTGTTGTTGCTTCTGACCTGCATACATAAATATGCAATCAATTCAAACAAGGGCACAATATTGTGCCACAGAAAAGATAAGAGATTGAATAACATGCACAACAAATAGAAGGTCTTTCCTATAAGCAGAAAGATAGGCCATAGCCATTACGTCTAACCAGTTCACGTTATTACATTTTCGATGACCATTATAAGAAGACAAACCATGAAAGGTTCTTGTGAATGCACCTTCATCTGTGTCATAATTCTTCGCAAGCATGATAAAAGACCAAAACTTATGATTTGCAACAGAGCTTTCCAGGTAATATTGCTCCAACCATTCAATGATTGGATCATAAAATTCATGACAGTCCTCTTGAAAACCCTAAGACCTTTGAGAAGAAGAATTTTCAATTAGAGGCACAGTATTACGATGAGAATCTTATGAGGGAAAATATATGTGATCAGATTCAACATGGGTGTCAATATAGTGAGGACTTGACATAACCATTAGTGAATGGGAAAGTACCTCAACTATTTGACAAGTACCAGAACAATGCGATGTTAAACCATAAATATTGAAGGGTGTAAAACTACTTTCATTGGATGTGCTGAATGGAAAATAATAAGTTGAATGATAGTCATGAGAGACAAAATCATGCTCAGATGAGTTCATTATTATTTTTAACTTTATTAACTTTTATTAGATGTAATTTTCACGAGGGATGTTATAGGATGGAGGACGTTGGTAAGGTATGGAACCATAAATTAACACGACCTTCAAGGGTGAGAAAGAAAATAACACAAGAAAAATCTTCACCACCGATTTTGTAAGATTCACAATTTTTAAGAAAATAATAAATGTGATTGGTTATGGATGTTCCATCCTCACTATCAAATTTTAACTAAGACAAGTGATAAATAGGCTCATCGAGGATTGAAAATTGACAAATGGACAAATTAGAGAAAAACCCCGAGAGTAAGATTTGAGGATTAGCCGTTTTAGATAAGAGGTTAAGAACAAACTCAACAGGCACAACTTGTTATCTGACCCTCCTTCTAACGTCATCTATTGAGGGTGATGGAAATTCATCAACCAAGGTGGCTTCCCTAATGTGAAGTCCCAATTAGACCTCACAAAGTTTGGAATAGGAGCCCCATCCTGAGCATCGAACTAGTTCCCATATGTTCATATAGATTTTCCTTGGCTTTAACTACCAATAAGAGAGGGAAGCATATATGTGCCTTTGTGAGAAGCAACTAAGAGTGCCTGATGAATGTTCAGTTGCAGGTGAATCCAGGTTCTTCTACTATGGAGGGAGGAACGGTGAGTCTCTAAGAAAGAGGTAATAGTACCACCCAACTAAAGACATACACAAGCAAAACGATAACTGCCTAACATCAAGAAGAATAGTCCACATGGATGTGATAATTGTTACAGTCATCACAACACATATTCAATTATATAAGCACTAAAATAACCGAAATAATTCAACTACTTTAGTACAGGTGAAATTAGACATGAATAAAAAATATTCACAAAACAGTCTTATCAATATTCATAGTCCATGCATGTAAATGTGTCGGTCATCAAGCTTCAAGTACTAAGTAAAAGTCCCAAGATACATGAATACAACCAGCATCACTAACTCCAATTGTCGAGCATTGGAGCCATGACTTTCCACCCAAAAGTACTAACTTTGTCTCTTTGATGCCTTATGGGACAAGGCAAGGTGAAAAGTCCTTTGCTTGTATAATGAGGGTGTATATATAACAAATGGGGTGATCCTTTATCGTCGTTGTGAATCTTGGAATATCCCCATGATTTTTTGACCTCTCATGAATTTTCGAATTCCTACATGACTTTTCAAATTATGTAGATGACTCTTGGACTTCCACTTTACATTATATTTCTCCAATATTGAATTAAATATTCCACAAAATGATGTGGAACAAGATGACTCATGACATGAAACTCATGACATCGACTGCATGATGACATGGCAATGTCAAGCCATTATTACTTGTTACTTGATTTGTGTATTCTTAAAAATATGGTGCATGTTCTTCTTCCTCCTCCTCCATATGACTTGAAGATGAGGAGTATTCAATATGGTCTTGGTCTTCCATCTTCTCTTATAGCTTGGTGTTCCTTCATTTTCTTGCCTCATGATCATCTTATCCCGTTAACTCCTTAGGTGTCTTCTACCATGTCGACCTTCTCAATCTCCTTCTTCATCATCTTTCCATAACATGATAGAGTACCTACATCTACAATCCCCTCATGACAAGAGGACATAAGTCTGATAAACCCCTAGTCTAATATGGTGCATACGAATCCATTGGCTGAGATGAAACCGAGTTGGATATTGAGGGAGAGGCTCAGCGGATGCACAATTGCGTACCTCATGCATTCAGGGGTGAAGCATGAGCCTTGAGACTACGTAATGCATAGTTCAAGCTAGATTGGGTAGGAAGATTGAGCAGTGTTGGGACTCAATGAGCTGTGCTGAGGGATTTGTACTGTTTCAGCCAACTGCATAGTTCTGAGAGGTAGAGGAGATATGGTTATTGCGGAATTATGTACCTCAAGATCTTAGGGGCTAAGATTTATCTCTGAGACTACATAATGTGTAGTTGGGGCTAGGACGGAGGGATGAATTGCGCAATTTTGGAGGTCAAGGTCTCGCCTTGAGCACTGGAAATACGTAGTGCATATTCTTTGGATGGAGGAACTATGCATTGCATAGTTTCAAGTGGTGGGGTTGTAGCTTGAGGTCTAGAACTGCACAATGTACAGTTTAGGAGTGTCGAATGAGGCTAAGTTGCTCATAAATTACTGGAATTTGGCTAAGTGTGGGATCAATGAAACTGATGCGAACAATGATATGACTTTACTATGATCAGAAACTTATAATAGTTTACGAAACAATAAAATAGGTCATCTAGGACACATAAACAACATACTTACCTCATTGTGATAACTTTGACACGAATTGTGACAAGTGTGACACTAAATATACACTTTGCAACGACCATGATGACACTTGTGCGAGGGTACTTAAAAATTTTGGAATGAGTGAAATGAATGTTTACATCATTAGATCAACTTGTTTACACAAATATAACCCCTTGAAACCACAAAAAAATCTTATACACAATGTGCGTCAACTAGCATGTGAAAATATGACATTTACTATATGAAGAGAAAAGCAGGAGCAAAACTTATGATACTTGAACGATAGTGAAAGAAAGACATGACACAACAATGATAACATGAAAATGACATTAATTAAAGCGAAATAAATTAAAATTGATAGTTGAAAACATGAAAATGACACTCGTGAAAACGATGGTGCGCAAAAGTGACAGTTTGGGAAACTAACCAAAATGGAAGTAAAAACGTAGCCAAAAGTGAGGGATTGTCAATAAAAATGTGCACTTTCTATCGACATGCATTGAACATTGCACAAACACTATCTTTATGGATTGTGTTTTTCTTGGTCAATCTTGCGTAGAAGAATGCATTCATGAACTCATTACAAACTGAGCATGTGTGAGAAAGTGACTTTGATCGATCAAGAAGTGACCACAGAATGATCTATTGTAGGATCCACAGTAAGCTCCAAAATTAAAGTGTAGGTAAAATTTTGGAGGGTATTTGTCGCAATGACAAAACTAAGGCAATAATATTAAAACAAATGTTTTAAGAAACCCAAAGGATTAATATTATAAACTGAATGGATTATAAACCAAATGGATTAATATTATAAATCGAAGGGATTAACATTACAAACCCAAGGGATTAATTGATGCAAGCTTCAGCTGCTTGCAAATTCCAATCCACAAATATAAAAACTCACACAACAATTACACTCAAAAATCAAATATAATTCATTTATGATAAAAATATTTACAACATAATATTTCTCTCATTATCATTGGCCATTTACTCATAGTCCACACCTCTCCCAAACTCATGCACAAATTTTACAGAGAATCAAAATGGGTGCTTGAAATATGCATCAAAGCGATAAGTACACTACCTGTACATTCTTTTGACAAACTCCACCAAAACAAAAGTAATATCATATATTGAAAAAAATATATTACAACAAAATAGTTTTTTCCTTCTCTAGTTCTCCACATACTTACTAATTTATAAAAATAATTATAAATCTCAAATAGGATCGAGATCCATAAAAGTGGATAAAACCCATTATTTTAGTAACTAATTTGGATAAATCAAAACTAAGACTACTTTTCTTCTTTTTCCTTTGTCTTTTTTTTTTTTCTTTTTCTCTACCCTAATCCATAATATTTGATGATAATGTTTCTTAAGTCCAACTAATTATTACAAAATTAAAATCATTACATGTGAATCCAAATTCCTCAGAAAAATAATAATACATAATAAAGTTTATAAAATTTTGTTGATGCTCCTACATCAGAACCCTGAAGAACAAAATATTCATGGACTCTTGTCCAGTAGATCTTTAACCCTTTGTTGTAACTTGTTGTTGGCTAAAAATTTTCATGATGACTTAAATTTTCTTAGGCATCCCAAGATTCTTCCATTAAACAAATGAAGTCTATTTTGGCAACCTCTTGGAAACATAGCTCTCTCAATTCTTTTGGCTATTTCCTTTAGGAACTTATTTGGAAGGACTTGAACCTGTACAATTGAAACTATATTTCCTGCGCATGAAACAACCATGTTAGAACTAGTTTGAAATTTTTTTATTTATGGTTCCCAAGGTACTTACTTTGTTGATCACTTCCATTTTTTCCCAAAATATTATGCATTATAGTTGTCTTCATCTCAAATTTGGATATTTCACACATTAACTTCTCACTGGTTTCCAAAACAACCTTCTCCTTGACATTTTTCTATTGATCATTTATTAAAATCTCCTCATTCATAACCATTTCTTCCATTGATATTATTTGTTGATCCATATTTTCTACCATAAACATTTCATTAGTTATCACATTCTCATATTCATTGAACATATCTTTATTTTCCGAAGACAAGTGATTTACCTCAATTACTGGTTTACATTCCTAGCTTTCTGCTTCATCCTTAAAAAATTATTTGTTATCCAACATTAACACCTGATTACGGCTTGCATCCTTTAATTGTAGAAGTGCACGTAATTTTCCATGTTTCTCAAAATTATAAGATGTTCTGGTTTCCATTATGTGTTACATCCCTATCATATTTCGAAGGCTTTTGTAGCAGAATATGGAAAACGTACATTGGCAAGACAACACACACAATTTCATCTTTATAACTTCCAATTTGAAAGTCTACCTTACATTTCTAAAAAAAAAAAAAGAAAACAAAACAAAAAACAAAAAATAAAAAATAAAAATAAATAAACAAAAAAACAAACAAACAAACAAACAAAAAACAAAAAACAAAAAAAACTTTATGACCGTTTTGTAAAGAAGAGACCTTATAAGGTGTACGATGTGGTGTCTTCTTTAAATTTATCCTTTTTTCCATTTCAACAAAGACTGGATTATCCGTGTTACCACTATCAATCACAAGTTTGCAACACTTATCATTCGACTTACACATAGTTATGAAAAAAGTCCTCCATTGAGTTGGTTCTTTGGTCTCTTTTTCTTCTTGGATCAACATTCATTTTAATAGCAATGATTCACCTTCCTTAGGAGAATTTACAACTGCAACTAGATCTCCATCCTCCCCCTTTACCTTTTCCATATGAGTCTCTCATTGGCTTGTTGATCTGTGTTCAGGACATTCCCAAGACATGTGTCCTAATTGTCCACAATTGAAACATCTAGGTTGATAATCTCTTCCTCGACCTCTATCACTGGAAAATGATCTCCTCCCTCTAAAATCACTTTCTTTTGGTGTTTGACTATTAGAACTTCCTGCTTCTTCCTTTGGAGACTGGACTCCGTGTTTTTTGGTTTGTCCTTTATACTTTATAGGACTTTTTCCTCTACTCCTAAGTTTTTTTTTCTAGGCTGCTATCAAAGATGCTTGATATGCATCTTCCATAGTTTTCAAAGAAAAAAGGCCAATTTCATCTTGAATCTTGAACCTTAATCCAAGAATGTACGTTGCAATTTTTTTATCATTCTCTTCTAAATGTCCATAACTAATGTTTAATTTGTAAAATTCTTCAGTGTATTATTTCATAGTCATGTTCCTTTGTTTAAGGTTATATAATTTCTTAAAAATTTTAATACGATAATATCTAGGTAAAAATTTACCTTTAAGTTTCACAACCATCTTGTCCCAATCTTTAATTTTGGCTTTCCCTTTCCTCCTTCATTTAAATTGTACTTTGTCCCACCATAGGCTTGCATGCTATTTAAGTCTAGTCACTGCATACTTGACTTTATTATCCTTTTCAACATCTTCATCATCAAATTATTTATCTAATGCATGTATCCAATTCATTAACTCATCAACATTCAAGTTACCTTCATATAATTGTATTTCCATTTTGGCTTGGGAAACATCTTGGAAAACATATTCAACATTTTATCCTCTCATGTCTCCTCTTCTTCTTCCTTACTGGAAGCCTCTACTTCAACATCAATGACATATCCCATGTCTATTCCTTTTTTTGTGCGACTTCCATGGCTGCCATCCTCACATTAACTCTCCACAATTCTACTTGAAAAGCCAAATTTGTTGGAGGCTTCGTCGCTCGTGCTCCCCAAGCTTCCCCTCTTGCTTCTCCTCTTTGATCTTCCATAACTACTATTGCTGCTCTGATACCAAAAATGATGCAAGCTGCAACTGCCTGCAAATTCTAATCCACAAATTTAAAAACCCACACAACAATTACACTCAAAACTCAGATATAATTCATTTAAGATCAAAATATTTACAATATAATATTGGCCTCATTATCATTGGCCATTTACTCATACTCCACACCTCTCCCACACTCACACACAAATTTTACAAAGTATCAAAATGGTTGCTTCGAATATGCATCAAAGCATGTACATTCATTTGCAATACTCCACCAAAACCAAAATAATATCATATCTTGAAAAAATATATTACAACAAGATAGCTTTTTCCTTATCTAATTCTCCACATACTTACTAATTTATAAAAATAATTCTAAATATAAAATAGGATCAAGATCCATAATAAGTGGATAAGACCCATTATTTTAGTAACTAATTTAGAAAATCAAAACTAAGAACACTTTTCTTTTCTTTTTATTTTTTTTCTTTTTCTTTAGCCTAATCCATCATATTTGATGATAATGTTTTCCGATCCCAGCTAATCATTACAAAATTAAAATCATTATGTGAGGATCCAAATTTCTCAACCAAATAATGATATCTAATAAAGTTTATACAAGTTTTCTCATGGTCCTGCATCATTAATATTATAAACCCAAGAGATTATAATCTCAACAGAATAATATTAAA
The DNA here is from genome assembly GCA_031772625.1 of Pinus tabuliformis. Lineage (NCBI taxonomy): Eukaryota > Viridiplantae > Streptophyta > Pinopsida > Pinales > Pinaceae > Pinus > Pinus tabuliformis. The sequence goes on along the minus strand of CM062806.1, from coordinate 906,822,794 downwards.
CCCAAGGGTTTAATATTATAAACCCAAGAGATTAATATAAAATAATCAAGAGATTAATAAACCAAAGGGATCAATATTATAAACCCAAGTGTTTAATAAACCTAAGATATTAATATTATAAACCCAAAGGATTAATAAACCCAAGGTATTAATATTATAAACCAAAGGAATTGATATTAAAAACCCAAGGGATCAATATTATAAACTCCTGATATTAATACAATAAACCCAACGGATTAATAAACGAAATGGATTAATATTACAAACACAAGGGATTAATATTATAAACCCTTGGAATTAAGGCTATAAACCTAATGGTTTAATAAACCCAACCGAAATTTGACATTATAAACCCAAGGGATTATGAACACTGGGATTAATATTACAAACCCTACGATTTATATTCAACCCTAAGAGTAGTATTATAAAGCCTATTATTATAAATGCTAATATTATAAATTAAAACCAAATATTAATATTTAATACTATAAATCCCATATAAAAAATCTGTACTATTACAAATTTAATATTAAACTCTGATTTTTTAATGTAACAATGCAACGTTGAATAAATTGCAATGTAATGTAACATTGCGACAATGATTGTCACATTGATTATTATATTGAGACAATTTTTTGACAATGTGACATTGCATAGATTTTTGTACCATTCCAATGTTACAGTGCTAAACCCTAATATAAAACCTTAACATTATAAAACCTAATATAATAAAGCCTAAAATTAATATTATAAACTCTAAATTTAAACCTTGCTAATATAAATTATAAACCCAATGGATTAATATTAAAAACCTAAGAGATTAAAATTAAAAACACAAGGGATAATTATTATAAACCCATTATTAAACCTTAATATTATAAATTCGATATTAAAAAGCCCTAATATTATAAGCTTAATATTAAACCACAGTTTTGTAATGTAACAATGAGACGTTGAAAAAATTGTAATGCATGGTAACATTGACAACGATTGTCATATGGATTCATATTATAATCTCAATAAATTAATATTTTAAACCCAAGGGATTAATATCATAAACCCAAATAATTAATATTATACACCCGTGGGATTAATATTGTAAACCAAACGTATTATTAATATTAAGAAACCAAGGGATAAATATTATAAATCCAAGGGGTTATTATACATAATGGATTAAGATAATAAACCAAAGAGATTATTATCCCAAGGGAATAATATTAAATCCAAGGGTTTAAGAAACCCAAGGGATTAATAGTTTAAGTTTAAAAGATTAGAAATACTCCAACAATGATTGTCACACTCATTAATATCATAAACCCTAGGATTATTATTAAACCCTAAGATTAATATTATAAACCATAATATTATAAATTATAAACCCAATATTAAACCTTAATATTATAAAACCAATATTAAAAAGCTCTAATATTATAAACCTAATATTAAACCTAGTTTTGTAATGTAACAATGTGACATTGAATAAATTGCAATGTAATATAACATTGTGATAATTTTTGTCACATTGATTGACAAATTGAGACAATATTTTTCACAATGTGACATTGGATAGATTTTTGTACCATTCCAATGTCACAATATTAAACCCTAATATAAAACCTTAACATTATAAAACCTAATATAATAAACCCTAATATTAATATTATAAACTCATATTACCCCCACTATTATAAATTATAAACCTGATGTTAAAACTTAATATTATAAACTCATTGGATTAACATTATAAAACCAAGGTATTAATATTAAAAACACAAGGGATAAATATTATAAACCTTTTTAAAATATTATAAGCTCAATATTAAAAATCCCTAATATTATAAACCTAATATTAAACCCTAGTTTTGTAATGTAACAATGCGATGTTGAATAAATTGCAATGTAATGTAACATTGTGACAATGATTGTGAGATTGATTGTCATATTGAGACAATGTTTGTCACAATGTGACATTAAATAGATTTTTGTACCATTCCAATGTCACAATATTAAACCCTAATATAAAACCATAACATTATAGAACCCAATATATAAACCCTAAGATTAATATTATAAACCCTAATATTAAACCCCATTATTATCAATTATAAGTTCATTATTAAACCCAATATTAAAAAACCTAATATTATAAACCCTAATATTAAACCCCAATCTGTCGACAATGATTGTGCAACGTTGGAAAGATTTATGTACCATTTTAATGTCACAATATTAAACTCTAATACAAAAACCTAGAATTATAAAACCCAATATAGTAAACCTTAAGATTATTATTATAAACCCTAAGTTTAATATATTAAACATTTGGTTTAATATTGTTAACCCTAGACATTCACTATAAACCTCCATGTTCAACATGGACATCCACCATGGTTTTCTCCAGGTCACTTATAAATAGAGCATGATTCCTGAGTAAGTATGGTTCACCATGGTAGTTATATTAACTATTGTTGACTATGATGTTCATGCTAACTATATTTGACTATGTCAACAATAATCAATCATAGTTAACATTTGTTAATGTATAGATTCATATATTAAAAAATGTGCCATTACTTCCGGCAGCACCACCGCCTATTGAACCAGCAGTAGTAGGGGTCACAACTGTAGCTTCTCCAGTTCCTGGTCCAGCAGTAGCACCACCACTAGCAGCCATTGATGTATATAAAGCAGAAGTATACTTTGCACCTGCCCTTGCACCTGCATCAGCACCATCACCAGTAGAACCATCGGTGGAACCCTCAGTAGAGCAAGCAGCAACAGCGGTAGGGCCAGAGGTAGAGGCAGCTAGAGCAGCAGAGACAAAGGTAGCGTCGATGGACGCAGATCGAGATCGGGATGAAGAGCTGGGTGTTCGGAGGGGATATTATTATGTTCCGGATCGAAAGGAAGCCTAAGTTTAGTGATCGGAAGAAAGAGTCGGATGCTTGAGCTGAAGAGCCTGATGTATAGTAAATTCTTATTAATATTATTTAAATATTTTATTAATTTTATATTAATGAGTTAGTAATGTTATATATATGTCTTAATGGCATATCAATGTCGTAATTAAATATTAGTATATTAATTATGTATTAAAATTAATTAATATTTAATTATTTATTTATTTAATTAATACTTATATATTATATTAATATTATTATATAATATTAAATGCATCAATTAAAAAAATTTATCAACTCAAAAAATTTTATAAACCTTAGTATTAATAATAATCCCTAAGATTAATATTATAAACCCTACAATTAACTAAATACTAATAACTATAATGCATTATTATGGTCAGTTTAAAAAGTTGTTATATGGTTTCTTTTATCAACCGAAATGGTTTACCTAGGTTGCCTATGGTTGAACATGACAGACCATGGTTGACGAAGGTTAACCATGTTACAGAGTGTCAACTATGGTTGACAATGGTTGACCATAGTTTGACTGTTGTTAACCCTATCCATCAATTATAAGCCTCTATGGTCAACCATGACCATCTGTTATGGCTCATGGTAGGTCACTTATAGATAGACTACGATTCCTGAGGTAAGCATGATTCACCATGGTAGTCATGTTGATTTATTTTTTTATATGTTGGAAAACATTCACTATAATTGACCATCTAAATAATAGTCAACTATATTTAAGATGTGTTGATGTATAGATTAATTTATAGTTAGAACTTTATAAATGCATATATTAATATATTATTAATGTGCCATTAGTATTATATTAAACACTTATTAATGTTATATATATATATATATATATATATATAATATAGATATCTTAAACTATTAAAATATTAGTATATTAATTGTGTATATTAAGTATTAATATATAATTATTAATGAAATAATATATTAGTATAAAATAATAATAGATTGAAAAATGGAGGATTATTGGATGATGATGATGTGAAGTCGTACTAGGTTTACATCTAGGGATTTCACCTGACCCTAGACAGTCAACCTCGAAAGCAAGCTAGAAGTGGGGGATCGGGCTCATGGGTAGGGGCTAATGGTCTGGTAATGGAACAAGCAACAAGGGTCGAAGGAAACGACAAAGGTTAGAACTGACAGAGAAATGAGTGGTATGGTAGAGGGGGTGAGATCCCCTCCTACCGAAATGTCGCTGCAGGTGAGACAAGCAACTAGGGATCAGTCGGCGGAAGTGGGAAACGAGGAAAGGGTCTACCTGTAATGGGAGCGAAATGGCAAGCCAGACTGGGAGGAAAATGCCTGCCCAGAGCTTCCAAAAAACCTAGGTTTGTAATACCAAATAACAAGCTAGAGGAGTACAGAGGATACATGAAGGATCATGCCTTGATCTGTAAGTTCATAGGGGCATGGCCAACAGAGAAAGAACTGATAAAGTGGATTCAGCAAAGATGGCAGCCAAAGGGGCACATCGATCTTAAACTGGGGGCGAAAGGGTTCTTCTCGGTTATCTTCTCTAACCTAGAAGATAAGGAGAGGATATTTGAAGATGGACCCTATTTCTTTAACAATGCAGGCCTATTTATGAGACATTGGGAGGAGTGTTATAACCCGAATCAGGAAAAGATGTTGGTGACACCTATTTGGGTCGCCTTTTCGGCCTCCCAATGGACTTTTTGCACCCTGAAATTATAAAAGTTATAGGAAACTCGATCGAAACCTTCATCAAAGTGGTAGACACAATGAGAAAAGGTAGGTATACCTCTTATACGAGAATATATGTTTACATGAATATCATGGAGCCATTACCAAATTGCATAGAAGTCGAATACCATGATGAGGTTTGGTAGCAAACCCTGGATTATGAGCATATCCCATTTAGACGTCAGAGATGCCATGAATATGGGCACCTCTATCGAACTTGCCCACTAAATAACCTAGATAACCATACGCAAGGAAAGAATACAAGAGAGGAGACTAGAAAAGAGGATGAAGACAGCTTCTAGGAAGTTCACAGAAGAAGAAGAAATCAGAAACCAACACGGTCACAAAAGACTCATCAAAATGAGATAGAGCAACGAAACCTCAACATGTATGTTACCCTTCAATCAGAGGAGGTGGGAGAGATGAATGAGGAAGTCATCAAGGAAAAGACATATATCCAACAAAAGGAAAAAGAGGGAAGGAAAGCAAAGATACAAGAAGCAAATGAAAAAGAAGGTGAGGGGAATAACATGCAAATGGTGGAACAAAACCAAATGGAGATTGACTCCCAGAAAGAAGATTTTAGTGTAGAGGAGCAAGTGATGAAACGATTGTTACAGGAATGGGGACACCTAGATGAACGCTTCATCCCAGAGAATCAGAAACAACTATATAAGGAAACCTTTTAGCAATACAAGCTAAAACAGGGAACGACTCTAATAGTCCAACCAGAACACCTGGGGTCCCAAGGGGGACAAGGACAAGACCAAGGAGGAAAAGGAAAAGGGGAAAAGAAAAAGGGAAGAAGACCCATGACTGACTCAATACAGATGGTAGGGGAACTGCTAGTAAACTCAGGAAGAGTAGTGTCATTATCATAGGTATTCCAACAACCCCCCAAACTGGTAAAATGATCATCACAACCTCGAATATCAAAGGCCTCAATAGTAGGGGTAAATAGAGATTCCTCAAAGAGAGATTGAGAAAGGATAGATCCAGTATTATCATCCTACAAGAAACAAAAATCAGTGAAAAAAAGCTAAGAGAGATTCTGGAAAACCACAAACCCTAGTACCAAGTCATAGGACAAGATGCAAATGGCAGCGTGGGAGGACTGGTTGTAATTTGGAACCGAGGAGAAATATGGTTCGAGGACTGGGTTAGTATGCCACGAATCCTCTCTGGGGGATTCAGGATCATCAGTTCCAATGAATGGATACTACTCACTCGATTATACAACCCCCACATACCAAGGGAAAGGAGGGAATTTCTCCAAAATATAGCAAAAATGAGAAGCTTATACCTGGATGACCTATGGATGGTGGGAGTGGACTTCAATATGATCACCTATTTGACTAAAAAAAGGAGGTGGCATGAGGAGAATGGACATGGATATGGAACTCTCTGGGAATACTATAGTGGAGCAAAGACTAGTTGACATACAAACAATAAATGGGATACAGACTTGGAAAAATAAAGGAGGGGCAAGTCAACAGATTGCGTCCAGACTAGATGGATTCTTGATATCGGAACAAATAATGAGAAGAGACATCTTCATCGAAGCTTCGATTCTCCCCGAGATGGGCTCAAACCACTGGCTGATTAGACTGGAAGTGGACTTGAAAGCCAACCCAAAAAATCACCCATTCAGGTTTGAAGCTTTTTGGTTCAGAGACCTTAGCCTCATCAAAAAAATCAAGCTATGGTGGATGCAGAGCAAACAACGGGGGAGGAACTGCATGGAGACATTCCAACTAAAACTCAAAGAGATTAAAAAAAAAATAAAGCAATGGAACAAAGAGGAATTCCGACACATCATGGAATATCAGCAATGATTAAACCAAAAAATGAAAGAAGTACAACAAAAAATAATCTGGGAAGGGTGATCAGAGGAGACAACAACAGAAGAGGGAAGGATCATAACTCAATTGGAGGAAAGGCGAAAGCAAGAGGAGATTCTGTGGAGACAAAAGTCGAGAGTAAATTGGTTAAGAGAAGGAGAGAGGAACACCAGGTTCTTCCATAAGGCCATGGTCCAGCAATGGCAAAACAACATAATATTTTCACTCAAAATGAAGAGGGGAATTGTAACACGCAACATGAAGAGATGAAGGGAATCCTAGTAAAGCACTTCAGAGATCTCCTAACAAAACCTTAAAAGGATAGAGAGGAAGAAACGCAAAGAATCTCCCAACATATTCCCCAGAAGGTCACTCAAGAACAGAACCTAGCCTTGATGAGAGCGACAACACTGGAGGAAGTGGAAGAAATCGTCAAGGGAATGAAAAAGAATAAGGCCCTAGGCCCGAACAGATTCACATCTAAATTCTTCCAAGCCATGTGGTTGTTCATGGGAATAGACATCCTGGAGGTTGTGGAGGAATTAAGACGAAATCAAAAGGTATGTCTTAGACTTAACTCCACTTTCATTACTCTCATCCCTAAAACTTCAAAATTAGAGGACCCTCAGGGTTTTAGACCCATTTCCCTGTGCAATGTCATCTATAAAATAATAGCCACTCTGATAGCCAAAAGATTAAAACCACTCCTCCCAACCATTACATTCGCTGAACAAACAGGCTTTGTAGAAGGGAGACAAATCCTAGATGGACTGGTCACTTCACAAGAGGTGGTGCACTCCCTTAAGGCCAAGAAAGCTACAAGCATGTTGGTGAAGCTGGATCTCTCCAAGGCCTATGATCGACTAAGTTGGGAATATCTAAGGAATATACTCAGGGCATATGGCTTTAATCATAGATGGATAAAATGGATCAGCGCTATGATATCCACCCCTGTTTTTCTATCCTTCTAAATGGAACCCCTACTAGTACCTTCAACTCCACTCGGGGCTAAGACAAGGAGACCCCTTGTCTCCTTTCTTGTTTATTATTGTGGCAGAAGGTTTGGGGAGATACATCAAGAAGGAAGCCCAAGCATCTAGAATCAAGGGCCTAAGTGTGTGGGGGAATGACTTGGCACTTACTCATCAATAATTTGTGGACAACATTATGCTCCTTTTCCAAGTCTCTCTTAGAGAAGCCCAAAGAATGAAAGAAATATTGAATACCTTTATGCAAGCCTCTGGCACCCAAATTAACAAGGAAAAATCTTGTACCTTCTTTTTCAACACCCCAGGGAATGTGAAATCCTATTTGGCCAGGATCATGGGATTCAGCACAGGTAACCTCCCCACGAAGTACCTGGGGATGCCCCTGGTGGAAAACCCCCTAAAATTGGCAGGATGGAAACAAACTATCCAAAATATCCAAGGAAGATTGGGGAACTGGGCCTTCCAATCCCTAAATCTTGCAGGCAGAACAGTCCTCATAAAAGAAGTGTTACAGTCAATTCCAATCTACCAGTTGTCTGGTATGGCTGCCCCCAAGGGGGCTTGCACCAAAATGGTGGACATCTTCAAAAAATTCTTATGGGGAGGGGCACAACAGAAGAAAAAGTGGGCTCTGATGTCCTGGCAGGGATTGACAAGGAAAAAGACGGAAGGAGGGCTCGGCCTACGAGACCCCTACACCCTAAATGAAATCATGGGGGAAAAACTCTGGTGGCGATGGTTAGGATGAGGGGGAGATCTATGGAAACAAATCTGGACAAGAAAGTATAATATGCCAGAGAGAAGAAGGAAATCCTCCAGTACAAAGATCCCCCCAAGGGCTCAGCTATATGGAACTTAGCAAGACAAAACAGAGAGATCATTGCCCAGCATGATTTTTGGGAAATTCGAAATGGAAGAACAATGAGATTTTGGGAGGCATGGAAGCAAAGAGGAAAACTAATAAACAGGTAGGATCTCTGAGACATCAATAGATACACCATTGACAGGAATATGCACTTTGTAGAACAATTCTAGAATGAAGGGCAAGGGACTGGAAACTGGAGAAACTGGAAAAAGATAGCAGATTGGGGTCAGGGTATAGTGACAGAGCAAGGGGAAGAGTTTGATAAAGAAATGAGTACAAGAAAAATAACTATTAGAATGGGACCGGATATCCTGAGATGGGGGCACTCAACAAAAGGAACATTCACCATCAAAGAAGCGTACAAGCTAAAAGCATAATAAGAACAAGACGGACAAGCACTGCTATGGAAATTTTTTTGGAAAGGAGGATGGTGGCCTAAGGTAGCTCATTTCCTCTGGCTTGTGTGCAAAGGGAGAATACTAACTTGGGATCAGTTACAGAAAAAAGGGATGCAAGGCTCATCCTTCTGTTGGATGTGTCAGCAAAACAAAGAAGACACGGAGCACATGATGAACTCCTACCCATTTGCGAATCAACAATGGGTCAAATACAAGGTGTCTTTGGAAGACTAGATAGAAACAACCAAAGCATAAAAGAAACAATCCTAATATGGAGAAACAACAACTTCTCAAGCCCTGTCCTGAATCGTGCATGGGGACTAGCCCTGGGATTCAACCTATGGACCATATGGAAAGAACGGAACAACAAAATCTTCAAAAACAAAATTTCAACACAAGAGCAGGTATGGGAAGGATTAGTTAATAACATCAGGGAAACGATTCTTGCCAAACATTGGAGCCCTGAAGATTGGCAAGTCCCCCCCCATGAAGCAAAAATACTCTGGTGTCTTAATTTATCAAGTGAAATGGTCGCCCCAAATGCATGGAAAGCGAGGAAGAACAATATTGATTCCCTGAAGCATTTCACTTTCCCAGGAGAAGGATTCATCAAGCTGAATTTCGACGGGGCCTCAAAGGGGAACTAGGAATATCAGGATTAGGTTGCATATTCAGAGATAACCAAACAAACACGTGGTTAATATATGCAGAATCATGTGGAATTGGAAGTAATAATGAAGCCGAATTTGCAGCAGTTGGTTAGGGTCTGAGAATAGCTGTAAGACTGGGATACAAACAAGTGGAAGTGGAAGGAGATTCCAGCTTGGTCATCAACACCATGAGGAAACTTAACAATGGCATGCCATGGGACAAATTGAGTAAAAGAAGGAGAACAACCTGCCTTATCCAGGAGATAGGAGAACTCCTACATAAGTTCGATTATTTAGTAATCAAACATGTAAGAAGGGAGGGGAACAAAGCAACAAATTTCTTGGCCAACTGGGGCTGCAATCAATAACATGGACCAATGGAATGATTATGGCCAATGCAGTCTAGGGATGATCGACTTAAACCCCTAGAAGTGATCCTACAGCAAGATATCCAACATGGCCAGGAAACAGAGAATCCTAACAACAATACCCCCGATCGAGGTGTGTGCCCGAGTACGTCTGTCAGCGATGGTTTCCAGGCCAACTAAGGGACGGGTACTATCCACCGCATCCCACACGCTCATGGCGATGGGTGTGGTGGCCTCCCGCATGACAATGGACAGAGGGCAATGGAGAAGTGGCAGTCAGTGCCAGGGTAGTGACAGAGGTGGGAAGGACATGACAGGAGGGGTGATGGGACAAAGAACAGAGGGAGCGGATTATGAAGGAAGGCAGGGTGGTGGGAAGAGCATAGTTGTTACGGGAAGACGGAGAAAAGACGCGGCATACCAGGGAAGAGACCAACAAAGACCTCTACGCATTAGCTCCGGGTATGTTAACTGGCCTTACACATCTAATGCAATGCTTTCTGTGCTATTCCATGGCGGGGGGATGAGAGAGACCGACCAGGGAGGGAAATTGGGAAAGGGTGGGGGGGTGGGGGAGACCTATGCATGATGGGAGGGAAGGGAATTAGGTCCAAACCAGAAACTGGCACTGAGAGAGATAATCAGGGCTAGGACCTTGAGAAACCACCTGTAATTAAGCAGGATAGCAGGATTACCAGGGAGGGAGGGGAGAATGTAGATAAGCATGAGTGAGGGAAGGCAATTGGGAGTGGCAGAGAGGAGCGAAAGCTACATAGGACAGAGGGGCGAGGGAAGGTTATGAGAATGGGAGTGGTGGTAACCTGGCTCGATGGGCTGGCGGTGAGTGCTGTAAGCATAATTCGAGTTAGGCACCAGGTCATCACCCCTAGGAGTAGAGGAGAGATACACCAACACCAGAAAGGTGGAGAGGCTACCACTTGGCAGGTGAGTGGCGTTGATAATTCAGGCAGAGGAGAGGCACCGCATCCTTGGGCAGAGGGGCACCAGGGCAGAGGCAAGTGCAGCTTGAAATGTGAGGGGAGGGGAAGCAGCAACAACCTGGAATGGCTAGAACATATACTCTATGAACTAATGCGAATCGTGTGTGAATAGGCTCGCACAACAGAAGAGATGGCTAGACTAACTCGTGAGGAGGACGATGAAGGGGGAGGGAGTTGCCTAGAGTAGTAGAACCAAGCACCTCGAAGGCTAGGTGTGGGAGGAAGCCTTGAATGACTCATCAGTGAAGCGGAAACAACATATAGGGTAGGAATGGATGCAGGCATCTGTAAGATTTTAGAAGATTGGGGAGGAACTGATAAAGGAGGAGGTGACTCTGAAGTAGGAAATGGAAGACCTGGGGAGAGGTAATCCCG